>JAJUPC010000148.1:0-600000 GCA_023614405.1 Avena insularis
AGAAGATTAATGAACTATGAGTAAAGCGCCCGGCGATCTTCCATGTATCTCGAGAGCGTTTGGTCATCTGAAAATGTCTGGTAGCTTGTCCTTTGCTGCATAAAAGTTGGGCCACTTGCTGCATTTTATTCCTCATCTTTTTTTATTTACTCGTGCTTTGTTTACTTGCTTTATCAAAAAACCCTAAAAATGGGGATTTGCTAAGTATTTCAGAGAATTCACAATTCACCACCTTAGCCAGCACATACATATAGATTTGGGTTCGACACTCTTACTTCTCCGAAATACTAAATACACACCCTATGCTTATGGTCATCGTGACCCATCAATGTAAGTTTAAGGGTGGACACTAACGTCGGTCCACATCATTCATCATTTCGTACTCGATCTTTTGACCATCCGTGTTCAGGCCATATACTGTACATACTAGGCTACTTGACTCAACATAGTGTATTTCTTATGCTGACATAAACACACCCACTATATAAAGCGTAGATATATACATTTCGATCATCATAGCCTGCCCCTCCTTCTGGAAGAACTTTCTTGGTGGTGCAAACTAAGGGGAACACAATCATTGAAGTAATTTCTTGAGGATCATCTTGCAATAGGCTATACATTCAGTGTTGTACTAGCACACAATACAGATATCTGAACATGGCATTGAATATAAATGTGATGCAAATGGTCCCTTCACGTCGTGATCTCCATCCCAGCAATCACAGTTCCGGCCTTGAGGTTCAAGCGCCCGTGAACACGAGTGCAGGGTGCATCATCCCGGCATGGTAGTCCCGAAATCACCTCACGTGACTATCTACTACTACATAACATAAGGTAATCACTTTACCTTTGCCACAGCCATATCACAAAGCAAGCATACAAAACAAAGTTGAGCGCCTCTACTCTATCTTTTGCATGTTTTACGTGGCTGAATAGGCTTTAACAAGAACAGAACTACCTGAACTTCGGCTAGCATTGATCAAGTAGTTATCTCTACTACACCCCTTTAGGGGCCCTCAGGTGAAAATAGTATACCAACTAATGCAAGGAAGGCAGACACACTAAGCCGCCTCACAATTTAAATACATATGTCAAACTGGACCGGTCTCCCCTCATGAATGAGCAGCAGTAAAAGTCGGTTGAGGCAACCATCAACATTCTTTGCGGTATCACACAAGTACAGAGGTAAGAACTAAAATATCAGCATCCACTTTTTATTCCGCTCATTGTATTCTACCCGATACCGACATTACATGCATAGATCTAGCTCACGATACCCTTGTGAGGTTAGTGTATAGAAAACAATAAAATTTACCTACCCTGAACTAATGCTGCGAGGACCACCTCCTATTAATGTCTGATAGCAGGAGGGGGCTTTTCTTGACTTACCTTGAAGACGAAAAAGTGTTGTCAATGCTCAAGAGGCGGTAATGGTGTAAACGAGCCAAAGCCGACCTCAAGGTCATGATGAAGTCCTTACACTCCAATGGCTCCAACGACAAATTGGGTACCTCAAGTCGACACCTCACGAGGAGTTACACCGCGTCCGTTGCTGATGATGACTCCGCTTCCTCGATCTAACAGTGATTGCAAATGAGGCTCACAGATCCGATCCCGCGGCCTGACGAGCTACTGCGGTGAATGTCGTCTACGTTGCTTGATCCGAATTTGGGACCACGATCCGAGAGAGAGATAGAGAAAATATCAATTTGGAGGTCTTCCTAAAAGTGAGAAAGACCTTTATTGATTATTGTTTGTTATTTATCTAGCCAAATACCCTACTTTTATATAGGGGAAAGGAGAGTACTACCTCCCTCAAAGTCCCGTGGAGTGGGACTAAGAGGAGAGGAGGGGAGGGGGCAGCCATGACCAGCTTGACTAAAAAGGGCCCAGCATTAGGAGGGAGCCTTGGCCCCATCCAAGCCACCCCCTTGCCCTTCTCCTCTCTCCCTTTCCCTAATGGGCCCTCTCCCCTCCGGGAAAGGGGTGGCCCATTAAGTCGCTTGACCTTTTTAATTGATTTTATATTTTATTAAATAATTATGAATAAATGATTAATCAATATTTAACATTCATTCACATATTATTCAACCTAAGAGTAGGTTGTGGAGATTTTTTCCTTCCACCTCCACTCGGACATCCTCCGGTTTCCCAGAAACCTTCCGATTTTCTCTACTATTCTTTTGAAGTGATTCTACCGAGTCCTATAACACTCTCTAAGCATCATCAAGCCCCCTTAAGCGTGATACCCCGCAGTTCGGGAACACTCCAGAGACACTGAGTCGGGACACTCCCGCACTTTTAATGATCCGACGGGAGGGACACGGATGGCCATGTGACCTACAATGCGTTCCACGAAGATCTTTTTGTCGTTTGGGAACAGGCGTTCATGTCTTATTCCGCTTTGTCTCTCGATTAACTTGCATTTGCCCAGAGATCCTGATCAATGACATCACCATGTCGTGTTCAATCTCGTTCACCGAAAACAATGCTTTACTTGACTGCGTTAGACAAATGACAGTATCCTGATCGAATCGCACATTGTGCGACTGATTGATTATAACCTCTCCGAGTAGGCCGTTAATTATCTTCCGTCTTTGTAGACGGAACAAATCCGCTCTTGACATATATTGCCTCTATGGACTTCCTCCAATGTATTGAACACACCTTTATAACCACTATATATTACCAGAGAGTGGCGCTTGATGCTATCTAAAGCACTCTCGGGGATAACGGTGATTGAAAATATAGCCTCTGCGGTCTAAGGAATAGTATCACTGAGGGTTCCATTTCTAATCATCATCACATGAACTTTGTGACATGATGCGGGTCCGCGATGTTTAGGTTGGGTATTGATTCATCATCTCATTCTCATAATGAGTTGGGTCCATTTCAAGCGGCATAAATGCCACATGATCTGAAACATGATCATCCTGTTGACCAATGAACCGTTACTATAGTTTTGATTGAGGAACCCCACAGATTTTTTGTATATCATCCTGCGTGTATTGTGATGTTTCCACTCCAATACCAGATTTACTAGCATGATATAAAACTTAATCTATAAACTATACCGGAAATATGATAATAATCCTTACTACTTTTTTGTCTCTGAGGTATATTTCCAACAAGACACACATGCCATGGCATTGATTTGATCCCATATGTGGTTTTGTATGAAAAGAACAACCATGCAATAACGCATTGGTGGATCCATATTATATTGGTTTGTGGAAAAAGAACACACACATGCAATGGCATTGGTTGATACATATATGGTTTTGTGAAAAGAACACACATGCAATGGCATTGGTGGATCCATGTGTGGCTCATGACAAAGAACACACATGCCCATGACATTGGTTGATCCATATGTGGTTTTATCCCAAAAGAATACACATGGAAATGCCGATTGGTGGAGTACATATGTGGTTGTGCAAAGAACACACATGTAGTGACATTGGTGGATCCATATGTAGGGTTAGCCAGAAAGAACACACATACCAATGCCATTTGTTGATCCATGTGTTGTGTGTGAAAATAACACACATGCAATTCCATTGGATTTGATCCATGTGGTTAGTGGAAAAGGACACACACATGCAATGACTCACAAGATGGATCCATGTATGTGGTTTGTGGAGAAGAACTTACACATACTGGCAATGACTCTAGTGGATCCATTTGTGGTTTTGTGGAAAAGAACACACATGGAATTACTATAAGTGGGTACATATGTGGATTTGTGGGAGAGAACACACACATGCAATGGTATTTGTTGATCCATATGTGGTTTTGTGAAAAGAAAAATACATACGATAACATTGGATTTGAATCCATATGTGGTTTGTGACAATAACACACATGCAATGCCATTGGGTTGATCCATGTGTGGTTTTGTGAAAAGAACACATGCAATTAGTCCTCTAGTAAATTTTACATATGTGGTTTTTGTGGAAAGAACACACATGCAATGGCAACGTTGGATTTGATCCATATGTGGTTTGTGAAAAGTACACACATATAATGACATTGATTTGATCCATATGTGATTTTGTGGAAAGAACACACATGTAATTACTCTGAGTAGGGTGCATATGGTTTGTGGAAGAGAAGACACATCCAATGAATTCGTGGATCCATGTGTAGTTCATGACAAGAACATACATCACAATGACATTGAGTTGATCCATATGTGGTTTGTGACAATAAAACGCATACGATGCCATTAGTGGGTCCATATGTGGTTTCAATGGGAAAGAACACACATGCAATGACTCTAGTGGATCCATATGTGGTTTAGTGGGGAAAGGAGACACGCATAGTGACTTGGGTGGATACATATGTGGTTTGTAGAAAGAACACACATGGAATGGCATTGAATTGGATCCATGTGTAAGTTCATGACAAGAACATTACATGCAATGACATTGGTTGAGCCATGTGTGGTTTTGTGACCAATAACACACATGCGAAGTGCCATCTAGTTGATCCATGTGTGGTTTGTGAAAAGAACACGTACATACAATTACTGTCTAGTGTATACGCATATGTGGTTTGTGGAAAAAATACACATGGAGATGAACACCTTTGAGTGGATCCAGATGCGTAAATGATTAGTGGAAAGAACACACATGCAATGACATTTGAGTGGATCCACCATAATTGGTGGTGAAAGAACTTTACACATGCAATGACTCACAGGTGGATACATATGTGGTTTGTGGAAAGAACACACATGCAATGGCATTGGTGGATCCATGTGTAGTTCATGACAAGAACATACATGTGCACAATGACATTGGTTGATCCGGATGTGGTTTGTGACAATAACACCACCTTGCCATGATGCCTGATTGGTGGAATCCTTATGTGGTTTATGGAAAGACACACATGCACAATGACATTGGTGGATCCATATGTGGTTTGTGGAAGAAAGAACACACATACAATTACTCTAAGTGGGTACATATGTGGTTTGTGGAAAGAACACACATGCAATGACATTGGTGGATCCATGTATGTGGGTTGTGAAAAGAGGAAGGTACATGCAATGCCATTGGTTGATGTGTGGTTTATGAAAAGAACCCACATGAAATTCCATTGGTTGACCACATGTGGATTGTTAAGAAGGAAAAGGCAATACACATGCAATAATGACTCCTAGTGGATCCATATGTGGTTTGTGGAGAAGAACACACATGGCTTGATGACTCTAGTGGATCCATATGTGGGTTTTAATGGAAAAGAACACACATGGAATTACTATGAGTGGGTACATATGTGGTTTGTGGAAAGAACACACACATGAAATGGCATTGAGTGAATCCCATGTGTAGTTGATGACAAGAACATACATGCATTGACGATTGGTTGATCCATATGTAGTTTTTGATAATAACACACATGCAATGCCATTGAGTAGGTCCATATGTAGTTTGTGGAAATAACTTACACATGCAATGACATTGGTTGAAGTCCATATGTATGGTTTGTGGAAAGAACACACATGCAATGCCATTGGTTGATCCATGTGGTTTTGTGAAAGAACACACATGCAAAGACTCTAAGTGGATCCATATATGCGTTGTGGAAAGAACACACATGCAATGACATTGGTGGATCCATGTGTGGTTCATGTGAGAACACACAATGCAATGGCATTAGTGGATCCATATTTGGTTCATGATAGGAACACACATGCAATGACATTTGTTGATCCATATGTGGTTTGTGAAAAGAACACATGCAATGACATTGGTTGATCCATATGTGGTTTGTGAACAATAACACACATCCATAATGCCATTGGTTGATCCATATGTGGTTTGTCAAAGAACACACATTGCAATTTACTAAAGGTGGGTACATATGTAGTTTATGGAAAGAACTATAGGGGTTCAGCATTATGAAAAAATAAAAAATATTACCCTATGCCCCTAAAACCCACGATGTCTTTGCCGAGGACCTATCTATTAATGTCCCCTGTATGTGGGAGAGGCTTTTCACGAACTTAGCCTTGAAGACCGAAAAGCATTATCAGCGCTTCCGGAGAAGCGTGGTACGATGTAGGCGAACGGCCAATGGCCTTGACCTCAAGGTAAGTGATAAGTCCTTAAAGCTCCAATGGATCCAAGCAATTGAGTGCCTCAAGTGCAACACCTCTCGGGGAGATACACACATCCGGTGCACAGCAGTAGCTCAAAGTGACTCCACTTCTGATCCGGTAATAGTTCTTAACGGAAGTAGAGGCTCCTGAGATCCGAATCCTGTTGGCGGTAGCGGCGACACTTTCTGCGCTGAAGATGTCTTCACACTGACACCGGCCTTAGCGCGATCAGGAACATATGTGGGACCAGGAAGTCGAGGAGAGGGGTGAGAGAGATAGAGAAAATATCAATTGGAGGTCCTCCCAAAGTGAGAAGACCTTTATTGATTATTGTGTGTATTTATGCGGCGAATACCCCCATTATATATATAGGGAAAATAGGGTACTACCTCCCTCAAAGTTCAGGGGTGGGAATAAAGAGAGAGGAGGGAGGGGGCAGCCGCAAATCCGACCCTAAATGGGCCAGCCCCCATGCCAGGGGGGCTTGGCCCAGCCCGTCCAGAGTACCTGCCTCCCTCTCCGCCTTTTCCCTAATGGGCCCCGTCCTAGGAATTGTTAAACCCCCTAATGCACGGGCCCCGTCCCTCAAGGGAGTGGCCAGTAAGCCCTTTGACCTTTTAATTGATTTTCTACTTTTACAATAATTAAGAATAAATGATTAAATCAGAATTTTAACATTCCATTCATATTATTAACCGACCTCCATTGTACCATGGAGACCCCTTCACCTCCCTCATAGGACATCTCTAGGACCTTACCAAAAACCCTTCCGATTTTCTCTCTACTGTTCTTGGTGATTCTCTGGAAGTCCTATAAACACTCTCGTCATCATAGAGACCTTAAAGCATTGCAGTACCCCCACGGTTTGGGTAACCTCAGAACGCTGGATTGGGACACTCCCAGCACTTTAATGATCGACCGGAGGGACACGGATAGCCATGTGACCCCTGTCGTTCACGAAGATCTTTGCGTCGTTTGAAGCCCAGGAAACCAATCGTGTCCTTATTCCAGTTGTCTCTTGCATTAGGTGAGAGCAGTCAATGACATCAACATGTCTATTATTTCAATCTAGATTTACCAAACAATGCTACTTAGTCGTAAAATTCCGTTGGAGCAAGTGATATCCACAATAAATAAAATCACCTTGGCTTTGCGCGGTATTGGATACCTTACTCTAACACCTCTATACCTCTCCAGTGGGCCCTTGAGTAATATCTTTTACATGGGATGGACGGACCTGAATCCCGCTCTTGACATATATTGCACTCTACATTTCCTCTGAGTACCTGAACACACCTTTATAATCCCACTACATTCACCAGAGTGGTGCTTGATGCTTTACCTAAGCACTCTCGGGAGAAAGTGATTAGTATAGCCTCACCAGATCTAAGGAATAGTTTACGAGATCCATTTTCTAATAATACGTAACTTGCCGAAATTCATGACATGATCAGGTCATGATGTTTTGGAGGTTGAGTATTGGTTCATCATCTCATTCTCGGAATGAGTTGACTCATTCAACTTGCATAAATACCACATGATCGAGGAAACATGATCATCTGTTGACCAATGAACAGGCAGTATTTATAGTTTTAGTGGGAACCCCTGGTTGTTTGTATATCACTGGAGTGTATTGATGTTTCCACTCAATATAGTTATAGAATGATATAAAATTAATCATAAACTATATGAAATATGATAATAGATCCTTACACACTATTTGTCTCTAGGGCATATTTCCAAAAAGAACACACATGCAATGTCATTGGATTTGATCCATATGTGGTTTGCAAAGAACTACACATGCAATAGCATTGGTGGATCCATATTTGGTTTGTGGAAATAACACCGTGCAATGGCATTGGATTTGATCCATATGTGGTTTGTGAAAAGAAGAACACACATGCAATGGTATGGGAATTGTGTATCCATAAAGTAGCTCATGAAGCAAGAACACATCATGTCTCTGATGACATTGGATTGATCCATATGTGGTTTATCAAATAATACACATGCAGATTCCATTGGTGGAGTACATATGTGGTTTGTGCAAAGAACACATACAATGACATTGGTGGATCCATATAATGGAGTTGTGAAAAGAACACACATGCAAATGCCATTTGTTGATCCATGTGTTCTTTGTGAAAAGAATACATGCAATTCCATTGGTTGATCCATGTGGTTTGGAAAAGAACTCACATGCAATGACTATGGTGGATCCATATGTGGTTTGTGGAAAGAACACACATGCAATGACTCTAAAGTGGATCCATGTGTGGTTTATGGAAAGAACACACACATGGAATTACTATAGTGATGTACATATGGTTTGTGGGAAAAGAACACACATGCAATGTCATTTGTTGGTCCATATGTGGTTTGTGAAAAGAACACACATGAAATGACATTGGTTGATCCTATATGTGGTTTGTGACAATAACACACATGCAATGCGATTGGTTGATCCATGTGTGGTTTATCAAAGAACACACATGCAGTTACTCTAGTGGCTACATGTAATGTGGTTTGTGGAAAGAACACACATGTCAATGACCTTGGTTGAGTGTCCATACATCTGTGGTTTTGTGAAAAGTACACACATGCAATGACATTTGAATTTGATCCATATGTGGTTTGTGGAAAGAACACACATGTAATTACTCTAGTGGGTACATATATGGTTTGTGCATGGAAAGAGTACACATGCAATGAATTGGGTGAATCCATGTGTAGTTCATACTTGAGAACATACATACTTGATGACATTATCCATATGTGGTTTGTAGCAATAAAACACATACCATAATGCCATTAGATGGGTCCATATGTGGTTTATGGAATGAACTCACAGATGCAATGACTCTAGATCGAATCCATATGTGGTTGAGTGAGAAGAACACACATGCAATGTTTTCTACAGGTGGATACATATGTGGTTTTGTGAAAGAACACACATACAATATTCATTGGTGGATCCATTTGTAGTTCATGACAAGAACATACATGCAATGACATTGGTTGAGCCATATGAGGTTTATGACAATAACACACATGCAAGTACTGCCATTGGTTGATCCATGTGTGGTTTGTGGAAAAAGGCACACATGCAATTACTATAGTGTATACATATGTGGTTTGTGGAAAAAATACACATGCAATGAACCTTTGGTGGATCCATCGTAGTTGAGTGGAAGAACACACATGCAATGACATTGGTGGATCCATATGTAGTTAGTAGAGAAGAACACACATGTCACGATGACTTCGGGTGGATACATATAAGGGTTTGTGGAAAGAACACACATGCAATGGCATTGGGTGGATCCATGTGTAGTTCATGACAAGAACATACATGCAATTACATTGGTTGATCCATATGTGGTTTGTGACAATAAAACACATGCAATACCATTGGTGGTTCCATATGTGGTTTAACGGAAAGAAGAACACACATGCAATGACATTTAATTATATGGATCCATATGTATGGTTTGTCAGAAAAAAGAACACACAAGCAATTCTCTATTTGGTACATATGTGGTTTGTGGAAAGAACACACATACAATGACATTGGTGGATCTATATGTGGAGTTTTTGAAAAGAACACATGCAATGCCGATGATGGTTGATCATGTGTGGTTTGTGAAAAGACACATGCAATTCCATTGGTTGATCCATGTGGTTTGTCAGAGAAAGAACACACATGGAATGACTCGAATGGATCCATATGTGGTTTGTGGAAAGAACACACATCTTGATGACTATAAAGTGGATCCATATGTGGTTTGTGGAAAGAACACACAGGGAATTACTATAGAGGTGTTACAAATGTGGTTTGTGGAAATAACACATGCAATGGAATTTGAGTGATCCCATATGTGGTTTGAAAATAAAACACATGCCACAATGACATTGGTTGATCCATATGTGGTTTGTGACAATAACACACATCTACAATACCATTGGTGGAATTGGAATCCATCATGGTTTGTGGAAAGAACACACATGCAATGACTCTAGTAGATCCATATGTGGTTTGTGGAAAGAACACACATGCAATGGCATTGGTGGACCCATGTGTAGTTCATGGCCAAGGAACTTACCCACATGCAATTGCATTAGTGGATCCATATTTGGTTTGAGAAAAGAACACACATACAATTACTCTAGTGGGTACATATGTGGTTTGTGGAAAAGAACTCACATGTAATGACATTAGTGGATCCATGTGTGTTTCATGATTAAGAACATACATGCAATGACATTGGTTGATCCATATGTGGTTTGTATGACAATAACACATGCAATGCCATTGGTGGAGTCCATGTGTGGTTTGTGGAAAAGAACACAATGCAATGAATCTAGTGGATCCATATGTGGTTAGTAGAGAAGAACACACATGCATTGACTCTGGTGGATACATATGTGGTTTGTGAAAAGAACACACATGAAATGGCATTGAGTGGATCCATGTAGTTTCGCATAACAAACCAGAACATACATGCAATGACATTGGTTGATCCATATGTGATTTTTGTATGACAATAACACACATGCGATGCCATTGGTGGGTCCAAATGTGGTTTATGGAAAGAACACACATGCAATGGCATTAATTTGATCCATATGTGGTTTGTGGAAAGAACACATGCAATGCCATAGGTTGATCCATGTGGTTTGTGGAAAAGAGCACTTTTGTCAATGACCAACTCTCTTTGAGATCCATATGTCATTTGTGGAAATAAACACATGTCTGATGACATTGGTGGATCCATGTGTGGTCATAACCACGAACACACACACATGCAATAGCATTAGTGGATCATATTTGGTTCATGGCAGGAACACACATGCAATGAGATTTGTTGATCCATATGTGGTTTGTGAAGAAGAACACACATCCAATGACATTAGTTGATCCATATATGTGGTTTGTGTCAATAACACACATGCGATGCCATTGGTTGATCCGGATGTGGTTTGTCGAAAAGAACACACGTGGAAATTACTCTAGTGGGTACATATGTGGTTTCTGGAAAGAACACACATGCAATGGCATTAGTTTGATCCATATGTGGTTTGTAGAAAAGAACACACATGTGATGACCCACAAGTATAGGGGTGTATACCTTGATTATTTTTGATAAGTAAAGAGTCTTGAGACCCAACAAGGAGCATAAGGTGTTGGCCCGAATGGCTTGGAGTAAGAATTCTATGTAAATACTTGTAAGCGGATTTTAGGGTTTTGATAATGACCGAGATAAATAAATCTGCGAGTAAATAAAAGACAATAATAATAAATGCAACAAGTGGCCCAATCCTTTCTTTAGACAAGAATGACAGATTCGGTTGTATGTACCTAAGATGACCAAATGTTCTAGAGGGGCAGGGCAGGAATATCGTCGAAGTCTTCACTTCATATAGTTGATTAATCTTCTTTAGTTTGCTAAGTGTTGTGGCCAGGTGAACCTGTTCTAATGTACACGACCTTCCCTGGGACTAATACATAGCATGATTATACCCCTTGCGACGCATCTTGCCAAGTACAAAAGAAAGTAATTAAGGTAGAAACCTAACCACACGACTTTAAACTCTAAGACCACAGCGTCCCTTGTGCAAAAGGTTTCTAATTGGGAGATTCAGGTTTACGTCACTCACAACAACCCTACGATTAGTAGCCAAATACCTGATGCATTCCCTAGGCCCATATAGGTGAAGTGTCATGTAGTCGGCGTTCACATGACACCACTAGAAGAAATACACCACAACAAATATCAAACTATTGAATCTTTGTCAACACAATTCCACTACTAACAACATGACTTTTCCCATGTCCTCGGGGAACTAAGCGAACTACTCATAAGACATCATATGGATCAAGATCAGAGATGATATAATGATATGTAACAATATGAACATAAGCGATAATTCAATGGTTCCTCAATAGCATCAACTACAAGGAGTAATCAACAGGAAAGTTTCCCTAAGAACTATGCAAGATTCAACCCAATTGTTAAAGTGATATGAAGTGGTGATGATGGTTCTGGTGGAGATGATGATGGTGATGATGATGATGATCTAATGAAGTCCAGCTTGATGGTGGTGTTTATGTGACGATCTCCCTCTCTGGGGAAGAAATTCCCTAGCGGAATTACATGCATTAGAGATCTTTCTCTCTTGTAGTTTTCCGCCCGTAAATGGCGGAATCTTCATGGTTATCCCCGATATTAGGGTTTAGTGGGGATAATGTCACCAAAGGGAGAGCACAGAGTGGACGAGGGTGGCCACACCACCTTAGCGAAGGCCTGAAATTTTGCCCGGGAAGTGTGTGGAGCCCCAGTAACCCATATCCACTCCCATACGGCAATCTTAAATCTTGAAAAAATAGAATTTTCCATATTTTCCTGAATTTTCCGATCTTTGAATTTTGCCTCCAAACAGCACCTTCTCCATAGAATCTGTTGCGGTGGTCCATGCTCCAAAGTCATCAACCATGCAAAACATATGAAATAACATAAGTATAATCTCTTAATATAAATATATCAATGAATAAAAAGTAAATTATGATATAGAATAGTGATACAAAATGGCCGTATCAACTCCCCAAACCTAGTCTTTGCTTGTCCCCAGACGGCCCAGAGCTCAATAAACATGACCTAGGGTTTATGGAGTGAAGAGTCGATAAAGAATCTGAGACCAGAAGCATCACATTCATCAATACATAAATCATAATAGAGACAACTCACTATTATATAACAACTTGCAATAAGTAAAGGAAACACAATAAAGATACATAAAGTAAATCATAATTGGTAATGGCAAACTTAGCTCTTGAGTGAAGAATAGTTGACAATTTAGGAGTTCACACATAAAGGGTTTTCAATGATAGCTTTCAAAGTAGTAAACACTAAGATAAGAGCAAATATGCAAAACAAGGAACATAAGAAACATGATTGAATAAATCATCATATGAATGAATGAAACACAACAACTCAAAATGCTTGCTGAGATAGAAGGGAATAGGTTTACTGACTCAACTAACAAGTAAAGATAGGCCCTTAAATGGGGATCGAGGGATTTCAAGTTTCATAAGAGTTTCCAAAAATTATGGTGCTTATTATCTTTCAGCTCTCATTGCCCCTATCATAAGCATATTTAGGTGATTAAGGTTAAAGTGATCAAATATGAGGATATGCTTGAGAAGTTATGATTGAAAATCTCATGTCCCTTGAATACGAGGGCCGCTCCTCATGCTACTCAAGTTTAGTTACCAGTAAGTTCTTGTCATAGTAAGTACATGTGTATCATAGAGAACCACCAATGGGGTACCCCTTGCTCGATGATATGGAAGAATCCCCATATCAAAATGACAAGGCAAGCAGACAACGAGCATCTCACCAATCTTCTTATTTACTATGGGAAAATGGTGCTTTTTTCTCTCTTTCCTCTTTTCTAAATTCCTTTTTTTTCTTTTTCTCAATCTCTATCTCTCTTTTTTTATAAGAAGAATACTTCATAGATTGCTCATTATGGTTTACACTGAGGTTTCCACCATGATTAGGCATGGATTAGAACCCGGTGGCCAGTGTTTCTCTAACACACATACATAACACCATGGACCAAACTCCCTTTCATTTCACCCGGCGACATCCATAAACAAAAGAGAATGATATCGACTAGGTACAATGTACAAGTGCGATATTGAAGCGTTCCCCATAATGACATGGATTACTGCTAATTCACAACTTACAAAGCACAAACATATACACAACATAGATGGGCACAATGGTTCAAGTTTATTAAGTGCAAGAAAGTAAGTATTGCCATCAAGTTAAAAAGGAAGCTTTAATCACTAATTTTCACATAACAAGTTTAATTAAGTAAGGTAGATAAAAGCATGAATTTACTTGGAATGGCAATAGTGCTAGTAGGTAGGTATGGTGGACACAAATGGCATAGGGTTTTGGTTTGAGATTGGATGCGAAGCTTTCCCTCTTAAAAGGTTTTTGGTTAGCAAAATTTGGTAGGAAGCATAAGAGTTGAAGGGAAACATACAAGTGATAAAAACAAACATGCAATCTTCCTTGGAAGCACAAAAGATCTTAACTAGAATACTAAACTTATGAGCAAATCAAAGAAAGCAAGATGAGTGAAATTATATTTCTTTAAGAGTACTTTTATCTTTTCATTCAATTCTCAAAAATAATCACTCTTGGCCGAGGCAGGTTTGCCAAAACCAATTAATTAACTCAATGATCCCAAAGTGATACAAATACTAACAACAAGATCAATCATATAACATGAATTGAAAACTAATATAAGATATGCAAAAGAGTAAATGATAGAACTTCTCATTAATATTCCATAGCAACTCACACCAAGGGATACATAGATATCTAATAAGAGGGGACACTTCCATAATGCAAACCATCCTACATGATAACTTCTCTATTCATGATATGACTCTACTAAAAGGTAAAAAGATAGAAGATAGTGATGTGATACATGGCACTCCCCAAACTTGGAACAAACCAAGGGATGCAAAACACGATGACGAATCACTCCTTTGGTGGTGGTGGTGTTCCATCGATGAGTTTTGATCAATTTCCTCAAATCCTCAATCTCGAGGGTGAGAATGCGAATCAATTGTGAGTTTTCCTCAATCACACTCATGATCATGTCGGGTTGAAAATACCAGCTCTTGCGATTCTTTCTCCACTATTCCTCCTTGAAGTCTTCTTTTCACCTTGCAGTTAGAAGCGAGGCATATCCCAATTGGAGGGTAGTTTCTCCTTGGGCATATTCTGGAATTAATGATCATGGATCTGGTATGGAAGGATTCTTGGTGCATGGAGAAGATGGCCGTGGAGAGCCAAGCGATGTGTGGAGGCTTCCCTCCAGTTGACATACGTGTAGTCCTTCTGATCTAGGCAGGGTTTGCCAACACTCCAATTACTTGCAATGGTAGTGCCGGCGTGCGGGTTCTAGCTTTTCTTTGCCTCCTCTTCGCCAGTCTCCTTCTCCTACGGGATCTTGAGGATCCTCCTCCGTAAACTCCTTTCCCTTATCCTTGGCGGAGACCATTGTGCTTCTAAACTTTGAGAATAGTTTCTGGCAAAAACAGATCGAAACGAAAACCGGCAAGGACGCAGTATACCAAGACCTCGGGATTATATATTCTGATTTTTACAACAAAGGAAAGTCTTGGGAGAAAGCGGGTCGGAGGCGGTCAAAGTGGCCACACCACTGCTGGCGCCTTCACGAGAGGGCCAGGAGGTGGTGTGAGCCACCACAGCTCCGTTCGTTCCTTTAAACCCGTTGCTTTCCTTGTTGGATAAAAACTGCAAAATATAACTAGACAGAATTTTCCACGGAACCTTTCTTGCGGAGGCTATTACCTATTCCAACCGGACTGCAAGTCTACGAACTTGGTATTTAGTAAGATTCTTACAGAGTCACCGCTTGAATAGCATCATATATTCATCTTCATACACATATTGATTGAGTCATGAAACCTTTCACTATCTTATTACACCATTTTCTCAATAACACCGAAATTTCTTTCACACAAAACTACACAATTCTCATTAGCAACATTAGTGTAGCGAGGTAATAAACCTTTTAAGTCTAATTTCAACTGAAATCCATCAAAACGCAAGCTCTTGTAACAACTCCTTCAAAACCCAAAAAGAATTCAAAAGGAAATCGATTTAAGTGGCAAATGCAAGAGTGGCAAAATCTATCAAAACGGACCAACGGGTAAAGATTAATTTTTCGAAAATCTTCTGTTGCTCAAATGAAAAAGTGAAAAACTAATGAGCGTTAAATAACAACCTGAGGCATAATCACAAAAGTTACAACTCAATCCGGCGTACATAGATCTCTCCACCGAATGTTTATGGTGAAGCACAAAAATCTGTTTGGACAACAACTTCCCCCAAATCTTACTTCTCTCTCATTAGAGTTTATCTTGACAAATAAAAACAAAAATGATAAGGAGGTTATTACCGAGTAGTAACTTCCAAGACTTAAATAAACAAAACAACGAAAGCGAATTAAATTGGGTTGTCTCCCAAAAGCTCTTTCTTTATAGCCATTAAGATGGGCATGATAATTTTAATGATGCTCATAAGAATATGAATTAGCGTAAAGAGAGCATCAAGAAGAAAAATACACATGTTTAAGTCTAACCCACTTCCTATGCAAGGGAATTTTGTAAACAAACAAATTATTGAAACCCAGGCTAATAGCATAAGAGGAGGCAAAAGAAGTGCAACATAAAACTTTCCAGCATAAAAGCGAGGAAACTTGATATTATTGAGATGCATAAGAATGGTATTCCTCTCTCATAATAACAATTATCAAGCATAAATTTATTGATATAACTATCACAAGAACCATTGTAGCAATGATCACTTATCCCTAACGAGAAAACACAGGACACTAGCTCTCATAATACTACTTTGTGAAACAATATTTGGGATATCCTTATAAAGGATAGTGTGTCCCTCTTCTACATATTTAGTGACAAAGTCTTTCATTTGCTATTATAGGTTCATCATCCATTTTGTTTATCGGGTTCAACAACTTTATTTGTACTTTCATTAACCATACTAGCTATCATAGAATGTTCCTTTACTTTAAGCTGGGAAAGGTATTTTCTCAATGTAAGGTTCATGTAAAACATGATTAGCGATATAAACTTTAGTATTTCTTGAGAAACACTACTAACAATGTCTTTATAAGGTGCGTGATACTTATTCCACTTCTTTTAGGAACTTAAATATAGGAAGCAAAAGCCTTAAAATAAGTTGCAATAACTTGAAATCTAAACCATAAGCAATTTTAATATTTTTGAAAGTCATGAGTTCCCATAAAAGATTCATGCATTCATAATCATAATTTATACCAGACTTTCTTCCTTTGTCATTCTCCAAGCTTGACATTGTCTTGAATACAGTTTAGAAGATCCCATTTGGCTTCTTCTATGATCTTGATGAATGATCCAACACAAGAGGCATCCAATAAATCCTTATCATGAAGGAGAGCCTTGCATAAAAGTTATTGATAATAATATTGTTGGGGAGCTCATGAATGGGACATTTGAGCATTAGTAACTTTAATATCTCCGATGCTTGAGTTGTACTCTCTCCATCAAGAGGCCAAAAGTTGTATATTTGATTTCGATCTTTATGCATCTCACTAGGAGGATAAATTTAGAATAAAAGAGGTAGTACTTCCTCCCATTCAAGAGCTTGGCCATTGTTAAATGATTATACCATTCCTCATCTCTTCCTTTTAGTGATAAGTAGAATAACTTCTTCTTGACTTGATCTGTTGTAATACCTGCACACTTGAACAACCCGCATAATTCTTGTATAAAGAGCAAATGATCATCGGGATGGACAGTTCCATCTCCAACATAATAGTTATCCATAACACGATCAATAATTCTTGTAGGTATTTTAAAAGTATCATTCTCAGCAGGTGGTGGTTCATCTACTACCTTAGTAGTGGTAGTAGCATTACGAAATAAGAAACTCAGTGAATTATCCATATTGAAATAAAGAAACTAACAGAAGTAGTCAATACTCACAGTAGAAGTTTCCTTTACGGTTCCACTCTCAATAGCACTTCATTCCCAACAGCGGTGCCAAAAATAGTCTTGATGACCCACAAGTATAGGGGGTGTATCGCGATATTTTCAATAAGTAAGAGTGTTGAACCCAGCGAAGAAGCGAAGGTGTTGGTGAATGGCTTGGGCAGAATTCTCTGTAAATACTTAGCAAAGCGGGTTTTAGGGGTTTTGATAAGCAGATAAATAAAGAAATGCAGTAAATAAAAGACAATAATAATAAATGCAAGTGGCCCAATCCTTTCTTTAGCAAAGGACAAAGGTTGTATTACTTAAGATGACCAAAGCGTTCTCGAGGCCACAGAATATCGTCAAGTGCTTTACTTCATATAGTTGATTAATCTTCTTTAGTTTGCTAAGTGTTGTGTGGGTGAACCTGTGCTAATGTACGACCTTCCTAGGACTAATACATACTTGTGATTATACCTTGCAAGCATCCATAAGTACAAGAAAGTAATTAAGGTAGAAACCTAACCCAACTTTAAACTCTAAGACCACAGCGTCCCTTGTGCAAGGTTTCCTAATGGGGTTCAGGTTTCATCACTCCGGCAACCCCTACGATTAGTAGCCAAATACACAATGAATTCCCTAGGCCCATATAGGTGAAGTGTCATGTAATCGGCGTTCACATGACACCACTAGAAAATACACCACAACAAATATCAATCTATTGAATATTTCTCAACACAATTCCACTACTAACAACATGACTTCTCCCATGTCCTCAAGAACTAAAGCGAACTACTCACGGGACATCATATGGATCAAGATCAGAGATGATATAATGGTATGTAACAATCTTAACATAAACGATAATTCAATGGTTCACTCAATAGCATCAACTACAAGGAGTAATCAACACCGGGAAAGTTTCCCCTAAGAACTATTCAAGATTCAACCCAATTGTTACAGCGGTATGAAGTGGTGATGATGGTGC
This sequence comes from Avena insularis, assembly GCA_023614405.1. Taxonomy (NCBI): domain Eukaryota; kingdom Viridiplantae; phylum Streptophyta; class Magnoliopsida; order Poales; family Poaceae; genus Avena; species Avena insularis. The sequence goes on from JAJUPC010000148.1 coordinate 18,685, forward strand.
TGGTGGAGATGATGATGGTGATAATGATGATGATCCCGATAAAGTCAACAGATGGCGGTCTTGATGGCGACGATCTCCCTCTCAGGAAGGAATTCCCGTGGAATTCTGTCTGGAGAGATCTTTCTCTCTGTAGTTTTCCACCCTGCGATGGCGGAATCTCTACTGTGGTCGCTCCCCCGATATTAGGGTTCCGTGGGGATAATATATGCCAAAGGGGAGAGCCTAGAGTGGGCCAGGGTGGCCACACCACCTACTGGGGCGGCCTAGGGCTTCCCGCGCCAGGGGGTGGTGTGGGCCCCCTGTGGCCCATCTCCACTCCCCCTTCTAGCAATCTTCGTCTTCTCGAAAAATAGAATTTTCCATATATTTTTCGAATTTTCTAATCTTGTGAATTTTGCCTCCAAGCGACACCTTTTCCATGAATCATTGCAGCGATCCATGCTCCAAAAGTCATCAACCATGCAAAAACAGATGAAATAACATAAGTATCATCTCTTAATATGAAACATATCAATGAATAATAGTAAATTATGATATATAATAGTGATGCAAAATGGATGTATCAACATGCAATGACATTGGTTGATCCATATGTGGTTTGTGGAAAGAACACACATGCAATGATATTGGTGGATCCATGTGTGGTTCATGACAAGAACACACATGCAATGCCATTGGTGGGTCCATATGTGGTTTCTAGAAAGAACACCCATGCAATGACTCTAGTGGATCCATATGTGGTTAGTGATAAGACCACACATGCAATGACTCTAGTGCATACATATGTGGTTTGTGGAAATGAACACACATGAAATGACTCTAGTGGATCCATATGTGGTTTGTGGAAAGAACACACATGCAATCACAATGGTGGATCCATGTGTTGTTCATGACAATAACACACATGCAATGGCATTGGTGGATCCATATTTGGTTTGTGGAAAGAACACACATGCAATGACATTTGTTGATCCATATGCGGTTTGTGAAAAGAACACACATGCAATGATATTGGTTGATCCATATGTGGTTTGTGTGATGGCACACATGCAATGCAGTTGGTTGATCCATATGTGGTTTTCAAAAGAACACATGCAATTACTCTAGTGGGTACATATGTGGTTTGTGGAAAGAACAACATGCAATTACTCTAGTGGGTACTTATGTGGTTTGTGGAAAGAACACACATGCAATGGGATTGGTTGATCCATATGTGGTTTGTGAAAAGAACACACATGCAATGACATTGGTTGATCCATATGTGGTTTGTGGAAAGAACACACATGTAATTACTCTAGTGGGTACATATGTGGTTTGTGGAAAGAACACACATGCAATGAGATTGGTGGATCCATGTGTGGTTCATGACAAGAACACACATGCAATGACATTGGTTGATCCATATGTGGTTTGTGACAATAACACACATGCAAAGACATTGGTGGGTCCATATGTGGTTTGTGACAATAACACACATGCAATGCCATTGGTTGATCCATATGTGGTTTGTCAAAAGAACACACATGCAATGACTATGGTGGATACATATGTGGTTTGTGAAAAGAACACACATGCAATGGCATTGGTAGATCCATATGTGGCTGGTGAAAAGAACAAACATGCAATGACATTGGTTGATCCATATGTGGTTTGTGGAAAGAACACACATGCAATGACATTGGTTGATCCATGTGTGGTTTGTGAAAAGAACACACATGCAATTACTCTAGTGGATACATATGTGGTTTGTGGAAAAAACACACATGCAATGAACACTCGTGGATCCATATGTGGTGCATGACAGGAACACACATGCAACGACATTGGTTGATCCATATGTGGTTTGTGACAATAACACACATGCAATGCCTTTGGTTGATCCATGTGGTTTGTGCAAAAGAACAAACATGCAATGAACTCTAGTGGATCTATCTTGGTATAATTTGGTGTATGCCACGATGTATTTCATTGTAAACGATACTCAATTTCCATTTTTTATAGTACTCAGCTTTGCCCTTGGTTTTGATACTCAGTTTTGCCCTCTCTCTCATTCATAGAAGCCCAAACTTGTGTCCACTCACATGCCTTTCATACGATTGGTTGCCATAGTTGTCACTTGCGGTTATGCGCACCAACCGTTGATCTGTGTGATCCAGCGAGGCTCGTTACATCTGTGCCCTTCACGGGACAGCCTTGAGACAACAGACGTCTCCCTCGGTGAGACTTCTACAAGAAGGAACATGATCTTGTCCATGGAAAAAGTCGTGAGTGGTCATGTCACGTTTAATCTAGTCTGCAAGGCTACAAGTCTACTACACGGCAGCTGGTCATCCGACCCATGGGCTATACCATTTTACTAGGCGCCTGCACTCTCACTTCCAGGCCCCCACCACGAACCTTCACGTGGCGGTAGGAAGCTAGAAGAGCTACCTGGGCCCTCGGGAAGCCTAAATGTCCTCGCATTAAAACCCAGCCTATCGGGTCCTCCATTAGCACTCATCCACTCCTCTCTTCCCTATCTAGCAAAACCCCACAATCTTGAACATACATGCAGAATCTTCTCCATGAAACCGGTGCGTGGGGGTGAGTGTGTGGGCATCGCCCATTGAGGTGGTGCTTCACGTAAATCTGGAGGCATCACGTAGCACAAGCGCGAGGAGGTGCAGTTCAACCCCTTGGGGACTATGTGCTAGCAGTCTTGTGACTTGGAGGCCCGATGAGGCGTGGAGTTAAACGAACACGCTCGCTCGTGCCAGGGTACATCTATTTCTATATGTTTCATATTTTACGCTGAGCTAAATCTATCCTAGCTTCATAAAAATCTAGTCCTAATGATTAGATGCAGCGTCTGAACTGGTACATGAAGAGATCTAGTCTGTCTGAATGAATCCACATTATTTATTTATTAATAATTTATCAAGAACACAAACAACATTAATTTAGGGCGAGTTGGGGAGGCCATAATGAACTTCTAAACCTGTATAGACATGTTATGGCATCGAAAGTAACTTCGGAATGGTGAAGGAATATATATTTATTATTTTGCTAATTTGGTTTTGCATTCCATACATTATAGGTAGATTCAAGTGAGATGGACTCGACAAGGAGAACAGGGGACAACAAGACGCCATGTCATGAAGAAGCTCAAGGCGGGATAATCCCTTTCCACTTTTCGACTTGGGAGCTCGGTGCCCTTTACCTGTGAAAGGAGTCAACTGAGGATTTCAATTTATTCCACATGCGGTTGGCATCGGTAAAAGCCGGCTAGTAAACACAAATCGACGACCAAGGCTAAACATCTTGCTTATAGCAAATTCTTGGTGAGTAATTCAAGCCCGGCCTAGTGTCCCTTACTTAGGAATCGACAACTTCTAGCCGACCAACCCGTCAACTTTGTGCTGGCGACCACTAATAATATTTAGTTCTCTTACCGTATCTAGACCCTTAAACTATAGGGATTTCTATTTTCGTACCCTTCAAATTATATTCAAGTTCATCTGTTTATGGAGTTAAAGTTCTGGTGGCATACTCGTTATTTTGCATGGATAGAGGGGTGCCCCCGACAAATATAAGGGTTATCATGTCCGCTAGATCACAGAGGATCAATGGTTGGTTGGCACGATCCGTATGACAACTGTCTCGACCAATCAAAGCGTAGAAGTGAAGATGAGCACATGTGCGAGAGATGGATACAAAGAGAGGAAAGCCGGTAGCACTTAAGAACCAAGGAAAGCTAGGTATAACTTAAAAACCAAGGGCAAAACTGAGTAGAACTTAAAAACCAAGGGCAAGAGTGAAAAAGGGATTCAAATAGAAAATAGAAAATGATTTAAAAAATGGAACCAAACTGCCAGTGTTACGCTCGACGGCAAAACTGAGTACAACTGAATCGCCAGGGTTAGACACGAGGGAAAAAAACGTGACTCACAGATGCGCTGTCACGGTGCATGGGGATACCGGACACGTGTGGCCATACGGTGCACTAAGCGTCGTGTTGCCGCAGTGTCTGCGAAATGTTGCTTCCCTTTTCCTTTAATAGAGGCCTCCCCACTCCCACTCTTCACGCACTCACTCACTCAACCGTCCCCACTGTCACATCACCTTCCACAAACCCCCATAAAAAACCCCAACCACGTCGGCGATGGAGAAGAACGGCGCGGTAGCCATCGGCGCCTCCAAGGACACCGGCGAGGAGGCCCCCGTCCCATCTGAGCCCTCGTCCCGTCCCGCATCCGCTATAGCCGCGGTGAGAGGCCCCGACCAGATCTCGAACAGATCTGCTCCCACTCGGCCCTCTGAGAGTTCTACATAAGGCCGGAGAACCCCTACGACATCAGCATCGCCCACCCATGGTCGGAGGTAACCAGGGTTTTCTCCCCTTCCCTTGTTCTTCCCTCGTTCCCATCATTGGATGCTAGATCGTATGTTATTAGGGCTCGGCTGTTCGTATTTTTATAGTAGCTAATCCTCTTGTGTTAGATATTGATTTTCGATGAATCCCCCTATTCGTAGTTGGGATCAGTATTCGATTTGGTTTGAGATTTGGGGAATAATCGGGAGATCTCAATCAGTTAATTTATGCACATAATCAATCTCGATAACCAAAGTATCTCAATCATGTCCTTACTGCACTCTACTGTTTTTTTCCAACAGGTGGATAGCGACGTCCCACAATGACAGCGAGTCCAAGGACACCAAGACTCGTCATGTGCTAAGGAGGCTAAAGTCTGGCCAGTACAACAACTTCTTCGCCGGTGACGTGTACAGGTGCCCCTTCTGCCCCACCAGGAGGCTCTACGCCACAGACTTCAACTCCCTCGTGAAGCATGCGAGGGCCTTGAGGACTGCGGCGAGTCCGTGAATATCCGCGACTTCATAGCCAAGCACTAAGCGCTCGGTCTTCACCTCGCCAACCTCGGAAGGTGGCTATCGAGGAGGTCGCATGCCCGATCAAACCCAAGGCTCCCAAGGTCAAGGTGGGCAGCAAGAAGTGGAGGCGCCCGGAGGAGGGAGGCCCTCCTAGAAGAGGCCACGAGGGGCCCGATTAGTATTCTTTCTTTGTAAAGCGACTTCTTTTATCTTATGCATGTTGAACACATCAATTTCTGCTATTCTTGAGCAACTAATTATCGAACCTCGTTATGTAGTACTATATAACCTATATTAGCTGCTTTATCTACTTACCTCTGTTTACTGAATTTATTTATGGTGCTTTGGTTAGTTTTGCTCTAGATTTGCTACAGTTAGGAAAGCGAGGCAAAAGAACAATGAATGAAGATAGAAGCTGCTCTAGATTCTCTACCTTTTTGGGCAAAAAACACAACTCTTAGCGAGAGAGGGGAAAGGCGCTCTTAAAAAGGCCAAATAACAAAAAAAACTTCCAATTTAGGCGTCAGGGCGCACATAACGGCCAAGCCTTTGACGAACGACACCCCTCTCCAAGCTCATGTGAGGCTTGAGAATAGAGGGAGGGCAAAAGTGAGGACAAGCGAGACCTTTGCCCCATTGCTATAGCTAAATCTGACAAAAAGCTGAATTTGGCTTTACCATGCAATTTGGCTATAGCTCCACAATGTAGCTATTCTAAATTCCTGCACCATGTGGTCCCACCGCTAACAAGAATAGCCTTATTTTTTGTCTAAAGATATGAGAGAAGAGGACACATGTCACACACAGGTTGGCTAATCAATTTGGAACCACATTTAGCATCGGAGCACCCTCTTGCTCCGGTTCCCTCTTTTGCTCAATTTGGAACCACCTCCACAGTGTGAGAACTAGTTCCAAAAGCCAAAAGTAAATATGGAACCATTTTTCTGGAGAAAATATAAATCCCTAAACTATGTGGTGCGTTGAAACCTCATGCTTTTCCACCGACACGTGTGTTGCAAAGTTGCTGGATCATGCATGCTTATACAAGTGGCCTACACAGAAACTTATAGAAGCATGGTAAACGAGCTTCAATTTGGCAAATTCTGGACAAAATCACCAAATTAAAGAAAGGAAATTGCAAGCTGCGCTTGATCGGCGAACTGGCCGGGTGAGGGGCCTGCCAGGTGAGGATGCTAGGTCCCTGTCTATGCTTACACTTCTTAAACTTGTTAGGAATAATAGTTGTACACTTCCTTACATCCTATCACGTTACGTCGTGTACCGTGCAAATGCATTGCGGATCAGCAGGGCCAGTGGTCTCGTGACAGTCTCTACCACGCCAAATCCACGTCACACTAGTCTCGCCGCCTACTAGGAATGACGCGAATTTAATCGCTAGGATTGGAAACCAATTGCTACTTTAGTTAAACTTGCGTCCGCTTGGGTATGACCGGAATATTGGTAAACGCAATTTAAGCATCGCCTTTCGTCTCCTTAGCACATCACTATGCAAAAATCCCCAACTCCTTCCGGTTGCCGCCGTCGCAGCCACCGCAAGAACCATCGACACTGCCGCAGCCACCGCCTCCGCCGGAACCATACCACCGCAGAATCACTCCACTTCCACACCGGTCCCGGCCACTACCCTGAGCCCTAGGCCACAGCCTGCATTAGCTGCTGCCATGGATGCAAATGCGTGTTCAGCGGCGGGGCGACTTCACCGATGGTACACCATCACGCCCATTGCACCACCAAGCTGATGCTCGTCCACACAAATGCATCAGCGAAGGTCGCAAATCATCGCAATTTCTGACGGTAGCTCACGAGGCCGATCGATAGGTACAAGATCGTCGACCTTGACCTTGAGTATCTGGGAGATAGGAAGAGGTGGGCGCTTTTGCGACTATCCATGCACAACCACTGCCTCCTATACCACGTATGTAGGGCCAAATTTGTATGCCCGAGCTTTGAGTTCCTACAGAGGGAGATCTACTTCCCGTCGACATCAAAACGACACTCCGAAGCTAGAGCAGGATCTCGCGTTCATGTCGTCGATCCGTCGATCTCAATGTTTGTGGAGAATACCCGAATAGCGTCTGGGAAAGCCAGCATGGCTAGACTTCATGCAAACATCATCGACCATGAGTATGCCGACATGAAATCGAGTTCGAAGCACACCTGCAGCGATGGGAGTGGAGGCACTGGATTCTGATGCGATCAAGTTACTTGACCCGAGGGGCGTATACTGCTACAAGATGCTCAATAGGATCTGGCGGGTGGGTGAGTGTGTTGTTTACCACTACTAGGTTCGCATTTCATTCCTAGTTTTATCTCTCCTGTATTTTATCTCACATGTATTTTCTAAGCATTCTGTGTGTAAGAACCAAGCTCGTATGATCCCTGTGCTATTAGGTAGTTAACTGTATGAATTACATTTCCCCCTTTTGTATGCTCAACATTCATTCTTACAAATTACATGCATGCCATTTGCATGCGGCAGAATCCGAGGTGACATGCATAAGGTGTGATCAGTCATAAGTCATAACCAAACCGAGATTATAGCAAAGGATATAGTCATAACAAACCAGTTATAGTTAACAAAGGTAATACACAGCAGTTCGTAATTGCTCAGATAGTGTACTTCTGAAATAACATGTTTTCATAAACATAACAAGCCCCATACAAACACAACAATCATGCACTAAAAGTCTACATCCCAACCTATTTGAGAAGGCAACCGATCGAGGATGCCTCGATTTACTTACCCGGCTTGTAGATTCATATACACTCCGGCATCTGGGGAAACAACCTGCCTTGGTGGTGGCTCAATGATGCGATGCCTAGAACGAGATTTTACAATCTGGCAGTATAGCTCGTGGCAAACATACCCGTCAATTGCAGCGTACTTTAGATTAGGTTCAGAAAGCGGCTTATCCTCCCAGTAATCATGCCCTAAACGCCTCCACGGACATCTCGGCAATTTTCCCTTCATGTCAGCGTACCACGGGTTGATGAGTTCGGAGGCAAGATCGGCCATCCCGGTCCTGCCGCCCTTCAAACCTGGGATCCAGTAAATTTCCTGGATGTCCACTCTGCACTCCTTTGGGATTCTAATATTGACAGTCGGGCTTTCAAGCAGTTTAGTGTCATTCGTGATGTCAACACTAGTAAATGTTATGTCTTGGTTCACGAAAGTCATAAAGCAGATCCTAATCCTTTTGCCCCACCTGCATGAAAATGAATTTAGACAAATAATGTAGCAATAGCTTTTGCAAATAGATGGTTCGGGAACAAAAAATGACAAAGTCTACCGGATCCGTCGGCCCCTTCTACAAAAAAGGCTGGTATCTGAGGGCGTGGGAATGTTAGATTTCTTGTACCAAACTTCCCGGGCGAGTGCACCGCGGTACCCGAGTTGTCATCAATCGCGTGGAGGGGCCGTAGTAGAATCGCCAATTGTCTAGAAGGGCCAAATGGGGGTGAATACAAATCTAACGGCCAAACAGTCGTTTGAACCAGACGAAAAACGGTTGAACTCAAATACCGCCGTTAGGTCAACTCTTCTTGGCCCGCCCTATCTGTATTCCCCGTTATCTTTTGTGGTCGTGGACTAGTTTACCCCTGAGTGGACCAGATCTATTTGTTTGCTCTGCTCTGGTCTTCTTCCCTGCTCCCCTGCCCATAACATTTGCTCAGCTCCGGCTGCTCATCTCATATCGGAGCTCGCACTTTCTCTAATTTGCGTCCCTGCCATGTTTGGTCAACCTCCCACGCCTCTAATCGAAGCTCACAGCCGTCGCCGTCGCATATCCGCCATATCGGAGCTTCACGACCCCGGACTAATATCTCGCCTCTGGCTAGTCCTTCTTGCACGGTGGAGCGCGTCCCGTCAAGCGATCCAGGCCAGTGACCAGCCTCGGGAAGTTGCGTGCTGCCGTGCACCCTAGGCATGGTAGCCCTGGCACAGCAGTTCGACGACCACGCTCTCATGGCCACCGTGCTGGGCGTCCATCCTGCTGTGTCGCCGGCAGAGTTGCTCTCAGCTTTCAAGTCTCGTTTTGGGATCAGACGAAATGAGGTCAAGATTGAGGTCTGCGCGCTGCCATTCGATTTTTCCGTCCGGTTCGAGCACAGCTCAGACACCGAGCATGTTCTGCATTCTTCCCGTTCTTTCGAGTGCTACAGGGAGAAAATGAGCTTCATGCGTTGGCATCGCGCCTGTGGGTAGGACGATCGCTTGGGGCAGCTTTGTTTCTTCTCCAAACTCGGCTTTGACGGCTTCCCATTGGATGCTTGGGAGCCGGAGGCCCTCAAGAAGGTTGTCAGTAGCCTTGGTGGTGAGCTGGTGGAAATCGTGCCACTAAGTGACAGATGGGTCATCGAGGTAAAGGCGTGGCTGAAAGATCCTGACGCCGTTCCTAAGATGTCACAGTGCGATTCGAGCGAAGCGAGCGGCGACTTTGTTGAAACACCGGTCATCATCCACAGAGGAGTTTCGGAATCGGTACATGGCATTTAGGGCCCCAAAGAGGCTGCTAAGCGTCCTCGTCGGCTCTGATGTTAGCACTGGAAGGATCGATGTACAGGACCACCACCGTTTAAATGACGTACAGTTTGATTAGGGGCAAGGGCTTGGGCGAGCTAGTGGTTCTGATTTCCCTCGAGTTAAGACAGATATCTATTGAATTGCCGTGGTATGTGTTGCTAATGAATTTGTAGTATGGAGAGTGTAGCAGGAAGTTAGCATCGACTAAAAATGTGTAATAGTTTGAATCGATGTAGTATGTGCGTGTAATAGTTTGAAGTAGTATGTGTGTGTAATAGTCTGAATCGATGTAGTATGTGTGGGTAATGAATTTGATGTAGTGTGTGTGTAATAGTTTGAATCAATGTAGTGGAACACGAGCTTTATAATTTACATGAATAACCAAGGATAACCTCATGAAAAGAGGTGAGTGCGGCAATGAGCAATGTCAATTCCGTGGATGCCAAGAAAATGTAGTCCATCTCCTCTTCAAGTACAAAGGTAGCTACATTTGTAACACGTTGAGCTGAGGACCATTTTGCAGACAACACAAGACAAAGGAAAAATGGTTTCATACAGACGTGAGCTTAAAATCTGTAGTCCGGGATAAAAATGCGATTAACTGGATTTAACCACGACTAGTAATTGAAGGAAATAGATACTTGATAGTATTTGCTTACAAAAGTAGTACTTTCATACAAAAGGGTCTTATACCTGCACAAAAGTGGGCTAGACTTCCTACTAGTTTATAGAACAATTCGTCCGCATTTCATCTACAAAATCCATTCTTCAGTCTGAACTTAACTATTCTACACTGAAGAAACTGAGATCTCCACCGGAAAAGTTGGCGGCCAATTGCCTTGAGAGGACATAAGTTCTTTGATCATTTAACCCAAACGATCTATTGCCTTCCCGCCAACTACAAGAAATCTGCATCGTTCATGCACGAGCGATTTGCGTGCACCAGTCCCTGTTCAGTTGGACCATCCGTGTCGCCGCAACAATTTCTTCGAAACTGAAATTCAGCATCTCCTTCTTGTGATCGTAGGTCTGTGTGAACTCGAACCTGAATTCGGGCTGGTGATGCACACCGCGGCTCCGGCTATTGAACGATCCGACATCTGAGTGTAGGCGGCTTGGTCTTTGCCACGGTATGGCCTCCGACGGTGCGTAGGATGGAGCATCTTTGCCGTAGACGGCGTGTTCCTAGCCTCACCCACTGCGGTAAGGTAGTCCGCGCTGCATGGGCCGAGAGTTCCTGAACCTTGGCGCTGCCTGTTAGAGGTGTACCCTCGGCGGCATGCTCTCGTGAACAATTTGATCGTGCCTTGTTCCCATACCTAGAGCATGCCGTAATGCATGTGATTTTTCCACATCGCTCTCTTGGCCACCTTGCCTCTGGCGCCGATGGCGCCGTCATCGCTACGGTGATTGCACATTCGGGCAAATCACGTTAGCCTAGCAAGGCAATGGGAGACCGGCCTTGAAGTAGAGTTTCATGGCCTGCCTTAGAGGGGCTAAATACCCCAGTTTTGGCGGTTGTCGCGGCTGCTTAGGCGGGGCCATGTTACCCTAGGTGGTGTAGCTCGGAGGAGCTGCGCAAGGTGAAATGTGGTTTGTCGGAGAAGGGAGTGAAAAGGCGATAGTAGGTTTGGACTAGGGGACTAAGAAATAACCATCTCCCATTTCCTTAGAGGTAATAATTTGACACTCGTTGCATTAACGCTCAATCTTTATTTCCCTTCTCGGCATAAGAGTCTTGACGTATTAAAAAGATCGGTTGTGGCTATCCACCTCATGGGCAATGTACTAGGACAGGTAGGAGACGGGTTTATTTTGGAAATGTTGTATGTGCCCTTATGTTTATATGATATTATTTATATGCCACCATGTACCTTGATTGTAGCAACACCATCGAAGCAGGGGATGACGGCGTGGCGTATTTTCTTTTTAAAGGGCATCGAAGCAGGAGATCCGGCGTGGCATGTTTTACATTGGTGGGCTGCCTCCTCCACCTTTGATGCACGCATCCGAGTTAGAGGCTAATGCCTTACCAACACATTATTGTGCAATTTTCCATGTGGAACTTGAATTCGGCTGGTGATGCCCATGTCGAACATAGAGAATTCTGAAAGAAGCTACTAAAATAAATACTTTGAATTCTGAAAGTACTAAAATTAAATACATTACAATTTTATGCGAAGGTAATGTATCTTGCTAATCGAAATAATATAAATACAGTACAAATTTCTACTTGAAAAATAGACCTGAAAATGCTAGCAAATAACCTAGGATGAATATAAGTTCATTCTCCCTATATATTTCATCGTCGTTGGCTCCACGTGTTGCAACACATATTGAAGAACTCTCATCTACAATGTCTTTGATATCTCATCTAGAGGGTAAGGCCTCGGTGTATGTTCCAGACTTAAGCTATGCATTACCATTGTTTGTTCCTCTTCCGAACTTGAACCTCATGATCATACGATCGATATAATTCCTGTAGTATATACAAGGTTTGACTTTGGGTGTAACTTTGGTGTCAGCGGAGATAGACCAATTGTAATCAACAAAAGGCAGCCGACTTCCAATGTCACCGGCGACCTCGAGAAGTAGTTCTCCGTGTCCACCGGTACAACACGGTTGCCCTTTAGCGAAATCCCGTTCAACACAAAAAGCGAGATCACCATCGACTCCACAAGGTAAAATTTGTAAGTTCCGCGTACTGTTCAAAATTTGAGGCTAAAATTATTTTGGCCATCATGGCGGTGCTTTCGCGCCTTTGCTCTAAGCGGATGTTGGTCGACAAGATGTCTCCATTCTCAAGTAATGCATATACTTCCCCTCGGAATGCCGTCATGCAGTCCAGAAGCGTATCAGGAGGTGGTGAATACAATTCTTCTCCAAATGATCTAGTGATTTGCCCCATTGGGGTGCTATCATCGGCCCATGCAATATGATCTGGATAATTAGTGCAAACGAACACCATCATCAGGGACTTCGTCACGACGACAGATTGCAGAAGATCAGATGGTATGTGTGCTTGAAACTTCGATCTTAGACTTATGGTGATTGGGTTCGAAGCGAATCTGGTACGGCTCCACCCTCTGAGCAAGCACGATGACGCCACGAGAAACACCGACGAAGTAGAATCTTTTGGAAGAAGAGGGCATCAGTTAGCACTAAGATGTTTACAATGGAAAATACAAATAAATATCGAATGTGAATGTGAACCTACGATGGATGTCCGTTAGATTTGTCCTGAAGCAACGACCAGTGGCGAGGTTGAGGAAGGTGAAATCGCCAACGTCTGGAAGTGTGTGATCTATCATGATCCAGTTGTTTAGATGGAATTCGGGCACCTTTAAATTGCGGTGCCAATCGGTGTAGACTTCCCGGCAAGCAACATAGGTGTCGATGTACTCCTCTTTCTCCAGAAAGTAGTCAGAGATCTTGCAAAGTGGGTCGGCCGGGAGATCGTACCAGTTCCTCTTCATCCGGCTACTGGCCATGGCTTACGTGCGGGAATGTTTTGATCGAGGAAGAAAGAAGAACTACCACTTCAAGGAGAAGAAGAAGAGGAGACGAGGGGAGGCAGGCGGCGCCACTACGTGGAGACGAGGAGACGAGGGAGAAGAAGCGGAACTGCCACCTCAAGTTTGGATCAACAGGCTTTTTTCAGAACCTGCGCGTGAACCAGCCATGCACTGCATGCAAGTTTTGATCAAACATACTAACATGTGGGACCTGCTAAAAAATTCCGTGAAGTGCTACTGTGCATAGTGCGCTGACAGGTGGCATGTTTTTTGACTGGCGGGCCCGCCTCCTCCACCTTCGAGGGTGCGCGTCGCAGGTTCGAGGGATGGTGCCGCCCACCAACACATTATTGTGCAATTTTCCATGCTTTGTCGCAACGAGCTCCGCTCCGCTCTGCTCCTCTGCTCCTGCCGCCGCCACTCCCCTGAGTCGTGCACCGCTCTCGTCATCCCCTTGGGCCGTCGTCCTCCCACCCTCCCCTCCCTGCCATCCCCTCACGTCCCCTCCCTCCTCACCTGTCTCCTTGCTGTCCACCGCCAGTGATGTGCAGAAATGAAAACCGAGAGTGAGTCGTTGGGTTAAGGGACCAATGACGCTGGTGATCCGTATCCCACTCGGAGATGGATCCTGCGAGGCTTGAGAACATGGAGATGGGTCCTGCGCGGCTAGAGAGCATGGAATCTCCTTCAAGTTTGGAGAGCACAGGGGACAATGAAACAGGGGAAGAGGACGCGGGGTGTAGAGCTTTGGAGGTATGGAGCCCGGAGAAGGTGTCGTGCGTCCACATTGAACGGTAAGAACTATGATTCCTTTTCTGCATACCCCGATTAGCGTTTCTAGTCTCGTGGTGATGGCAAGGATATGTGTTGGTAACCGCAGGACGTCTGTACAGGTTGTCCTTGAGCATGATGCTTTGTCAAGCGAGCATGAAGGCACTAAAATGTGTGGCGGTGCGGATGATGATAAGAAATCATATCCAGACGTGGCTGTTGACCCTGATAGGATGGAGAGTAGGGAATATTTGGTTGATTCGAACTTTGAGCCTAACTATGGGACTGATGAGGAAGAGGAATGTGAAGATCTGGAAATGGGATGTAGATACGATGACAAAAGGCGAGGGCCGGTGATACACTTTGGCGGGACAATCCTACAATTGATGAGGGGTATCATTGATAATGTGGAGGATTAGATATGATTGCAACCTATCTGATCGAGTTGGGTTCGAATTTATCATTGAAAAGATTGACCAAAAGAGATTTAGGGTGCACTGTAGGGATAGTAAGGTGTGTAAATGGAGATTACATGCATCTCCAATGTGGGGTGGACACCCATTTCAGGTTGCAATAGCTACATTTAGTTTTAGTCTTTCTCATATTTATTCTGCTGATAACTAGCTCTGAATTATTTGGATTCTTATCGAATGTAGATCAAAGTAAACACGAAGAAACACAACTGCCCTAATACTTCTTTAAGTGATAGAATTAGACCGGCGACTACCAAGTGGATTGCTGCTCACATGCTTGGTGGGTGAGGCAGGATCATAACATTGGACTTTCTTTGAACTTCGGAGCAAAGATTAACAAAAGTTTAGACGTTAAATTCCTTACCATAGAGTCTTTGATGGGAAGGAGATGGCTCTAGACTTCATTCAAGGCAAGTGGAATGACAGTTTTCATATGTTGTATAGTTTCAAAGCTCAGGTAGGGAAAACATCACCTGGTAGTGTTGTTGACATCGATTACGAGGTTGTGAAAGGAAGAGAAAAGGTCTCAAGGAGGGTTAGGTATAAGCAGGAAGATAAGATATGCTTCAGGAGATGTTTTATGCACTTTGAAGGCATCTTGGAAGGGGTTCCTAGGCAATGAGGCCATACTTGGCAATAAGCGTAACTTCTTTGAGGAAGTTCGGGGACATGTTATACCTTGTGCTTTGGGCGCATAATTGGCTTCTACGTAGCTTATCTGTTCTTGAGGTGAATTAAATGAAAGCTGGACATGGTTCATGAGGAGACTACGAAAGTAATTGGTCACCACAGAAGGCTTGGTGATACACACGGTGCATCACGAGGTCTTGAGAATCTTGTTGATCTTTGTGTTTCTGAGGGTTGAGCATAGGGAATGCATGCGTCACCTCGCTACTAACTTCACGAAGAAGTTGAAAGGAAAGATCTGTGAAGAGGACTTGTGGCGATCAGCATACACATACACCCCAAGCACGCATGCTACTTACTTGCAGAACATGTATGTAGTGCCAAAGGTGAAAAAATACCTTGAAGAACATCACACCAAGCTATGGGCCAGAAGCAAGTTTGGTGAGTTAAGCAAGGTGGATTTTGTTTGTAATAATTTGGCAAAGAGTTTCAATGATAAGATTTCGGTTATCAAGACACTTGGAATTGTTATTTTGTTGGATGCAATAATAAAGTGCATAATGGTGAAGATAGATTTAAGGCAAACATTTGTGCAAGAAAAGTTGTAGGCCATAAAATAGTTCCAAAGGTGGTTATATTCTTGAATGCAATAACCGAGCAATGAGAATGATAAAGATGAGGATGGTCGGAAGTTCAGAATATTGCGTGAGGTTTATCACGAGAATACAAGCGTGGAAGTGAGCGGAGGTACCTGTAGACATTGGAAACAAGACTTGTTCATGCAGGCGTTGGCGATTCTTTGATACGCCATGTCACCATGCAATTTACTTCATCTTAAAGCTTATAAACGCGGAGCTGAAATGAGAACTATGACAACTATTTATACGTGGACAAGTTTGCTGCAACTTATGCAGAAAACATACCACCTATGGCCGATGAAAATGATTGGGAGATTATCGATCCGAGTTCAAACTTTAACCACGGTTCTTAGGAGGCCACCTGGGAGGCCTAGAAAGCGAAGGATCAAAGCTTCCACCGATAAAGGTTCAAGGCTGGGAGCTAGGAAAAGGAAATGCAAATGTTGTGGCGGATTTGGCTATATCAAGAGGTTGTGCAAAAACCCAGTTACACATGAGATTGTCCCTGTTCACACATCGGTGGCAGAAAATGAGGCTTCTCAGCCAGGCGGAGGAAGAAGCGGCGAAGGCGGTGATGAGCACTCTGAGGAAAAGCGTCGTAAGCAGCCAATTTATGAAGAAGTGGAGGTGCCGGGAGAAAAGGTGTGAAAAGAAACAAAAGGGTAAAAGCGGAGCAGGGAGGAAAGGGCAAATAATAGGGCTGTATTAGAATATGAAGAAGTTGTAGGGGTGATTGAGGATGTTCTTGAGGATCTTTCGGCTAACTGCAGGAGAAATAATAAATTCCTGCCAATTTCATCTTTGTACGATTCTCCGGACGAAAGATAAGCCTAAAAATTGTTTTATTTGCCATTTTATCATTTTTATCCTCATGGCGATGCTTAATGCAGCGTGGGGTAGCAGACTAATAAGAGGGCGGAAAAGATGCGGGCACTAACATGTTATGTTGAATTATATCATTGAAACTAAACTATTCGTGTCATCTTTATTTATATCTGGCGCGTGCAACATGTCTATGATGGGGTCATGTGGACCAGATTACAATTTTTTAAATATTATTTCATTAATATTTTACCTGCGTTTGGACGCATCTACTAGTTCCCATCTCCCTTGCATTTCCCATATCCTCTGGCGCCTCGAGAATTATGGGTGTGCCATCAAGTAGCAAGTCGGTATTGTCCCATCGGATATGAATACAATGAATTTGTTTGTTTAGAATTTGGCGACTTTTGATTAGTTTGAAAGGAGAGAAACCTAAAACATGTATCTAGACATGTTTTGGGTATAGACACATTATTAAATATCTAAAAAACTAAATCGATTATATCTGGACAGGAGTAGTACACTATTACAACACGCTCGATCCCTTCTCCTCTGGCGCACTCCAAATTATGGTTGTGCCATCAAGTGCTAGGAGCAGAGTCAGCGTATTGTCCCATCAGATATGCCAGGAACACGCGAACTTTATTTTTAGGATGAGACAAGTTTCGATCGACTAGTTTCAAAGACAAAGACAACTACAACATGGCCAACATATATAGATTATGACGATAATCGACCATGACTCAAGAGACCCAGATCCAAAGAGGGCATTAAGATACCATACATAGATTTAATTTATGCTTAAGTGGCCCTAATCGACTATGATGCTCCATGATCTCCATCATTGATGATGTTGTCCTCTTATTTGCCGGCCTCCTCCTCGTGGGAATCGATGCAGCGTTCCCGGCAGCGTTCCTCCTCCTCAAGCGTATTCTTCACGACCGCTGCACGCCGATAGCGGTGGAGGTGCGTCGCCCTAGGCACTACCTAGAAGCGCTGCCTCCCTTCGGGGTTGCGCAGATCCGGGTGGATCTCCTGCCGGTGGGTTCTGCACAACTCAATCAACGCAACCCGCTCCTTCTTGAACAGCTTACGCGATGCAACGCTCATCTTGGCAATCTGTGCCATTGCCCTCTTAACCCCGATAGCTGGTGGCGGCGCTCCTCGATCTACCTACGCCAATGCGTTGTCGGCATAAGCGTACAGCGAGGAACCAGGCGTGGCTGAGCTCCAAAGCGGCCGGAAGCCTCACGAACGGCGGCGCGAGTATGTCGTAGTGGCCCACCATCTGAGCATCGTGCAAGCTGAGTTTGGGCCTCTCCCTCTCCACGGCGATGAAGGAACACGATCTGAGCTTCGGCCCCAAGGTTAAGGGGATAAGGGAAAGGACGTAGGTCTAGCGTTGCTGCCACTCCCAATCAGTTCGCAGAATAGACTTCTCGCGGATCTCCCTCCCGAAGGACATCCTTATCGTCCATGAACCCCGATCCAACGGCGCCTAACAATCGGGGATCGGGTCTTCTAGAAGCCTAGGGCAGTTGTTGGTTAGCTCTGCATCCCGATTGTTTGTGGCCAATAGATGTCGTTGAAAATAATACACATTTCAATGACACTGGTGGATCCATATGTGGTCTCTGAAGAGAACACACATGCAATGACTCTAGTTGTGGTTAATGAGAAGAACACACATGCAATTATACTAGTGGATCCATATGTGGTATGTGAAAAGAACACACATGCAATGACTCTGGTTGTTGTTAGTAAAAAGTGCACACATGCAATGACACGGGTGGATCCATGTGTGGTCTCTGAAGAGAACACACATGCAATGACACTCGTGGATCCATATGTGGATTGTGAAAAGAATCGTCATGAAATGACTTTAGTTGTTGTTAGTAAAAAGAACACACATGCAATGACACTGGTGGATCCATGTGTGGTCTCTGAATAACACACATGCAATGACTCTAGTTGTGGTTAATGAGAAGAACACACATGCAATGACCTTTGGTGGATCCATAGGTGGATTGTGAAAGAACACACATGCAATGACCTGGTTGTTAGTAAAAAGAACACATGCAATGACCTTTGGTGGATCCATATGTGGAATGTGAAAAGAATAGTCATGAAATGACTCCCGATGTAGTTAGTAAAAGGGCACACATGCAATTACACTGGTGGATCCATGTGTGGTCTCTGAAGAGAACACACATGCAATGAATCTAGTTGTGGTTAATGAGAAGAACACACATGCAATGACACTGGTTGTTGTTAGTAAAAAGAGCACACATGCAATGACCTTTGGTGGATCCATGTGTGGTCTCTGAAGAAGAACACACATTTCAATGGCTGGTGGATCCATATGTGGTGTGTGAAAAGAACACACATGCAATGACTCAGGTTGTTGTTAGTAAAAGAACACACATGCAATGACCTTCTTGCTGGATCCATGTGTGGTCTCTGAAGAGAACACACATACAATGACTCTAGTTGTGGTTACTAAAGAGAACACACATTTCAATGACACTGGTGGATCCATATGTGGTATATGAAAAGAACATAGATGAAATGACTCTAGTTGTTGTTAGTAAAAAGAACACACATGCAATGACATGGGTGGATCCATGTGTGGTCTATGAAGAGAACACACATTTCAATGACACTGGTGGATCCATATGTGGTATGTGAAAAGAATAGTCATGAAATGACTCCTGTTGTTGCTAGTAAAAAGAACACACATGCAATGACACTGGTGGATCCATGTGAGAACACACATGCAATGACTCTAGTTGTGGTTAATGAGAAGAACACACATTTTAATGACACTGGTGGATCCATATGGGGTATGTGATAAGAATAGTCATGAACGACTAGTTGTTGTTAGTAAAAAGAAAAAACATGTAATGACACTGGTGGATACATGTGTGGTCTCTGAAGAGAACATACATGCAATGACTCTAGTTGTTAGTAAAAAGAGCACACATGCAATGACACTGGTGGATCCATAGGTGGATTGTGAAAAGAACACACATGCAATGACTCTAGTTGTTGTTAGTAAAAAGAACACACATGCAATGACACTGGTGGATCCATGTGTGGTCTCTGAAGAGAACACACATTTCAATGACACCGGTGGATCCATATGTGGTATGTGAAAAGAATAGTCATGAAATGACTCCAGTTGTTGTTAGTAAAAAGAGCACACATGCAATGACACTAGTGGATCCATGTGTGGTCTCTGAAGAGAACACACATGCAATGACTCTAGCTATGGTTAATGAGAACAAGACACATGCAATGACCCTGGTGGATCCATAGGTGGATTGTGAAAAGAACACACATGCAATGACTCTAGTTGTTGTTAGTAAATATAACACACATGCAATGACACTGGTGGATCCATGTGTGGTCTCTGAAGAGAACACACATTTCAATGACACTGGTGGATCCATATATGGTATGTGAAAAGAATAGTCATGAAGTGACTCCAGTTGTTGTTGGTAAAAAGAACACACATGCAATGACATTGGTGGATCCATGTGTGGTCTCTGAAGAGAACGGACATGCAATGACTCTAGCTGTGGTTAATGAGAAGAACACACATACAATGACACTGGTTGTTGTTAGTAAAAAGAGCACACTTGCAATGACACCGGTGGATCCATGTTTGGTCTCTAAAGAGAACACACATTTCAATGACACTGATGGATCCATATGTGGTATGTGAAAAGAATAGTCATGAAATGACTCCAGTTGTTGTTAGTAAAAAAACACACATGCAATGACACTTGTGGATCCATGTGTGGTCTCTAAAGAGAACACACATGCAATGACAATGGTGGATCCATATGTGGTATATGAAAAGAACACATATGCAATGACTCCAGTTGTTGTTAGTAAAAAGAACACACATGCGATGACACTAGTGGATCCATGTGTGGTCTCTAAAGAGAACACACATGCAATGACTCTAGCTGTGGTTAATGAGAAGAACACACATTTCAATGGCACAGGTGGATCCATATGTGGTATGTGAAAAGAACACACATGTAATGACTCTAGTTGTTGTTAGTAAAAAGAACACACATGCAATGACACTGGTGGATCCATGTTTGGTCGCTGAAGAGAACACACATTTCAATGACACTGGTGGATCCATATGTGGTATGTGAAAATAATAGTCATGAAATGACTCTAATTTTTGTTAGTAAAAAGAACACACATGCATGACACTGGTGGATCCATGTGTGGTCTCTGAAGAGAACACACATGTAATGACTCTAGTTGTTGTTAGTAAAAAGAGCACACATGCAATGACAATGGTGGATCCATGTGTGGTCTATGAAGAGAACACACATTTCAATGACACTGGTGGATCCATATGTGGTATGTGAAAAGAACACACACGCAATGCCTCCAGTTGTTGTTTGTAAAAAGAACTCCCATGCAATGACACTGGTGGATCCATGTGTGGTCTGTAAAGAGAACACACATGCAATGACTCTAGATGTGGTTAATGAGAGGAACACACATTTTAATGACACTGGTGGATCCATATGTGGTATGTGAAAATAATAGTCATGAAATGACTCTAGTTGTTGTTAGTAAAAAGAGCACACATGCAATTACACTGGTGGATCCATGTGTGGTCTCTGAAGAGAACACACATGCAATGAATATAGATGTGGTTAATGAGAAGAACACACATGCAATGACACTGGTTGTTGTTAGTAAAAAGAGCACACATGCAATGACACTGGTGGATCTATGTGTGGTCTCTGAAGAGAACACACATTTCAATGACGCTGGTGGAACCATATGTGGTGTGTGAAAAACACACACATGCAATGACTCTAGTTGTTGTTAGTAAAAAGAACACACATGCAATGACACTAGTGGATCCATGTGTGGTCTCTGAAGAGAACACACATTCAATGACTCTAGCTGTGTTCTTGAGAGAACAGACATAGCAATGACACTGGTGGATCCATATGTGGTATGTGAAAAGAACACACATGAAATGACTCCAGTTGTTGTTAGTAAAAAGAACACACATGCAATGACCCAGGTGGATCCATGTGTGGTCTCTCAAGGGAACACACATTACAATGACAATGGTGGATCCATATGTGGTATGTGAAAGAACACACATGCAATGACTCCGATTGTTGTTAGTAAAAAGAAAACACATGCAATGACACTAGTGTATCCATCTGTGGTCTCTGAAGAGAACACACATGCAATGATTCTAGCTGTGGTTAATGAGAAGAACACACATTTCAATGACACAGGTGGATCCATATGTGGTATGTGAAAATAACACACATGCAATGACTCAAATTGTTGTTAGTAAAAAGAACACACATGCAATGACACTGGTGGATCCATGTCTGGTCGCTGAAGAGAACACACATTTCAATGACACTGGTGGATCCATATGTGGTATGTGAAAATAATAGTCATGAAATGACTCTAATTGTTGTTAGTAAAAAGAACACACATGCAATGACACTGGTGGATCCATGTGTGGTCTCTGAAGAGAACACACATGTAATGACTCTGGTTGTTGTTAGTAAAAAGAGCACACATGCAATGACAATGGTGGATCCATGTGTGGTCTCTGAAGAGAACACACATTTCAATGACACTGGTGGATCCATATGTGGTATGTGAAAAGAACACACACGCAATGCCTCCAGTTGTTGTTTGTAAAAAGAACTCCCATGCAATGACACTGGTGGATCCATGTGTGGTCTGTAAAGAGAACACACATGCAATGACTCTAGCTGTGGTTAATGAGAGGAACACACATTGTAATGACACCGGTGGATCCATATGTGGTATGTGAAAAGAATAGTCATGAAATGACTCCAATTGTTGTTAGTAAAAAAAACACATGCAATGACACTTGTGGATCCATGTGTGGTCTCTAAAGAGAACACACATGCAATGACAATGGTGGATCCATATGTGGTATATGAAAAGAACACACATGCAATGACTCCAGTTGTTGTTAGTAAAAAGAACACACATGCGATGACACTAGTGGATCCATGTGTGGTCTCTAAAGAGAACACACATGCAATGACTCTAGCTGTGGTTAATTAGAAGAACACACATTTCAATGACACAGGTGGATCCATATGTGGTATGTGAAAAGCACACACATGTAATGACTCTAGTTGTTGTTAGTAAAAAGAACACACATGCAATGACACTGGTGGATCCATGTGTGGTATTTGAAGAAGAACACACATTTCAATGACACTGGTGGATCCATATGTGGTATGTGAAAATAATAGTCATGAAATGACTCTAATTGTTGTTAGTAAAAAGAACACACATGCAATGACACTGGTGGATCCATGTGTGGTCTCTGAAGAGAACACACATGTAATGACTCTGGTTGTTGTTAGTAAAAAGAGCACACATGCAATGACAATGGTGGATCCATGTGTGGTCTCTGAAGAGAACACACATTTCAATGACACTGGTGGATCCATATGTGGTATGTGAAAAGAACACACACGCAATGCCTCCAGTTGTTGTTTGTAAAAAGAACTCCCATGCAATGACCTTTGGTGGATCCATGTGTGGTCTAAAGAGAACACACATGCAATGACTCTAGCTGTGGTTAATGAGAGGAACACACATTGTAATGACACTGGTGGATCCATCTGTGGTATGTGAAATAATAGTCATGAAATGACTCTAGTTGTTGTTAGTAAAAAGAGCACACATGCAATTACACTGGTGGATCCATGTGTGGTCTCTGAAGAGAACACACATGCAATGAATATAGCTGTGGTTAATGAGAAGAACACACATGCAATGAATATAGCTGTGGTTAATGAGAAGAACACACATGCAATGACACTGGTTGTTGTTAGTAAAAAGAGCACACATGCAATGACACTGGTGGATCCATGTGTGGTCTCTGAAGAAGAACACATATTTCAATGACTGGTGGATCCATATGTGGTGTGTGAAAAACACACACATGCAATGACTCTAGTTGTTGTTAGTAAAAAGAACACACATGAAATGACACTAGTGGATCCATGTGTGGTCTCTGAAGATAACACACATGCAATGACTCTAGCTGTGGTTACTGAAGAGAATAGACATAGCAATGACACTGGTGGATCCATATGTGGTATGTGAAAAGAACACACATGAAATGACTCTAGTTGTTGTTAGTAAAAGAACACACATGCAATGACCGGTGGATCCATGTGGTCTCTCAAGAGAACACACATTACAATGACAATGGTGGATCCATATGTGGTATGTGAAAAGAACACACATGCAATGACTCCAGTTGTTGTTAGTAAAAAGAACACACATGCAATGACACTAGTGTATCCATCTGTGGTCTCTGAAGAGAACACACATGCAATGATTCTAGCTGTGCTTAATGAGAAGAACACACATTTCAATGACACAGGTGGATCCATATGTGGTATGTGAAAATAACACACATGCAATGACTCAAATTGTTGTTAGTAAAAAGAACACACATGCAATAACACTGGTGGATCCATGTGTGGTCTCTGAAGAGAACACACATTTCAATGACACTGGTGTATCCATATGTGGTATGTGAAAATAATAGTCATGAAATGATTCTAATTGTTGTTAGCAAAAGAACACACATGCAATGACATGGTGGGTCCATGTGGTCTCTGAAAGAACACACACATGTAATGACTCTGGTTGTTGTTAGTAAAAGAACACATGCAATGACAATGGTGGATCCATGTGTGGTCTCTGAAGAGAATACACATTTCAATGACAACTTTGGTGGATCCATATGTGGTATGTGAAAAGAACACACACGCAATGACTGTAGTTGTTGTTTGTAAGAAGAACACACATGTAATGACACTGGTGGATCCATGTGTGGTCTCTAAAGAGAACACACATGCAATGACTCTAGCTGTGGTTAATGAGAGGAACACACATTTTAATGACAATGGTGGATCCATATGTGGTATGTGAAAAGAATAGTCATGAAATGACACCAGTTGTTGTTAGTAAAAAGAGCACACATGCAATGACACTAGTGGATCCATGTGTGGTCTCTGAAGAGAACACACATGCAATGAATCTAGTTGTGGTTAATGAGAAGAACAGACATGCAATGACACTGGTTGTTGTTAGTAAAAAGAGCACACATGTAATGACACTGGTGGATCCATGTGTGGTCTCTAAAGAGAACACACATTTCAATGACACTGGTGGATCCATATGTGGTTTGTGAAAAACACACACATGCAATGACTCTAGTTGTTGTTAGTAAAAAGAACACAGATGCAATGGCACTGGTGGATCCATGTGTGGTCTCTGAAGAGAACACACATGCAATGACTCTAGCTGTGGTTACTGAAGAGAACACACATAGCAATGACACTAGTGGATATATATGTGGTATGTGAAAAGAACACACATGAAATGACTCCAGTTGTTGTTAGTAAAAAGAAAACACATGCAATGACCCAGGTGAATCCATGTGTGGTCTCTCAAGAGAACACACATTTCAATGACACTGGTGCATCTATCTGTGGTATGTGAAAAGAACACACATGCAATGACTCCAGTTGTTGTTAGTAAAAAGAACACACATGCAATGACACTGGTGTATCCATGTGTGGTCTCTGAAGAGAACACACATGCAATGATTCTAGCTGTGGTTAATGAGAAGAACACACATTTCAATGACAAAGGTGGATCCATATGTGGTATGTGAAAATAACACACATGCAATGACTCTAATTGTTGTTAGTAAAAAGAACATATATGCAATGACACTGGTGGATCCATGTGTGGTCTCTGAAGAGAACACACATTTCAATGACACTGGTGGATCCATATGGGGTATGTGAAAAGAATAGTCATGAAATGACTCTAGTTGTTAGTAAAAAGAACACACATGTAATGACACTGGTGGATCCATGTGTGGTCTTTGAAGAGAACACACATGCAATGACTCTAGTTGTTAGTAAAAAGAGCACACATGCAATGACACTGGTGGATCCGTAGGTGGATTGTGAAAAGAACACACATGCAATGACTTTGGTTGTTGTTAGTAAAAAAACACACATGCAATGACACTGGTGGATCCATGTGTGGTCTCTGAAGAGAACACACATTTCGATGACTGGTGGATCCATATGTGGTATGTGAAAAGAATAGTCATGAAATGACTCCAGTTGGTGTTAGTAAAAAGAGCACACATGCAATGACACTAGTGGATCCATGTGTGGTCTCTGAAGAGAACACACATGCAATGACACTGGTGGATCCATAGGTGGATTGTGAAAAGAACACACATACAATGACTCTAGTTGTTGTTAGTAAAAAGAACATACATGCAATGACACTGGTGGATCCATGTGTGGTCTCTGAAGAGGACACACATTTTAATGACACTGGTGGATCCATATATGGTATGTGAAAAGAATAGTCATGAAATGACTCCATTTGTTGTTAGTAAAAAGAACACACATGCAATGACACTGGTGGATCCATGTGTGGTCTCTGAAGAGAATACACATGCAATGACTCTAGCTGTGGTCAATGAGAAGAACACACATGCAATGACACTGGTGGATCCATAGGTGTATTGTGAAAAGAACACACATGCAATGACTCTAGTTGTTGTTAGTAAAAATAACACACATGCAATGACACTAGTGGATCCATGTGTGGTCTCTGAAGAGAACACACATTTCAATGACACTGGTGCATCCACATGTATGTGAAAAGAATACGCATGAAATGACTCAAGTTGTTGTTAGTAAAAAGAACACACATGCAATGACACTGGTGTATCCATGTGTGGTCTGTAAAGAGAACAGACATGCAATGAACCTAGCTGTTGATAATGACAAGAACACACATGCAATGACACCAGTTGGTGTTAGTAAAAAGAGCACACATGCAATGACACTGGTGGATCCATGTGTGGTCTCTGAAAGAGAACACACATTACAATGACACTGGTGGATCCATATGTGTTATGTGAAAAGAATAGTCATGAAATGACTCCATTTGTTGTTAGTAAAAAGAACACATGCAATGACTCTAGCTGTGGTTAATGAGAAGAACACACATGCAATGACACTGGTTGTTGTTAGTAAAAGGAGCACATATGCAATGACCTTGGTGGATCCATGTGGTCTCAAGAGAACACACATTTCAATGACACTGGTGGATCCATATGTGGTATGTGAAAAAAATAGTCATGAAATGACTCCAATTATTGTTAGTAAAAAGAACACACATGCAATGACACTGGTGGATCCATGTGTGGTCTCTAAAGAGAACACACATGCAATGACACTGGTGGATCCATATGTGGTATATGAAAAGAACATACATTCAATGACTCTTGTTAGTAAAAATAACACACATTCGATGACACTGGTGGATCCATGTGTGGTCTCTGAAGAGAACACACATGCAATGACTCTAGCTATGGTTAATGAGAAGAATACACATTTCAATGACACAGGTGGATCCATATGTGGTATGTGAAAATAACACACATGTAATGACTCTAGTTGTTGTTAGTATAAAGAGCACACATGCAATGACACTAGTGGATCCATGTGTGGTCTCTGAAGAGAATACACATGCAATGACACTGGTGGATCCATAGGTGGATTGTGAAAGAACACACATACAATGACTCTAGTTGTTGTTAGTAAAGAACATACATGCAATGACCTTTGGTGGATCCATGTGTGGTCTCTGAAGAGGACACACATTTTAATGACACTGGTGGATCCATATATGGTATGTGAAAGAATAGTCATGAAATTACTCCATTTGTTGTTAGTAAAAGAACACACATGCAATGACACTGGTGGATCCATGTGTGGTCTCTGAAGAAGAATACACATGCAATGACTCTAGCTGTGGTCAATGAGAAGAACACACATGCAATGGCACTGGTGGATCTATTGGTGGATTGTGAAAAGAACACACATGCAATGACTCTAGTTGTTGTTAGTAAAAATAACACACATGCAATGACACTAGTGGATCCATGTGTGGTCTCTGAAGTAAACATACATTTCAATGACACTTTGGTGCATCCACATGTGGTATGTGAAAAGAATAGGCATGAAATGACTCCAGTTGTTGTTAGTAAAAGAACACACATGCAATGACACTGGTGTATCCATGTGTGGTCTGTAAGAAAACACACATGCAATGAACCTAGCTGTGGTTAATGACAAGAACACACATGCAATGACGGGTTGTTGTTAGTAAAAGAGCACACATGCAATGACACTGGTGGATCCATGTGTGGTCTCTGAAGAACACACATTTCAATGACACTTTGGTGGATCCATATGTGGTATGTGAAAAGAATAGTCATGAAATGACTCCAGTTGTTGTTAGTAAAAAGAACACACATGCAATGACTCTAGCTGTGGTTAATGAGAAGAACACACATGCAATGACACTGGTTGTTGTTAGTAAAAGGAACACACATGCAATGTCATTGGTGGATCCATGTGTGGTTTCTGAAGAGAACACACATTTCAATGACACTGCTAGATCCATATGTGGTACGTGAAAATAATAGTCATGAAATGACTCCAATTGTTGTTAGTAAAAAGAACACACATGCAATGACACTGGTGGATCCATGTGTGGTCTCTAAAGAGAACACACATGCAATGACAATGGTGGATCCATATGTGGTATATGAAAAGAACACACATTCAGTGACTCTGGTTGTTGTTAGTAAAAATAACACACATGCAATGACACTGGTGGATCCATATGTGGTCTCTGAAGAGAACACACATGCAATGACTCTAGCTATGGTTAATGAGAAGAACACACATTTCAATGACACTGGTGGATCCATATGTGGTATGTGAAAAGAACACACATGCAATGACTCTAGTTGTTGTTAGTAAAGAGAGCACAGATGCAATGACACTTGTGGATCCATGTGTGGTCTCTGAAGAGAACACACATGCAATGACACTGGTGGATCCATAAGTGGATTGTTAAAAGAACACACATACAATGACTCTAGTTGTTGTTACTAAAAAGAACACACATGCAATGACACTGGTGGATCCATGTGTGGTCTCTGAAGAGGACACACATTTTAATGACACTGGTGGATCCATATATGGTATGTGAAAAGAATAGTCATGAAATTACTCCATTTGTTGTTAGTAAAAAGAACACACATGCAATGACACTGGTGGATCCATTTTTGGTATGTAAATAGAAAACACGTGGAATGAATCTATCTGTGGTTACTGAGAAGTACACACATGCAATGACACTGGTGGATCCATAGGTGGATTGTGAAAAGAACACACATGCAATGACTCTAGTTTTTGTTAGTAAAAATAACACACATGCAATGACACTAGTGGATCCATGTGTGGTCTCTGAAGAGAACACACATTTCAATGACAGTGCATCCATATGTCATATGTGAAAAGAATAGGCATGAAATGACTCCATTTGTTGTTAGTAAAAAGAACACACATGCAATGACACTGGTGTATCCATGTGTGGTCTCTAAAGAGAACACACATGCAATGAAACTAGATGATGATAATGACAAGAACACACATGCAATGACACGGGTTGTTGTTAGTAAAAAGAACACACATGCAATGACACTGGTGGATCCATGTGTGGTCTCTGAAGAGAACACACATTTCAATGACACTGGTGGATCCATATGTGGTATGTGAAAGAATAGTCATGAAATGACTCCAGTTGTTGTTAGTAAAAAGAACACACATGCAATGACTCTAGCTGTGGTTAATGAGAAGAACACACATGCAATGACACTGGTTGTTGTTAGTAAAAGGAGCACATATGCAATGACACTGGTGGATCCATGTGTGGTCTCTGAAGAGAACACACATTTCAATGACACTGGTGGATCCATATGTGGTATGTGAAAAGAATAGTCATGAAATGACTCCAATTGTTGTTAGTAAAAAAGAACACACATGCAATGACACTGGTGGATCCATGTGTGGTCACTAAAGAGAACACACATGCAATGACAATGGTGTATCCATATGTGGTATATGAAAAGAACATACATTCAATGACTCTTGTTAGTAAAAAGAACACACATTCGATGACACTGGTGGATCCATGTGTGGTCTCTGAAGAGAACACACATGCAATGACTCTAGCTATGGTTAATGAGAAGAATACACATTTCAATGACACAGGTGGATCCATATGTGGTATGTGAAAATAACACACATGTAATGACTCTAGTTGTTGTTAGTAAAAACAACACACATGCAATGACACTAGTGGATCCATGTGTAGTCTCTAAAGAGAACACACATTTCAATGACACTTGTGGATCCATATGTGGCATGTGAAAATAATAGTCATCAAATGACTCCAGTTGTTGTTAGTAAAAAGAGCACACATACAATGACACTGGTGGATCCATGTGTCTCTGAAGAGAACACACATGTAATGACTCTGGTAGTTGTTAGTAAAAAGAGAACACATGCAATGACACTGGTGGATCCATGTGTGGTCTCTGAAGAGAACACACATTTCAATGACACTGGTGGATCCATATGTGGTATGTGAAAAGAACACATGCAATGACTCAGTTGTTGTTATTAGAAAGAACACACATGCAATGACACTGGTGGATCCCTGTGTGGTCTCTAAAGAGAACACACATGCAATGACTCTAGCTATGGTTAATGAGAGGAACACACATTTCAATGACACCGGTGGATCCATATGTGGTATGTGAAAAGAAAAGTCATGAAATGACTCTAGTTGTTGTTAGTAAAAAAGATCACACATGCAATTACCTTTGGTGGATCCATGTGTGGTCTCTGAAGAAGAACACATGCAATGAATCTAGCTGTGGTTAATGAGAAGAACACACATGCAATGACACTGGTTGTTGTTAGTAAAAGAGCACACATGCAATGACACTAGTGGATCCATGTGTGGTCTCTGAAGAGAACACACATTTAAATGACACTGGTGGATCCATATGTGGTGTGTGAAAAAAAATCACCTGCAATGACTCTAGTTGTTGTTAGTAAAAAGAACACACATGCAATGACACTGGTGGATCCATGTGTGGTCTCTGAAGAAAACACGCATGCAATGACTCTAGATGTGGTTACTGAAGAGAACACACATTTCAATGACACTAGTGGATCTATATGTGGTATGTGAAAAGAACACACATGAAATGACTCAGTTGTTCTTAGTAAAAGAACTCACATGCAATGACCACAGGTGGATCCATGTGGTCTCTCAAGAGAACACACATTTCAATGACAACTTTGGTGCATCCATATGTGGTATGTGAAAAAACACATGCAATGACTCCAGTTGTTGTTAGTAAAAAGAACACAAATGCAATGACACTGGTGTATCCATGTGTGGTCTCTCAAGAGAACACACATGCAATGACTCTAGCTGTGGTTAATGAGAAGAACACACATTTCAATGACACAGGATCCATATGTGGTATGTGAAAATAACACACATGCAATGACTCTAATTGTTGTTAGTAAAAAGAACACACATGCAATGACACTGGTGGATCTATTTGTGGCATCTGAAGAGAACACACATTTCAATGACACTAGTGGATCCATATGGGGTATGTGAAAAGAATAGTCATGAAATGACTCTAGTTGTTGTTAGTAAAAAGAACACACATGTAATGACACTGGTGGATCCATGTGTAGTCTCTAAAGAGAACACACATGCAATGACTCTAGTTGTTAGTAAAAAGAGCACACATGCAATGACACTGGTGGATCCATTGGTGGATTGTGAAAAGAACACACATGCAATGACTCCGGTTGTTGTTAGTAAAAAGAACACACATGCAATGACACTAGTGGATCCATGTGTGGTCTCTGAAGAGAACACACATTTCAATGACACTGGTGGATCCATATGTGGTATGTGAAAAGAATAGTCATGAAATGACTCTAGTTGTTGTTAGTAAAAAGAACACACATGCAATGACACTGGTGGATCCATGTGTGGTCTCTGAAGAGAACACACATTTCAATGACACTGGTGGATCCATATGGGGTATGTGAAAATAATAGTCATGCAATGACTCCAGTTGTTGTTATTAGAAAGAACACACATGCAATGACACTGGTGGATCCCTGTGTGGTCTCTAAAGAGAACACACATGCAATGACTCTAGCTATGGTTAATGAGATAAACACACATTTCAATGACACAGGTGGATCCATATGTGGTATGTGAAAAGAATAGTCATGAAATGACTCCAGTTGTTGTTAGTAAAAAGAGCACACATGCAATTACACTGGTGGATCCATGTGTGGTCTCTGAAGAGAACACAAATGCAATGAATCTAGCTGTGGTTAATGAGAAGAACATACATGCAATGACTCTGGTTGTTGTTAGTAAATAGAGCACACATGCAATGACACTGGTGGATCCATGTGTGGTCTCTGAAGAGAACACACATTTCAATGACACTGGTGGATCCATATGTGGTGTGTGAAAAAACACATATGCAATGACTCTAGTTGTTGTTAGTAAAAGAACACACATGCAATGACACTAGTGGATCCATGTGTGGTCTCTCAAAGAAACACGCATGCAATGACTCTAGATGTGTTTCATCAAGAGAACACACATAGCAATGACACTAGTGGATCTATATGTGGTATGTGAAAAGAACACACATGAAATGACCCAGATTGTTGTTAGTAAAAGAACTCACATGCAATGACTGGTGGATCCATGTGGTCTCTCAAGAGAACACACATTTCAATGACACTGGTGCATCCATATGTGGTATGTGAAAAGAAAACACATGCAATGACTCCAGTTGTTGTTAGTAAAAAGAACACAAATGCAATGACACTGGTGTATCCATGTGTGGTCTCTCAGAGAACACACATGCAATGACTCTAGCTGTGGTTAATGAGAAGAACACACATTTCAATGAAACGTGGATCCATATGTGGTATGTGAAAATAACACACATGCAATGACTCTAATTGTTGTTAGTAAAAAGAACACACATACAATGACATGGTGGATCCATGTGTGGTCTCTGAAGAGAACACACATTTCAATGACACTGGTGGATCCATATGTGGTGTGTGAAAAAGCACATGCAATGACTCTAGTTGTTGTTAGTAAAAGAACACACATGCAATGACATGGTGGATCCATGTGTGGTCTCTGAAGAAAACACGTATGCAATGACTCTAGTTGTTAGTAAAAAGAGCACACATGCAATGACATTGGTGGATCCATTGGTGGATTGTGAAAAGAACACACATGCAATGACTCTTTGTTGTCAGAAAAGAACACACATGCAATGACACTAGTGGATCCATGTGGTCTCTCAAGAGAACACACATTTCAATGACAACTGGTGGATCCATATGTGGTATGTGAAAAGAATAGTCATGAAATGACTCTAGTTGTTGTTAGTAAAAAGAACACACATGCAATGACACTGGTGGATCCATGTGGTCTCTAAAAGAACACACATTTCAATGACACTAGTGGATCCATATGGGTATGTGAAAAGAATAGTCATGAAATGACTCTAGTTGTTGTTAGTAAAAAGAACACACATGTAATGACTGGTGGATCCATGTGTGGTCTCTGAAGAACACACATGCAATGACTCTAGTTGTTAGTAAAAGAGCACACATGCAATGACACTGGTGGATCGGTAGGTGGATTGTGAAAATAACACACATGCAATGACTCTAAATGTTGTTAGTAAAAGAACACACATGCAATGACACTAGTGGATCCATGTGTGGTCTCTGAAGAACACACATTTCAATGACACTAGTGGATCCATATGGGGTATGTGAAAAGAATAGTCATGAAATGACTCTAGTTGTTGTTAGTAAAAGAACACACATGTAATGACATGGTGGATCCATGTGTGGTCTCTGAAGAAACACACATGCAATGACTCTAGTTGTTAGTAAAAGAGCACACATGCAATGAAACTTCTGGAGCCATAGGTGGATTGTGAAAAGACCACACATGCAATGACTCTGTTTGTTGTTAGTAAAAAGAACACACATGCAATGACACTGGTGGATCCATGTGTGGTCTCTGAAGAGAACACACATTTCAATGACACTGTGGATCCATATGTGGTGTGTGAAAAAAAAGCACATGCAATGACTCTAGTTGTTGTTAGTAAAAAGAACACACATGCAATGACACTGGTGGATCCATGTGTGGTCTCTCAAGAAAACACATGCAATGACTCTAGATGTGGTTCTCAAGAGAAGAACACACATAGCAATGACACTAGTGGATCTATATGTGGTATGTGAAAAGAACACACATGAAATGACACCAGTTGTTCTTAGTAAAAAGAACTCACATGCCATGACCCTGGTGGAACCATGTGTGGACTCACAAGAGAACACACATTTCAATGACAGACGTGCATCCATATGTGGGATGTGAAAAGAACACACATGCAATAACTCAGTTGTTGTTAGTAAAAAAACACAAATGCAATGACTGGTGTATCCATGTGTGGTCTCTCAAGAGAACACACATGCAATGACTCTAGCTGTGGTTAATGAGAAGAACACACATTTCAATGAAACAGGTGGATCCATATGTGGTATGTGAAAATAACACACATGCAATGACTCTAATTGTTGTTAGTAAAAAGAACACACATGCAATGACACTGGTGGATCCATGTGTGGCATCTGAAGAGAACACACATTTCAATGACACTAGTGGATCCATATGGGGTATGTGAAAAGAATAGTCATGAAATGACTCTAGTTGTTGTTAGTAAAAAGAACACACATGTAATGACACTGGTGGATCCATGTGTAGTCTCTAAAGAGAACACACATGCAATGACTCTAGTTGTTAGTAAAAGAGCACACATGCAATGACACCTGTGGATCCATTGGTGGATTGTGAAAGAACACACATGCAATGACTCGGTTGTTGTTAGTAAAAAGAACACACATGCAATGACACTAGTGGATCCATGTGTGGTCTCTCAAGAACACACATTTCAATGACACTGTGGATCCATATGTGGTATGTGAAAAGAATAGTCATGAAATGACTCTAGTTGTTGTTAGTAAAAAGAACACACATGCAATGACACTGGTGGATCCATGTGTGGTCTCTGAAGAGAACACACATTTCAATGACACTGGTGTATCCATATGGGGTATGTGAAAATAATAGTCATGCAATGACTCCAGTTGTTGTTATTAGAAAGAACACACATGCAATGACACTGGTGGATCCCTGTGTGGTCTCTAAAGAGAACACACATGCAATGACTCTAGCTATGGTTAATGAGATAAACACACATTTCAATGACACCGGTGGATCCATATGTGGTATGTGAAAAGAATAGTCATGAAATGACTCCAGTTGTTGTTAGTAAAAAGAGCACACATGCAATTACACTGGTGGATCCATGTGTGGTCTCTGAAGAGAACACAAATGCAATGAATCTAGCTGTGGTTAATGAGAAGAACATACATGCAATGACACTGGTTGTTGTTAGTAAAAAGAGCACACATGCAATGACACTGGTGGATCCATGTGTGGTCTCAAGAGAACACACATTTCAATGACACTGGTGGATCCATATGTGGTGTGTGAAAAAAAAGCACACGCAATGACTCTAGTTGTTGTTAGTAAAAAGAACACACATGCAATGACACTAGTGGATCCATGTGTGGTCTCTGAAGAAAACACGCATGCAATGACTCTAGATGTGTTTACTGAAGAGAACACACATAGCAATGACACTAGTGGATCTATATGTGGTATGTGAAAAGAACACACATGAAATGACCCCAGTTGTTGTTAGTAAAAAGAACTCACATGCAATGACCCTGGTGGATCCATGTGGTCTCTCAAGAGAACACACATTTCAATGACACTGGTGCATCCATATGTGGTATGTGAAAAGAACACACATGCAATGACTCCAGTTGTTGTTAGTAAAAAGAACACAAATGCAATGACACTGGTGTATCCATGTGTGGTCTCTCAAGAGAACACACATGCAATGACTCTAGCTGTGGTTAATGAGAAGAACACACATTTCAATGAAACAGTTGGATCCATATGTGGTATGTGAAAATAACACACATGCAATGACTCTAAATGTTGTTAGTAAAAAGAACACACATACAATGACACTGGTGGATCCATGTGTGGTCTCTGAAGAGAACACACATTTCAATGACACTGGTGGATCCATATGTGGTGTGTGACAAAAATGCACATGCAATGACTCTAGTTGTTGTTAGTAAAAAGAACACACATGAAATGACACTGGTGGATCCATGTGTGGTCTCTGAAAAACACACATGCAATGACTCTAGTTGTTAGTAAAAGAGCACACATGCAATGACATTGGTGGATCCATTGGTGGATTGTGAAAAGAACACACATGCAATGACTCGTTGTCGGTAAAAGAACACACATGCAATGACACTAGTGGATCCATGTGTGGTCTCAGAAGAGAACACACATTTCAATGACACTGGTGGATCCATATGTGGTATGTGAAAAGAATAGTCATGAAATGACTCTAGTTGTTGTTAGTAAAAAGAACACACATGCAATGACACTGGTGGATCCATGTGTGGTCTCTAAAGAGAACACACATTTCAATGACACTAGTGGATCCATATGGGGTATGTGAAAAGAATAGTCATGAAATGACTCTAGTTGTTGTTAGTAAAAAGAACACACATGTAATGACACGGGTGGATCCATGTGTGGTCTCTGAAGAGAACACACATGCAATGACTCTAGTTGTTAGTAAAAAGAGCACACATGCAATGACACTGGTGGATCGGTAGGTGGATTGTGAAAATAACACACATGCAATGACTCTAAATGTTGTTAGTAAAAAGAACACACATGCAATGACACTCGTGGATCCATGTGTCTCTGAAGAACACACATTTCAATGACACTAGTGGATCCATATGGGGTATGTGAAAAGAATAGTCATGAAATGACTCTAGTTGTTGTTAGTAAAAAGAACACACATGTAATGACACTGGTGGATCCATGTGTGGTCTCTGAAGAGAACACACATGCAATGACTCTAGTTGTTAGTAAAAAGAGCACACATGCAATGACACTGGTGGATCCATAGGTGGATTGTGAAATGAACACACATGCAATGACTCATTTGTTGTTAGTAAAAGAACACACATGCAATGACACTGGTGGATCCATGTGTGGTCTCTGAAGAGAACACACATTTCAATGACACTGGTGGATCCATATGTGGTATGTGAAAAGAATAGTCATGAAATGACTCTAGTTGTTGTTAGTAAAAAGAGCACAGATGCAATGACACTAGTGGATCCATGTGTTGTCTCTGAAGAGCAAACACATGCAATGACTCTAGCTATGGTTAATGAGAAGAACACACATGCAATGACACTGGTGGGTCCATAGGTGGATTGTGAAAAGAACACACATGCAATGACTCTAGTTGTTGTTAGTAAAAAGAACATACATGCAATGACACTGGTGGATCCATGTGTGGTCTCTGAAGAGAACACACATTTCAATACACTAGTGGATCCATATATGGTATGTGAAAAGAATAGTCATGAAATGACTCCATTTGTTGTTAGTAAAAAGAACACACATGCAATGACACTGGTGGATCCATGTGTGGTCTCTGAAGAAGAATACACATGCAATGACTCTAGCTGTGGTTAATGAGAAGAACACACATGCAATGACACTGGTGGATCCATAGGTGGATTGTGAAAAGAACACACATGCAATGACTCCCGTTGTTGTTAGTAAAAATAACACACATGCAATGAAATGGGTGGATCCATGTGTGGTCTCTGAAGAGAACACACATT
Source organism: Avena insularis (assembly GCA_023614405.1). Taxonomy (NCBI): domain Eukaryota; kingdom Viridiplantae; phylum Streptophyta; class Magnoliopsida; order Poales; family Poaceae; genus Avena; species Avena insularis. The sequence continues at coordinate 55,867 of JAJUPC010000148.1, forward strand.
TCAATGACACTAGTGCATCCACATATCGTATGTGAAAAGAATAGTCATGAAATGACTCCAGTTGTTGTTAGTAAAAAGAACACACGTGCAATGACACTGGTGGATCCATGTGGTCTCTGAAGAACACACATGCAATTAATCTAGTTGTGGTTAATGAGAAGAACACACATGCAATGACACTGGTTGTTGTTAGTAAAAGAGCACACATGCAATGACAGGTGGATCCATGTATGGTCTCTCAAGAACACACATTTCAATGACACTGGTGGATCCATATGTGGTATGTGAAAAGAATAGTCATGAAATGACTCCATTTGTTGTTAGTAAAAAGAACACACATGCAATGACTCTAGCTGTGGTTAATGAGAAGAACACACATGCAATGACATTGGTTGTTGTTAGTAAAAAGAGCACACATGCAATGACACTGGTGGATCCATGTGTGGTCTCTGAAGAGAACACACATTTCAATAACACTGGTGGATCCATAGGTGGTATGTGAAAAGAATAGTCATGAAATGACTCTAGTTGTTGTTAGTAAAAAGAACACACATGCAATGACACTGGTGGATCCATGTGTGGTCTCTGAAGAGAACACACATTTCAATGACACTGGTGGATCCATATGGGGTATGTGAAAATAATAGTCATGCAATGACTCCAGTTGTTGTTATTAGAAAGAACACACATGCAATGACACTGGTGGATCCCTGTGTGGTCTCTAAAGAGAACACACATGCAATGACTCTAGCTATGGTTAATGAGATAAACACACATTTCAATGACACCGGTGGATCCATATGTGGTATGTGAAAAGAATAGTCATGAAATGACTCTAGTTGTTGTTAGTAAAAAGAGCACACATGCAATTACACTGGTGGATCCATGTGTGGTCTCTGAAGAGAACACACATGCAATGAATCTAGCTGTGGTTAATGAGAAGAACATACATGCAATGACACTGGTTGTTGTTAGTAAAAAGAGCACACATGCAATGACACTGGTGGATCCATGTGTGGTCTCTGAAGAGAACACACATTTCAATGACACTGGTGGATCCATATGTGGTGTGTGAAAAAAAAGCACACGCAATGACTCTAGTTGTTGTTAGTAAAAAGAACACACATGCAATGACACTGGTGGATCCATGTGTGGTCTCTGAAGAAAACACGCATGCAATGACTCTAGATGTGGTTACTGAAGAGAACACACATAGCAATGACACTAGTGGATCTATATGTGGTATGTGAAAAGAACACACATGAAATGACCCCAGTTGTTGTTAGTAAAAAGAACTCACATGCAATGACCCTGGTGGATCCATGTGTGGTCTCTCAAGAGAACACACATTTCAATGACACTGGTGCATCCATATGTGGTATGTGAAAAGAACACACATGCAATGACTCCAGTTGTTGTTAGTAAAAAGAACACAAATGCAATGACACTGGTGTATCCATGTGTGGTCTCTCAAGAGAACACACATGCAATGACTCTAGCTGTGGTTAATGAGAAGAACACACATTTCAATGAAACAGGTGGATCCATATGTGGTATGTTAAAATAACACACTTGCAATGACTCTAATTGTTGTTAGTAAAAAGAACACACATACAATGACACTGGTGGATCCATGTGTGGAATCTGAAGAGAACACACATTTCAATGACACTAGTGGATACATATGGGGTATGTGAAAAGAATTGTCATGAAATGACTCTAGTTGTTGTTAGTAAAAAGAACACACATGTAATGACACTGGTGGATCCATGTGTGGTCTCTGAAGAGAACACACATGCAATGACTCTAGTTGTTAGTAAAAAGAGCACACATGCAATGACACTGGTGGATCCATTGGTGGATTGTGAAAAGAACACACATGCAATGACTCTGGTTGTTGTTAGTAAAAAGAACACACATGCAATGACACTAGTGGATCCATGTGTGGTCTCTAAAGAGAACACACATTTCAATGACACTGGTGGATCCATATGTGGTATGTGAAAAGAATAGTCATGAAATGACTCTAGTTGTTGTTAGTAAAAAGAACACACATGCAATGACACTGGTGGATCCATGTGTGGTCTCTAAAGAGAACACACATTTCAATGACACTAGTGGATCCATATGGGGTATGTGAAAAGAATAGTCATGAAATGACTCTAGTTGTTGTTAGTAAAAAGAACACACATGTAATGACACGGGTGGATCCATGTGTGGTCTCTGAAGAGAACACACATGCAATGACTCTAGTTGTTAGTAAAAAGAGCACGCATGCAATGACACTGGTGGATCGGTAGGTGGATTGTGAAAATAACACACATGCAATGACTCTAAATGTTGTTAGTAAAAAGAACACACATGCAATGACACTAGTGGATCCATGTGTGGTCTCTGAAGAGAACACACATTTCAATGACACTAGTGGATCCATATGGGGTATGTGAAAAGAATAGTCATGAAATGACTCTAGTTGTTGTTAGTAAAAAGAACACACATGTAATGACATGGTGGATCCATGTGGTCTCTGAAGAGAACACACATGCAATGACTCTAGTTGTTAGTAAAAAGAGCACACATGCAATGACACTGGTGGATCCATAGGTGGATTGTGAAAAGAACACACATGCAATGACTCTGGTTGTTGTTAGTAAAAAGAACACACATGCAATGACTCTGGTTGTTGTTAGTAAAAGGAACACACATGCAATGACACCGGTGGATCCATGTGTGGTCTGTGAAGAGAACACACATTTCAATGACACTGGTGGATCCATATGTGGTATGTGAAAAGATTAGTCATGAAATGACTCTAGTTGTTCTTAGTAAAAGAGCACACGGATGCAATGACTCTAGTGGATCCATGTGTTGTCTCTGAAGAGCAAACACATGCAATGACTCTAGCTATGGTTAATGAGAAGAACACACATGCAATGACACTGGTGGGTCCATAGGTGGATTGTGAAAAGAACACACATGCAATGACTCTAGTTGTTGTTAGTAAAAAGAACATACATGCAATGACACTGGTGGATCCATGTGTGGTCTCTGAAGAGAACACACATTTCAATACACTAGTGGATCCATATATGGTATGTGAAAAGAATAGTCATGAAATGACTCCATTTGTTGTTAGTAAAAAGAACACACATGCAATGACACTGGTGGATCCATGTGTGGTCTCTGAAGAATACACATGCAATGACTCTAGCTGTGGTTAATGAGAAGAACACACATGCAATGACACTGGTGGATCCATAGGTGGATTGTGAAAAGAACACACATGCAATGACTCCCGTTGTTGTTAGTAAAAATAACACACATGCAATGAAACTGGTGGATCCATGTGTGGTCTCTGAAGAGAACACACATTTCAATGACACTAGTGCATCCACATGTCGTATGTGAAAAGAATAGTCATGAAATGACTCCAGTTGTTGTTAGTAAAAAGAACACACGTGCAATGACACTGGTGGATCCATGTGTGGTCTCTGAAGAGAACACACATGCAATGAATCTAGTTGTGGTTAATGAGAAGAACACACATGCAATGACACTGGTTGTTGTTAGTAAAAGAGCACACATGCAATGACATCTGTGGATCCATGTATGGTCTCTGAAGAGAACACACATTTCAATGACACTGGTGGATCCATATGTGGTATGTGAAAAGAATAGTCATGAAATGACTCCATTTGTTGTTAGTAAAAAGAACACACATGCAATGACTCTAGCTGTGGTTAATGAGAAGAACACACATGCAATGACACTGGTTGTTGTTAGTAAAAAGAGCACACATGCAATGACACTGGTGGATCCATGTGTGGTCTCTGAAGAGAACACACATTTCAATGACACTGGTGAATCCATATGTTGTATGTGAAAAGAATAGTCATGAAATGACTCTAGTTGTTGTTAGTAAAAGAACACACATGCAATGACACTGGTGGAGCCATGTGTTGTCTATGAAGATAACACACATTTCAATGACACTGGTGGATCCATATGGGGTATGTGAAAATAATAGTCATGCAATGACTCCAGTTGTTGTTATTAGAAAGAACACACATGCAATGACACTGGTGGATCCCTGTGTGGTCTCTAAAGAGAACACACATGCACTGACTCTAGCTATGGTTAATGAGATAAACACACATTTCAATGACACTAGTGGATCCATATGTGGTATGTGAAAAGAATAGTCATGAAATGACTCCAGTTGTTGTTAGTAAAAAGAGCACACATGCAATTACACTGGTGGATCCATGTGTGGTCTCTGAAGAGAACACATATGCAATGAATCTAGCTATGGTTAATGAGAAGAACACACATGCAATGACACTGGTTGTTGTTAGTAAAAAGAGCACACATGCAATGACACAGGATCCATGTGTGGTCTCTGAAGAAGAACACACATTTCAATGACACTGTGGATCCATATGTGGTGTGTGAAAAAAAAGCACATAATGACTCTAAATGTTGTTAGTAAAAAGAACACACATGCAATGACACTAGTGGATCCATGTGTGGTCTCTGAAGAAAACACGCATGCAATGACTCTAGATGTGGTTACTGAAGAGAACACACATAGCAATGACACTAGTGGATCTATATGTGGTATGTGAAAAGAACACACATGAAATGACCCCAGTTGTTGTTAGTAAAAGAACTCACATGCAATGACCCTGGTGGATCCATGTGTGGTCTCTCAAGAGAACACACATTTCAATGACACTGTGCATCCATATGTGGTATGTGAAAAGAACACACATGCAATGACTCAGTTGTTGTTAGTAAAAAGAACACAAATGCAATGACATCAGGTGTATCCATGTGTGGTCTCTCAAGAGAACACACATGCAATGACTCTAGCTGTGGTTAATGAGAAGAACACACATTTCAATGATACTGGTGGATCCATATGTGGTATGTTAAAATAACACACTTGCAATGACTCTAATTGTTGTTAGTAAAAAGAACACACATACAATGACACTGGTGGATCCATGTGTGGAATCTGAAGAACACACATTTCAATGACACTAGTGGATACATATGGGGTATGTGAAAAGAATTGTCATGAAATGACTCTAGTTGTTGTTAGTAAAAAGAACACACATGTAATGACACTGGTGGATCCATGTGGTCTCTGAAGAGAACACATGCAATGACTCTAGTTGTTAGTAAAAGAGCACACATGCAATGACACTGGTGGATCCATTGGTGGATTGTGAAAAGAACACACATGCAATGACTCTGGTTGTTGTTAGTAAAAGAACACACATGCAATGACACTGGTGGATCCATGTGGTCTCTAAAGAACACAAATTTCAATGACACTTGTGGATCCATATGTGGTATGTGAAAGGAACAGTAATGAAATGACTCTAGTTGTTGTTAGTAAAAAGAACACACATGCAATGACACTGGTGGATCCATGTGTGGTCTCTAAAGAGAACACACATTTCAATGACACTAGTGGATCCATATGGGGTATGTGAAAAGAATAGTCATGAAATGACTCTAGTTGTTGTTAGTAAAAAGAACACACATGTAATGACACGGGTGGATCCATGTGTGGTCTCTGAAGAACACACATGCAATGACTCTAGTTGTTAGTAAAAGAGAACACGCATGCAATGACACCGTGGATCGGTAGGTGGATTGTGAAAATAACACACATGCAATGACTCTAAATGTTGTTAGTAAAAAGAACACACATGCAATGACACTAGTGGATCCATGTGTGGTCTCTGAAGAGAACACACATTTCAATGACACTAGTGGATCCATATGGGGTATGTGAAAAGAATAGTCATGAAATGACTCTAGTTGTTGTTAGTAAAAAGAACACACATGTAATGACACTGGTGGATCCATGTGTGGTCTCTGAAGAGAACACACATGCAATGACTCTAGTTGTTAGTAAAAAGAGCACACATGCAATGACACTGGTGGATCCATAGGTGGATTGTGAAAAGAACACACATGCAATGACTCTGGTTGTTGTTAGTAAAAAGAACACACATGCAATGACTCTGGTTGTTGTTAGTAAAAAGAACACACATGCAAAGACACTGGTGGATCCATGTGTGGTCTCTGAAGAGAACACACATTTCAATGACACTGGTGGATCCATATGTGGTATGTGAAAAGAATAGTCATGAAATGACTCTAGTTGTTGTTAGTAAAAAGAGCACAGATGCAATGACACTAGTGGATCCATGTGTTGTCTCTGAAGAGCAAACACATGCAATGACTCTAGCTATGGTTAATGAGAAGAACACACATGCAATGACACTGGTGGGTCCATAGGTGGATTGTGAAAAGAACACACATGCAATGACTCTGGTTGTTGTTAGTAAAAAGAACACACATGCAATGACACTGGTCGATCCATGTGTGGTCTCTGAAGAGAACACACATTTCAATACACTAGTGGATCCATATGTGGCATGTGAAAAGAATAGTCATGAAATGATTCCAATTGTTCTTAGTAAAAAGAGCACAAATACAATGACACTGGTGGATCCATGTCTGGTCTCTAAAGATAACACACATGCAATGACTAAGGCTGTGGTTAATGAGAAGAACACACATGCAATGACACTGGTGGATCCATAGGTGGATTGTGAAAAGAACACACATGCAATGACTCTGGTTGTTGTTAGTAAAAAGTACACACATGCAATGAAACTGGTGGATCCATGTGTGGTCTCTGAAGAGAACACACATTTCAATGACACTAGTGCATCCACATGTCGTATGTGAAAAGAATAGTCATGAAATGACTCCAGTTGTTGTTAGTAAAAAGAACACACGTGCAATGACACTGGTGGATCCATGTGTGGTCTCTGAAGAGAACACACATGCAATGAATCTAGTTGTAGTTAATGAGAAGAACACACATGCAATGACACTGGTTGTTGTTAGTAAAAAGAGCACACATGCAATGACACTGGTGGATCCATGTATGGTCTCTGAAGAGAACACACATTTCAATGACACTGGTGGATCCATATGTGGTATGTGAAAAGAATAGTCATGAAATGACTCCATTTGTTGTTAGTAAAAAGAACACACATGCAATGACTCTGGTTGTTGTGAGTAAAAAGAGCACACATGCAATGACACTGGTGGATCCATGTGTGGTCTCTGAAGAGAACACACATTTCAATGACTCATGTGGATCCATATGTGGTACGTGAAAAGAATAGTCATGAAATGACTCCTGTTGGTGTATGTAAAAAGAGCACACATGCAATTAAACTGGTGGATCCATAGGTGGTATGTGAAAAGAATAGTCATGAAATGACTCCAATTGTAGTTAGTAAAAAAGAACAGACATGCAATGACACTGGTGGATCCATGTGTGGTCTCTAAGGAGAACACACATGCAATGACAATGGTGGATCCATATGTGGTATATGAAAAGAACACACATGCAATGACTCTAGTTGTTGTTAGTAAAAAGAACACACATGCGATGACACTGGTGGATCCATGTGTGGTCTCAGAGAACACACATGCAATGACTCTAGCTGTGGTTAATGAAAAGAACGGACATTTCAATGACACAGGTGGATCCATATGTGGTATGTGAAAACAACACATGTAATGACTCTAGTTGTTGTTAGTATAAAGAAAACACATGCAATGACACTAGTGGATCCATCATGGTCTCAAGAAAACACATTTCAATGACCGGTGGATCCATAGGTGGTATGTGAAAATAATAGTCATGAAATGACTCTAATTGTTGTTAGTAAAAAGAACACACATGCAATGACACTGGTGGATCCATGTGTGGTCTCTAAAGAGAACACACATGTAATGACTCTGGTTGTTGTTAGTAAAAAGAGCACACATGCAATGACAATAGTGGATCCATGTGTGGTCTCTGAAGAGAACACACATTTCAATGACACTGGTGGATCCATATGTGGTATATGAAAAGAACACACATGCAATGACTCCAGTTGTTGTTAGTAAAAAGAACACACATGCAATGACACTGGTGGATCCATGTGTGGTCTCTAAAGAGAACACACATCCAATGACTCTAGCTGTGGTTAATGAGAGGAACACACATTTCAATGACACTTGTGGATCCATATGTGGTATGTGAAAAGAATAGTCATGAAATGACTCAAGTTGTTGTTAGTAAAAAGAGCACACATGCAATTACACTGGTGGATCCATGTGTGGTCTCTGAAGAGAACACACATGCAATGAATATAGCTATGGTTAATGAGAAGAACACACATGCAATGGCACTGGTTGTTGTTAGTAAAAAGAGCACACATGCAATGACACTGGTGGATCCATGTGTGGTGTCTGAAGAGAACACACATTTCAATGACGCTAGTGGATCCATATGTGGTGTGTGAAAAAAAAACACATGCAATTACTCTAGTTGTTTTTAGTAAAAAGAACACACATGCAATCACACTGGTGTATCCATGTGTGGTCTCTGAAGAGAACACACGTGCAATGACTCTAGCTGTGGTTAATGAGAAGAACACACATTTCAATAACACAGGTGGATCCATATGTGGTATGTGAAAAGAACACACATGCAATGACTCTAATATTTGTTAGTAAAAAGAACACACATGCAATGACACTGGTGGATCCATGTGTGGTCTCGGAAGAGAACACACATTTCAATGACACTAGTGGATCCATATGGGGTATGTGAAAAGAATAGTCATGAAATGACTCTAGTTGTTGTTAGTAAAAAGAACACACATGTAATGACACTGGTGGATCCATGTGTGGTCTCTAAAGAGAACACACATGCAATGACTCTAGTTGTGAGTAAAAAGAGCACACATGCAATGACACTGGTGGATCGATAGGTGGATTGTGAAAATAACACACATGCAATGACTCTAATTGTTGTTAGTAAAAAGAACACACATGCAATGACACTGGTGGATCCATGTGTGGTCTCTGAAGAGAACACACATTTCAATGACACTAGTGAATCCATATGGGGTATGTGAAAACAATAGTCATGAAATGACTCTAGTTGTTGTTAGTAAAAAGAACACACATGTAATGACACTGGTGGATCCATGTGTGGTCTCTGAAGAGAACACACATGCAATGACTCTAGTTGTTTGTAAAAAGAGCACACGTGCAATGACACTGGTGGATCCATAGGTGGATTGTGAAAAGAACACACATGCAATGACTCTGGTTGTTGTTAGTAAAAAGAACACATATGCAATGACACTGGTGGATCCATGTGTGGTCTCTGAAGAGAACACACATTTCAATGACGCTGGTGGATCCATATGTGGTGTGTGAAAAAAACACATGCAATTACTCTAGTTGTTTTTAGTAAAAAGAACACACATGCAATGACTCTGGTTGTTGTTAGTAAAAAGAGCACACATGCAATGACACTGGTGGATCCATGTATGGTCTCTGAAGAGAACACACATTTCAATGACACTGGTGGATCCATATGTGGTATGTGAAAATAATAGTCATGAAATGACTCCATTTGTTGTTAGTAAAAAGAACACACATGCAATGACTCTGGTTGTTGTTAGTAAAAAGAGCACACATGCAATGACACTGGTGGATCCATGTGTGGTCTCTGAAGAGAACACACATTTCAATGACTCATGTGGATCCATATGTGGTACGTGAAAAGAATAGTCATGAAATGACTCCTGTTGGTGTATGTAAAAAGAGCACACATGCAATTAAACTGGTGGATCCATAGGTGGTATGTGAAAAGAATAGTCATGAAATGACTCCAATTGTAGTTAGTAAAAAAGAACAGACATGCAATGACACTGGTGGATCCATGTGTGGTCTCTAAGGAGAACACACATGCAATGACAATGGTGGATCCATATGTGGTATATGAAAAGAACACATGCAATGACTCTAGTTGTTGTTAGTAAAAAGAACACACATGCGATGACACTGGTGGATCCATGTGTGGTCTCAGAGAACACACATGCAATGACTCTAGCTGTGGTTAATGAAAAGAACGGACATTTCAATGACACAGGTGGATCCATATGTGGTATGTGAAAACAACACACATGTAATGACTCTAGTTGTTGTTAGTATAAAGAAAACACATGCAATGACACTAGTGGATCCATCTGTGGTCTCTGAAGAGAAAACACATTTCAATGACACTGGTGGATCCATATGTGGTATGTGAAAATAATAGTCATGAAATGACTCTAATTGTTGTTAGTAAAAAGAACACACATGCAATGACACTGGTGGATCCATGTGTGGTCTCTAAAGAGAACACACATGTAATGACTCTGGTTGTTGTTAGTAAAAAGAGCACACATGCAATGACAATAGTGGATCCATGTGTGGTCTCTGAAGAGAACACACATTTCAATGACACTGGTGGATCCATATGTGGTATATGAAAAGAACACACATGCAATGACTCCAGTTGTTGTTAGTAAAAAGAACACACATGCAATGACACTGGTGGATCCATGTGTGGTCTCTAAAGAGAACACACATCCAATGACTCTAGCTGTGGTTAATGAGAGGAACACACATTTCAATGACACTTGTGGATCCATATGTGGTATGTGAAAAGAATAGTCATGAAATGACTCAAGTTGTTGTTAGTAAAAAGAGCACACATGCAATTACACTGGTGGATCCATGTGTGGTCTCTGAAGAGAACACACATGCAATGAATATAGCTATGGTTAATGAGAAGAACACACATGCAATGGCACTGGTTGTTGTTAGTAAAAAGAGCACACATGCAATGACACTGGTGGATCCATGTGTGGTGTCTGAAGAGAACACACATTTCAATGACGCTAGTGGATCCATATGTGGTGTGTGAAAAAAAAACACATGCAATTACTCTAGTTGTTTTTAGTAAAAAGAACACACATGCAATCACACTGGTGTATCCATGTGTGGTCTCTGAAGAGAACACACGTGCAATGACTCTAGCTGTGGTTAATGAGAAGAACACACATTTCAATAACACAGGTGGATCCATATGTGGTATGTGAAAAGAACACACATGCAATGACTCTAATTCTTGTTAGTAAAAAGAACACACATGCAATGACACTGGTGGATCCATGTGTGGTCTCGGAAGAGAACACACATTTCAATGACACTAGTGGATCCATATGGGGTATGTGAAAAGAATAGTCATGAAATGACTCTAGTTGTTGTTAGTAAAAAGAACACACATGTAATGACACTGGTGGATCCATGTGTGGTCTCTAAAGAGAACACACATGCAATGACTCTAGTTGTGAGTAAAAAGAGCACACATGCAATGACACTGGTGGATCGATAGGTGGATTGTGAAAATAACACACATGCAATGACTCTAATTGTTGTTAGTAAAAAGAACACACATGCAATGACACTGGTGGATCCATGTGTGGTCTCTGAAGAGAACACACATTTCAATGACACTAGTGAATCCATATGGGGTATGTGAAAAGAATAGTCATGAAATGACTCTAGTTGTTGTTAGTAAAAAGAACACACATGTAATGACACTGGTGGATCCATGTGTGGTCTCTGAAGAGAACACACATGCAATGACTCTAGTTGTTTGTAAAAAGAGCACACGTGCAATGACACTGGTGGATCCATAGGTGGATTGTGAAAAGAACACACATGCAATGACTCTGGTTGTTGTTAGTAAAAAGAACACATATGCAATGACACTGGTGGATCCATGTGTGGTCTCTGAAGAGAACACACATTTCAATGACGCTGGTGGATCCATATGTGGTGTGTGAAAAAAACACATGCAATTACTCTAGTTGTTTTTAGTAAAAAGAACACAGATGCAATGACTCTGGTTGTTGTTAGTAAAAAGAGCACACATGCAATGACACTGGTGGATCCATGTATGGTCTCTGAAGAGAACACACATTTCAATGACACTGGTGGATCCATATGTGGTATGTGAAAATAATAGTCATGAAATGACTCCATTTGTTGTTAGTAAAAAGAACACACATGCAATGACTCTGGTTGTTGTTAGTCAAAAGAGCACACATGCAATGACACTGGTGGATCCATGTGTGGTCTCTGAAGAGAACACACATTTCAATGACTCATGTGGATCCATATGTGGTACGTGAAAAGAATAGTCATGAAATGACTCCTGTTGGTGTATGTAAAAAGAGCACACATGCAATTAAACTGGTGGATCCATAGGTGGTATGTGAAAAGAATAGTCATGAAATGACTCCAATTGTAGTTAGTAAAAAAGAACAGACATGCAATGACACTGGTGGATCCATGTGTGGTCTCTAAGGAGAACACACATGCAATGACAATGGTGGATCCATATGTGGTATATGAAAAGAACACACATGCAATGACTCTAGTTGTTGTTAGTAAAAAGAACACATGCGATGACACTTGGTGGATCCATGTGTGGTCTCAGAACACACATGCAATGACTCTAGCTGTGGTTAATGAAAAGAACGGACATTTCAATGACACAGGTGGATCCATATGTGGTATGTGAAAACAACACACATGTAATGACTCTAGTTGTTGTTAGTATAAAGAAAACACATGCAATGACAGTAGTGGATCCATCATGGTCTCTCAAGAAAACACATTTCAATGACACTGGTGGATCCATATGTGGTATGTGAAAATAATAGTCATGAAATGACTCTAATTGTTGTTAGTAAAAAGAACACACATGCAATGACACTGGTGGATCCATGTGTGGTCTCTAAAGAGAACACACATGTAATGACTCTGGTTGTTGTTAGTAAAAAGAGCACACATGCAATGACACTGGTGGATCCATGTGTGGTCTCTGAAGAGAACACACATTTCAATGACACTGGTGGATCCATATGTGGTATATGAAAAGAACACACATGCAATGACTCCAGTTGTTGTTAGTAAAAAGAACACACATGCAATGACACTGGTGGATCCATGTGTGGTCTCTAAAGAGAACACACATCCAATGACTCTAGCTGTGGTTAATGAGAGGAACACACATTTCAATGACACTTGTGGATCCATATGTGGTATGTGAAAAGAATAGTCATGAAATGACTCAAGTTGTTGTTAGTAAAAAGAGCACACATGCAATTACACTGGTGGATCCATGTGTGGTCTCTGAAGAGAACACACATGCAATGAATATAGCTATGGTTAATGAGAAGAACACACATGCAATGGCACTGGTTGTTGTTAGTAAAAAGAGCACACATGCAATGACACTGGTGGATCCATGTGTGGTGTCTAAAGAGAACACACATTTCAATGACGCTAGTGGATCCATATGTGGTGTGTGAAAAAAAAACACATGCAATTACTCTAGTTGTTTTTAGTAAAAAGAACACACATGCAATCACACTGGTGTATCCATGTGTGGTCTCTGAAGAGAACACACCTGCAATGACTCTAGCTGTGGTTACTGAGAAGAACACACATTTCAATAACACAGGTGGATCCATATGTGGTATGTGAAAAGAACACACATGCAATGACTCTAATTCTTGTTAGTAAAAAGAACACACATGCAATGACACTGGTGGATCCATGTGTGGTCTCGGAAGAGAACACACATTTCAATGACACTAGTGGATCCATATGGGGTATGTGAAAAGAATAGTCATGAAATGACTCTAGTTGTTGTTAGTAAAAAGAACACACATGTAATGACACTGGTGGATCCATGTGTGGTCTCTAAAGAGAACACACATGCAATGACTCTAGTTGTGAGTAAAAAGAGCACACATGCAATGACACTGGTGGATCGATAGGTGGATTGTGAAAATAACACACATGCAATGACTCTAATTGTTGTTAGTAAAAAGAACACACATGCAATGACACTAGTGGATCCATGTGTGGTCTTTGAAGAGAACACACATTTCAATGACACTAATGGATCCATATGGGGTATGTGAAAAGAATAGTCATGAAATGACTCTAGTTGTTGTTAGTAAAAAGAACACACATGTAATGACACTAGTGGATCCATGTGTGGTCTCTGAAGAGAACACACATGCAACGACTCTAGTTGTTACTAAAAAGAGCACACATGTAATGACACTGGTGGATCCATAGGTGGATTGTGAAAAGAACACACATGCAATGACTCTGGTTGTTGTTAGTAAAAAGAACACACATGCAATGACACTGGTGGATCCATGTGTGGTCTCTGAAGAGAACACACATTTCAATGACACTAGTGGATCCATATGGGGTATGTGAAAAGAATAGTCATGAAATGACTCTAGATGTTGTTAGTAAAAAGAACACACATGTAATGACACTGGTCGATCCATGTGTGGTCTCTGAAGAGAACACACATGCAATGACTCTAGCTGTGGTTAATGAGAAGAACACACATGCAATGACACTGGTGGATCCATAGGTGGATTGTGAAAAGAACACACATGCAATGACTCCAGTTTTTGTTAGTAAAAAGAACACACATGCAATGACACTGGTGTATCCATGTGTGGTCTCTGAAGAGAACACACGTGCAATGACTCTAGCTGTGGTTAATGAGAAGAACACACATTTCAATAACACAGGTGGATCCATATGTGGTATGTGAAAATAACACACCTGCAATGACTCTAATTGTTGTTAGTAAAAAGAACACACATGCAATGACACTGGTGGATCCATGTGTGGTCTCTGAAGAACACACATTTCAATGACACTAGTGGATCCATATGGGTATGTGAAAAGAATAGTCATGAAATGACTCTAGTTGTTGTTAGTAAAAAGAACACACATGTAATGACACTGGTGGATCCATGTGTGGTCTCTGAAGAGAACACACATGCAATGACTCTAGTTGTTAGTAAAAAGAGCACACATGCAATGACACTTGTGGATCGATATGTGGATTGTGAAAATAACACATGCAATGACTCTAATTTTTGTTAGTAAATAGAACACACATGCAATGACACTAGTGGATCCATGTGTGGTCTTTGAAGAGAACACACATTTCAATGACACTAATGGATCCATATGGGGTATGTGAAAAGAATAGTCATGTAATGAGTCTAGTTGTTGTTAGTAAATAGAACACACATGTAATGACACTAGTGGATCCATGTGTGGTCTCTGAAGAGAACACACATGCGACTCTAGTTGTTAGCAAAAAGAACACACATGTAATGACACTGGTGGATCCATAGGTGGATTGAGAAAGGAACACACATGCAATGACGCTGGTTGTTGTTAGTAAAACGAATACACATGCAATGACACTGGTGGATCCATGTGTGGTCTCTAAAGAGAACACACATTTCAATGACACTAGTGGATCCATATGGGGTATGTGAAAAGAATAGTCATGAAATGACTCTAGATGTTGTTAGTAAAAGAACACACATGTAATGACACTGGTCGATCCATGTGTGGTCTCTGAAGAGAACACACATGCAATGACTCTAGCTGTGGTTAATGAGAAGAACACACATGCAATGACACTGGTGGATCCATAGGTGGATTGTGAAAAGAACACACATGCAATGACTCCAGTTTTTGTTAGTAAAAAGAACACACATGCAATGACACTGGTGTATCCATGTGTGGTCTCTGAAGAGAACACACGTGCAATGACTCTAGCTGTGGTTAATGAGAAGAACACACATTTCAATAACACAGGTGGATCCATATGTGGTATGTGAAAATAACACACCTGCAATGACTCTAATTGTTGTTAGTAAAAAGAACACACATGCAATGACACTGGTGGATCCATGTGTGGTCTCTGAAGAGAACACACATTTCAATGACACTAGTGGATCCATATGGGGTATGTGAAAAGAATAGTCATGAAATGACTCTAGTTGTTGTTAGTAAAAAGAACACACATGTAATGACACTGGTGGATCCATGTGTGGTCTCTGAAGAGAACACACATGCAATGACTCTAGTTGTTAGTAAAAAGAGCACACATGCAATGACACTGGTGGATCGATAGGTGGATTGTGAAAATAACACACATGCAATGACTCTAATTGTTGTTAGTAAAAAGAACACACATGCAATGACACTAGTGGATCCATGTGTGGTCTTTGAAGAGAACACACATTTCAATGACACTAATGTATCCATATGGGGTATGTGAAAAGAATAGTCATGAAATGACTC
The DNA here is from genome assembly GCA_023614405.1 of Avena insularis. NCBI lineage: Eukaryota > Viridiplantae > Streptophyta > Magnoliopsida > Poales > Poaceae > Avena > Avena insularis. The sequence continues at coordinate 72,007 of JAJUPC010000148.1, forward strand.
TAGTTGTTGTTAGTAAAAAGAACACACATGTAATGACACTAGTGGATCCATGTGTGGTCTCAAGAGAACACACATGTGACTCTAGTTTTTACTAAAAAGAGCACACATGTAATGACACTAGTGGATCCATAGGTGGATTGTGAAAAGAACACACATGCAATGACTCTGGTTGTTGTTAGTAAAAAGAACACACATGCAATGACACTGGTGGATCCATGTGTGGTCTCTGAAGAGAACACACATTTCAATGACACTAGTGGATCCATATGGGGTATGTGAAAAGAATATTCATGAAATGACTCTAGATGTTGTTAGTAAAAAGAACACACATGTAATGACACTGGTCGATCCATGTGTGGTCTCTGAAGAGAACACACATGCAATGACTCTAGCTGTGGTTAATGAGAAGAACACACATGCAATGACACTGGTGGATCCATAGGTGGATTGTGAAAAGAACACACATGCAATGACTCTAGTTGTTGTTAGTAAAAAGGACATACATGTAATGACACCGGTGGATCCATGTGTTGTCTCTGAAGAGACCACACATTTCAATGACACTGGTGGATAAATATATGGTATGTGAAAAGAATAGTCATGAAATGACTCCATTTGTTGTTAGTAAAAAGAACACACATGCAATGACACTAGTGGATCCATGTGTGGTCTCTGAAGAGAATACACATGCAATGACTCTAGCTATGGTTAATGAGAAGAACACACATGCAATGACACTGGTGGATCCATAGGTGGATTGTGAAAATAACACACATGCAATAACTCTCTTTGTTGTTAGTAAAAATAACACACATGTAATGACATCAAGTGATCCATGTGTGGTCTCTGAAGAGAACACACATTTCAATGACACTAGTGCATCCACATGTCGTATGTGAAAAGAATAGTCATGAAATGACTCCAGTTGTTGTTAGTAAAAAGAACACACATGCAATGACACTGGTGGATCCATGTGTGGTCTCTGAAGAGAACACACATGCAATGAATCTAGTTGTGGTTAATGAGAAGAACACAAATGCAATGACACTGGTTGTTGTTAGTAAAAAGAGCACACATGCAATGACACTGGTGGATCCATGTGTGGTCTCTAAAGAGAACACACATTTCAATGACACTGGTGGATCCATATGTGGTATGTGAAAAGAATAGTCATGAAATGACTCCATTTGTTGTTAGGAAAAAAAGAACACACATGCAATGACACTGGTGGATCCATGTGTGGTCTCTAAGGAGAACACACATGCAATGACAATGGTGGATCCATATGTGGTATCTGAAAAGAACACACATGCAATCACTCCAGTTGTTGTTAGTAAAAAGAACACAGATGCGATGACACTGGTGGATCCATGTGTGGTCTCTGAAGAGAACACACATGCAATGACTCTAGCTGTGGTTAATGAGAAGAACACACATTTCAATGACACAGGTGGATCCATATGTGGTATGTGTAAAGAACACACATGTAATGACTCTAGTTGTTGTTAGTAAAAAGAACACACATGCAATGACACTGGTGGATCCATGTGTGGTCTCTGAAGAGAACACACATTTCAATGACACTAGTGCATCCACATGTCGTATGTGAAAAGAATAGTCATGAAATGACTCTAGTTGTTGTTAGTAAAAAGAACACACATGCAATGACACTGGTGGATCCATGTGTGGTCTCTGAAGAGAACACACGTGCAATGACTCTAGCTGTGGTTAATGAGAAGAACACACATTTCAATAACACAGGTGGATCCATATGTGGTATGTGAAAATAACACACCTGCAATGACTCTAATTGTTGTTAGTAAAAAGAACACACATGCAATGACACTGGTGGATCCATGTGTGGTCTCTGAAGAGAACACACATTTCAATGACACTAGTGGATCCATATGGGGTATGTGAAAAGAATAGTCATGAAATGACTCTAGTTGTTGTTAGTAAAAAGAACACACATGTAATGACACTGGTGGATCCATGTGTGGTCTCTGAAGAGAACACACATGCAATGACTCTAGTTGTTAGTAAAAAGAGCACACATGCAATGACACTGGTGGATCGATAGGTGGATTGTGAAAATAACACACATGCAATGACTCTAATTGTTGTTAGTAAAAAGAACACACATGCAATGACACTAGTGGATCCATGTGTGGTCTTTGAAGAGAACACACATTTCAATGACACTAATGGATCCATATGGGGTATGTGAAAAGAATAGTCATGAAATGACTCTAGTTGTTGTTAGTAAAAAGAACACACATGTAATGACACTAGTGGATCCATGTGTGGTCTCTGAAGAGAACACACATGCAACGACTCTAGTTGTTACTAAAAAGAGCACACATGTAATGACACTGGTGGATCCATAGGTGGATTGTGAAAAGAACACACATGCAATGACTCTGGTTGTTGTTAGTAAAAAGAACACACATGCAATGACACTGGTGGATCCATGTGTGGTCTCTGAAGAGAACACACATTTCAATGACACTAGTGGATCCATATAGGGTATGTGAAAAGAATAGTCATGAAATGACTCTAGATGTTGTTAGTAAAAAGAACACACATGTAATGACACTGGTCGAGCCATGTGGGGTCTCAGAAGACCACACACATGCTCCGACTAGTGCTGTTGTTACTAACAAGAGCACACATGCAATGACACTGGTGGATCCATAGGTGGATTGTGAAAAGAACACACATGCAATGACTCTAGTTGTTGTTAGTAAAAAGGACATACATGTAATGACACCGGTGGATCCATGTGTTGTCTCTGAAGAGACCACACATTTCAATGACACTGGTGGATAAATATATGGTATGTGAAAAGAATAGTCATGAAATGACTCCATTTGTTGTTAGTAAAAAGAACACACATGCAATGACACTAGTGGATCCATGTGTGGTCTCTGAAGAGAATACACATGCAATGACTCTAGCTATGGTTAATGAGAAGAACACACATGCAATGACACTGGTGGATCCATAGGTGGATTGTGAAAATAACACACATGCAATAACTCTCTTTGTTGTTAGTAAAAATAACACACATGTAATGACACTGGCGGATCCATGTGTGGTCTCTGAAGAGAACACACATTTCAATGACACTAGTGCATCCACATGTCGTATGTGAAAAGAATAGTCATGAAATGACTCCAGTTGTTGTTAGTAAAAAGAACACACATGCAATGACATCAGGATCCATGTGTGGTCTCTCAAGAGAACACACATGCAATGAATCTAGTTGTGGTTAATGAGAAGAACACAAATGCAATGACACCGTTGTTGTTAGTAAAAGAGCACACATGCAATGACATCAGGGATCCATGTGTGGTCTCTAAAGAGAACACACATGCAATGACACTGGTGGATCCATATGTGGTATGTGAAAACAACACACATGTAATGACTCCATTTGTTGATTGTGAAAAGAACACACATGCAATGACACTGGTGGATCCATGTGTGGTCTCTAAGGAGAACACACATGCAATGACAATGGTGGATCCATATGTGGTATCTGAAAAGAACACACATGCAATCACTCCAGTTGTTGTTAGTAAAAAGAACACAGATGCGATGACACTGGTGGATCCATGTGTGGTCTCTGAAGAGAACACACATGCAATGACTCTAGCTGTGGTTAATGAGAAGAACACACATTTCAATAACACAGGTGGATCTATATGTGGTATGTGTAAAGAACACACATGTAATGACTCTAGTTGTTGTTAGTAAAAGAACACACATGCAATGACATCAGGATCCATGTGTGGTCTCTCAAGAGAACACACATTTCAATGACACTAGTGCATCCACATGTCGTATGTGAAAAGAATAGTCATGAAATGACTCTAGTTGTTGTTAGTAAAAAGAACACACATGCAATGACATCAGGATCCATGTGTGGTCTCTGAAGAGAACACACGTGCAATGACTCTAGCTGTGGTTAATGAGAAGAACACACATTTCAATAACACAGGTGGATCCATATGTGGTATGTGAAAATAACACACCTGCAATGACTCTAATTGTTGTTAGTAAAAAGAACACACATGCAATGACACTCGTGGATCCATGTGTGGTCTTTGAAGAGAACACACATTTCAATGACACTAGTGGATCCATATGGGTATGTGAAAAGAATAGTCATGAAATGACTCTAGTTGTTGTTAGTAAAAAGAACACACATGTAATGACATCAGGATCCATGTGTTTTCTCTGAAGAGAACACACATGCAATGACTCTTGTTGTTAGTAAAAAGAGCACAAATGCAATGACACTGGTGGATCGATAGGTGGATTGTGAAAATAACACACATGCAATGACTCTAATTGTTGTTAGTAAAAAGAACACACATGCAATGACACTAGTGGATCCATGTGTGGTCTTTGAAGAGAACACACATTTCAATGACACTAATGGATCCATATGGGGTATGTGAAAAGAATAGTCATGAAATGACTCTAGTTGTTGTTAGTAAAAAGAACACACATGTAATGACACTAGTGGATCCATGTGTGGTCTCTGAAGAGAACACACATGCAACGACTCTAGTTGTTACTAAAAAGAGCACACATGTAATGACACTGGTGGATCCATAGGTGGATTGTGAAAAGAACACACATGCAATGACTCAGTTGTTAGTAAAAAGAACACACATGCAATGACATCAGGATCCATGTGGTCTGAAGAGAACACACATTTCAATGACACTAGTGGATCCATATAGGGTATGTGAAAAGAATAGTCATGAAATGACTCTAGATGTTGTTAGTAAAAGAACACACATGTAATGACACTGGTCGATCCATGTGTGGTCTCTGAAGAGAACACACATGCAATGACTCTAGCTGTGGTTAATGAGAAGAACACACATGCAATGACACTGGTGGATCCATAGGTGGATTGTGAAAAGAACACACATGCAATGACTCTAGTTGTTGTTAGTAAAAAGGACATACATGTAATGACACCGGTGGATCCATGTGTTGTCTCTGAAGAGACCACACATTTCAATGACACTGGTGGATAAATATATGGTATGTGAAAAGAATAGTCATGAAATGACTCCATTTGTTGTTAGTAAAAAGAACACACATGCAATGACACTAGTGGATCCATGTGTGGTCTCTGAAGAGAATACACATGCAATGACTCTAGCTATGGTTAATGAGAAGAACACACATGCAATGACACTGGTGGATCCATAGGTGGATTGTGAAAATAACACACATGCAATAACTCTCTTTGTTGTTAGTAAAAATAACACACATGTAATGACACTGGCGGATCCATGTGTCGTCTCTGAAGAGAACACACATTTCAATGACACTAGTGCATCCACATGTCGTATGTGAAAAGAATAGTCATGAAATGACTCCAGTTGTTGTTAGTAAAAAGAACACACATGCAATGACATCAGGATCCATGTGTGGTCTCAAGAGAACACATATGCAATGAATCTAGCTGTGGTTAATGAGAAGAACACACATGTAATGACACTGGTTATTGTTAGTAAAAGAGCACACATGCAATGACATCAGGGATCCATGTGTGGTCTCTAAAGAGAACACACATTTCAATGACACTGGTGGATCCATATGTGGTATGTGAAAAGAATAGTCATGAAATGACTCCATTTGTTGTTAGGAAAAAAAGAACACACATGCAATGACATCAGGATCCATGTGTGGTGTGTAACCAGAACACACATGCAATGACACGGGTGGATCCATATGTGGTATCTGAAAAGTACACACATGCAATGACTCCAGTTGTTGTTAGTAAAAAGAACACATGCGATGACATCAGTGGATCCATGTGTGGTCTCTGAAGAGAACACACATGCAATGACTCTAGCTGTGGTTAATGAGAAGAACACAAATTTCAATGACACAGGTGGATCCATATGTGGTATGTGTAAAGAACACACATGTAATGACTCTAGTTGTTGTTAGTAAAAAGAACACACATGCAATGACACTGGTGGATCCATGTGTGGTCTCTGAAGAGAACACACATTTCAATGACACTAGTGCATCCACATGTCGTATGTGAAAAGAATAGTCATGAAATGACTCCAGTTGTTGTTAGTAAAAAGAACACACGTGCAATGACACTGGTTGATCCATGTGTGGTCTCTGAAGAGAACACACATGCAATGAATCTAGTTGTTGTTAATGAGAAGAACACACATGCAATGACACTGGTTGTTGTTAGTAAAAAGTTCACTCATGCAATGACACTGGTGGATCCATGTGTGGTCTCTGAAGAGAACACACATTTCAATGACACTGGTGGATCCATATGTGGTATGTGAAAAGAATAGTCATGAAATGACTCCATTTGTTGTTAGTAAAAAGAACACACATCCAATGACTCTAGCTGTGGTTAATGAGAAGAACACAGATGCAATGACACTGGTTGTTGTTAGTAAAAAGAGCACACATGCAATGACACTGGTGGATCCATGTGGTCTCTCAAGAGAACACACATTTCAATGACACTGTGGATCCATATGTGGTATGTGAAAAGAATAGTCATGAAATGACTCCAATTGTTGTTAGTAAAAAGAAAACACATGCAAGGACATCAGGGATCCATGTGTGGTCTCTAAGGAGACCACACATGCAATGAAAATGATGGATCCTTATGTGGTATATGAAAAGAACACACATGCAATGACTCCAGTTGTTGTTAGTAAAAAGATCACACATGCGATGACACTAGTGGATCCATGTGTGGTCTCTGAAGAGAACACACATGCAATGACTCTAGCTGTGGTTAATGAGAAGAACACACATTTCAATGACACAGGTGGATCCATATGTGGTATGTGAAAAGAACACACATGTAATGACTCTAGTTGTTGTTAGTAAAAATAACACACATGCAATGACACTAGTGGATCCATGTGTGGTCTCTGAAGTGAACACACATGTAATTACTCTGGTTGTTGTTAGTAAAAAGAGCACACATGCAATGACAATGGTGGATCCATGTGTGGTCTCTGAAGAGAACACACATTTCAATGACACTGGTGGATCCATATGTGGTATGTGAAAAGAACACGCATGCAATGACTCCAGTTGTTGTTAGTAAAAAGAACACACATGCAATGACACTGGTGGATCCATGTGTGGTCTCTAAAGAGAACACACATGCAATGACAATGGTGGATCCATAAGTGGTATATGAAAAGAATAGTCATGAAATGACTCCAGTTGTTAGTAAAAAGAGCACACATGCAATTACATCAGGATCCATGTGTGGTCTCTGAAGAGAACACACATGTAATGACTCTAGTTGTTGTTAGTAAAAAGAGCACACATGCAATGACAATGGTGGATCCATGTGCGATCTCTGAAGAGAACACACAATTCAATAACACTGGTGGATCCATATGTGGTATGTGAAAAGAACACACATGCAATGACTCCAGTTGTTGTTAGTAAAAAGAACACACATGCAATGACACTAGTGGATCCATGTGTGGTCTCTAAAAAGAACACACATGCAATGACTCTAGCTGTGATTAATGATAGGAACACACATTTCAATGACACTGGTGGATCCATATGTGGTATGTGAAAAGAATAGTCATGAAATGACTCCGAGTTGTTAGTAAAAAGAGCACACATGCAATGACACTTGTGGATCCATGTGTGGTCTCTGAAGAGAAAACACATGCAATGACACTGGTGGATCCATTGGTGGATTGTGAAAAGAACACACATGCAATGACTCTAGCTGCTGTTAGTAAAAAGAACATACATGCAATGACACTGGTGGATCCATGTATGGTCTCTGAAGAGAACACACATTTCAATGACACTGGTGGACCCAGATATGGCATGTGAAAAGAATAGTCATGAAATGACTCCATTTGTTGTTAGTAAAAAGAACACACATGCAATGACAACGCTAGATCCATGTGTGGTCTCTGAAGAGAATACACATGCAATGACTCTAGCTGTGGTTAATGATAAGAACACACATGCAATGACACTGGTTGTTGTTAGTAAAAAGAGCACACAAGCAATGACATCAGGATCCATGTGTGGTCTCTGAAGAGAACACACATTTCAATGACACTGGTGGGTCCATATGTGGTATGTGAAAAGAATAGTCATGAAATGACTCCAATTGTTGTTAGTAAAAAAGAACACACATGCAATGACACAGGTGGATCCATGTGTGGTCTCTAAAGAGAACACACATGCAATGACAATGGTGGATCCATATGTGGTATAAAAACAGACCACACATGCAATGACTCCAGTTGTTGTTAGTAAAAAGAACACACATGCGATGACACTGGTGGATCCATGTGTGGTATCTGAAGAGAACACACATGCAATGACTCTAGCTGTGGTTAATGAGAAGAACAGACATTTCAATGACACAGGTGGATCCATATGTGGTATGTGAAAAGAACACACATGTAATGACTCTAGTTGTTGTTAGTACAAAGAACACACATGCAATGACACTGGTGGATCCATGTGTGGTCTCTGAAGAGAACACACATTTCAATGACACTAGTGCATCCACATGTCGTATATGAAAAGAATAGTCATGAAATGACTCCAGTTGTTGTTAGTAAAAAGAACACACATGCAATGACACTGGTGGATCCATGTGTGGTCTCTGAAGAGAACACACATGCAATGAATCTAGTTGTTAATGAGAAGAACACACATGCAATGACACTGGTTGTTAGTAAAAGAGCACACATGCAATAACACTAGTGGATCCATGTGTGGTCTCTTAAGAGAACACACATTTCAATGACACTGGTGGATCCATATGTGGTATGTGAAAAGAATAGTCATGAAATTACTCCATTTGTTGTTAGTAAAAAGAACACACATGCAATGACTCTAGCTGTGGTTAATGAGAAGAACACACATGCAATGACACTGGTTGTTGTTAGTAAAAAGAGCACACATGCAATGACACTGGTGGATCCATGTGTGGGCTCTCAAGAGAACACACATTTCAATGACACTAGTGGATCCATATGTGGTATGTGAAAAGAATAGTCATGAAATGACTCCAATTGTTGTTAGTAAAAAAGAACACACATGCAATGACATTGGTGGATCCATGTGTGGTCTCTAAGGAGAACACACATGCAATGACAATGGTGGATCCATATGTGGTATATGAAAAGAACACACATGCAATGACTCCAGTTGTTGTTAGTAAAAAGAACACACATGCGATGACACTAGCTGTGGTTAATGAGAAGAACACACATTTCAATGACACAGGTGGATCCATATGTGGTATGTGAAAAGAACACACATGTAATGACTCTAGTTGTTGTTAGTAAAAACAACATACATGCAATGACACTCAGGATCCATGTGTGGTCTGAAGATAACACACATTTCAATGACACTTGTGGATCCATATGTGGTATGTGAAAATAATAGTCATGAAATGACTCTAATTGTTGTTAGTAAAAAGAACAGATGCAATGACATCAGGATCCATGTGTGGTCTCTCAAGAGAACACACATGTAATTACTCTGGTTGTTGTTAGTAAAAAGAGCACATGCAATGACAATGTGGATCCATGTGTGGTCTCTCAAGAGAACACACATTTCAATGACACTGTGGATCCATATGTGGTATGTGAAAAGAACACGATGCAATGACTCAGCTTGTTGTTGGTAAAAAGAATACACATGCAATGACATCAGGATCCATGTGGTCTCTAAAGAGAACACACATGCAATGACAATGGTGGATCCATATGTGGTATATGCAAAGAATAGTCATGAAATGACTCCAGTTTTTGTTAGTAAAAAGAGCACACATGCAATTACATCAGGATCCATGTGGTCTCAAGAGAACACACATGTAATGACTCTAGTTGTTGTTAGTAAAAAGAGCACAGATGCAATGACAATGGAGGATCCATGTGTGGTCTCTGAAGAGAACACAATTCAATGACACTGTGGATCCATATGTGGTATGTGAAAAGAATACACATGCAATTACTCATTGTTGTTAGTAAAAAGAACACACATGCAATGACACTAGTGGATCCATGTGTGGTCTCTAAAGAGAACACACATGCAATGACTCTAGCTGTGATTAATGATAGGAACACACATTTCAATGACACTGGTGGATCCATATGTGGTATGTGAAAAGAATAGTCATGAAATTACTCCAGTTGTTGTTAGTAAAAAGAGCACACATGCAATGACACTTGTGGATCCATGTGTGGTCTCTGAAGAGAAAAGACATGCAATGACACTGGTGGATCCATTGGTGGATTGTGAAAAGAACACACATGCAATGACTCTAGCTGCTGTTAGTAAAAAGAACATACATGCAATGACACTGGTGGATCCATGTATGGTCTCTGAAGAGAACACACATTTCAATGACACTGGTGGACCCAGATATGGCATGTGAAAAGAATAGTCATGAAATGACTCCATTTGTTGTTAGTAAAAAGAACACACATGCAATGACAACGCTAGATCCATGTGTGGTCTCTGAAGAGAATACACATGCAATGACTCTAGCTGTGGTTAATGATAAGAACACACATGCAATGACACTGGTTGTTGTTAGTAAAAAGAGCACACAAGCAATGACACTGGTGGATCCATGTGTGGTCTCTGAAGAGAACACACATTTCAATGACACTGGTGGGTCCATATGTGGTATGTGAAAAGAATAGTCATGAAATGACTCCAATTGTTGTTAGTAAAAAAGAACACACATGCAATGACACAGGTGGATCCATGTGTGGTCTCTAAAGAGAACACACATGCAATGACAATGGTGGATCCATATGTGGTATAAAAACAGACCACACATGCAATGACTCCAGTTGTTGTTAGTAAAAAGAACACACATGCGATGACACTGGTGGATCCATGTGTGGTATCTGAAGAGAACACACATGCAATGACTCTAGCTGTGGTTAATGAGAAGAACAGACATTTCAATGACACAGGTGGATCCATATGTGGTATGTGAAAAGAACACACATGTAATGACTCTAGTTGTTGTTAGTACAAAGAACACACATGCAATGACACTGGTGGATCCATGTGTGGTCTCTGAAGAGAACACACATTTCAATGACACTGGTGGATCCATATGTGGTATGTGAAAATAATAGTCATGAAATGACTTTAATTGTTGTTAGTAAAAAGAACACACATGCAATGACATCAGGAGCCATGTGTGGTCTCTGAAGAGAACACACATGTAATGACTCTAGTTGTTGTTAGTAAAAAGAGCAGACATGCAATGACAATGGTGGAACCATGTGTGGTCTCTGAAGAGAACACACATTTCAATGACACTGGTGGATCCATATGTGGTATGTGAAAAGAACACACATGCAATGACTCCAGTTGTTGTTAGTAAAAAAGAAAACACATGCAATGACACTGGTGGATCCATGTGTGGTCTCTAAGGAGAACACACATGCAATGACAATGATGGATCCATATGTGGTATATGAAGAGAACACACATGCAATGACTCCAATTGTTGTTAGTAAAAAGATCACACATGCGATGACACTGGTGGATCCATGTGTGGTCTCTGAAGAGAACACACATGAAATGACTCTAGCTGTGGTTAATGAGAAGAACACACATTTCAATGACACAGGTGGATCCATATGTGGTATGTGAAAAGAACACACATGTAATGACTCTAGTTGTTGTTAGTACAAAGAACACACATGCAATGACACTGGTGGATCCATGTGTGGTCTCTGAAGAGAACACACATTTCAATGACACTAGTGCATCCACATGTCGTATGTGAAAAGAATAGTCATGAAATGACTCCAGTTGTTGTTAGTAAAAAGAACACACATGCAATGACACTGGTGGATCCATGTGTGGTCTCTGAAGAGAACACACATGCAATGAATCTAGTTGTGGTTAATGAGAAGAACACACATGCAATGACACTGGTTGTTGTTAGTAAAAAGAGCACACATGCAATAACACTAGTGGATCCATGTGTGGTCTCTTAAGAGAACACACATTTCAATGACACTGGTGGATCCATATGTGGTATGTGAAAAGAATAGTCATGAAATTACTCCATTTGTTGTTAGTAAAAAGAACACACATGCAATGACTCTAGCTGTGGTTAATGAGAAGAACACACATGCAATGACACTGGTTGTTGTTAGTAAAAAGAGCACACATGCAATGACACTGGTGGATCCATGTGTGGGCTCTCAAGAGAACACACATTTCAATGACACTAGTGGATCCATATGTGGTATGTGAAAAGAATAGTCATGAAATGACTCCAATTGTTGTTAGTAAAAAAGAACACACATGCAATGACACAGGTGGATCCATGTGTGGTCTCTAAGGAGAACACACATGCAATGACAATGGTGGATCCATATGTGGTATATGAAAAGAACACACATGCAATGACTCTAGTTGTTGTTAGTAAAAAGAACACACATGCGATGACACTAGCTGTGGTTAATGAGAAGAACACACATTTCAATGACACAGGTGGATCCATATGTGGTATGTGAAAAGAACACACATGTAATGACTCTAGTTGTTGTTAGTAAAAACAACATACATGCAATGACACTGGTGGATCCATGTGTGGTCTCTGAAGAGAACACACATTTAAATGACACTGGTGGATCCATATGTGGTATGTGAAAATAATAGTCATGAAATGACTCTAATTGTTGTTAGTAAAAAAACACAAATGCAATGACATCAGGATCCATGTGTGGTCTCTGAAGAGAACACACATGTAATTACTCTGGTTGTTGTTAGTAAAAAGAGCACACATGCAATGACAATGGTGGATCCATGTGTGGTCTCTGAATAGAACACACATTTCAATGACACTGGTGGATCCATATGTGGTATGTGAAAAGAACACGCATGCAATGACTCCAGTTGTTGTTATTAAAAAGAACACACATGCAATGACACTGGTGGATCCATGTGTGGTCTCTAAAGAGAACACACATGCAATGACAATGGTGGATCCATATGTGGTATATGCAAAGAATAGTCATGAAATGACTCCAGTTGTTGTTAGTAAAAAGAGCACACATGCAATTACATCAGGATCCATGTGGTCTCTGAAGAGAACACACATGTAATGACTCTAGTTGTTGTTAGTAAAAAGAGCACACATGCAATGACAATGGTGGATCCATGTGTGGTCTCTGAAGAGAACACACAATTCAATGACACAGGTGGATCCATATGTGGTATGTGAAAAGAATACACATGCAATGACTCCAGTTGTTGTTAGTAAAAAGAACACACATGCAATGACACTAGTGGATCCATGTGTGGTCTCTAAAGAGAACACACATGCAATGACTCTAGCTATGATTAATGATAGGAAGACACATTTCAATGACACTGGTGGATCCATATGTGGTATGTGAAAAGAATAGTCATGAAATGACTCCAGTTGTTGTTAGTAAAAAGAGCACACATGCAATGACACTGGTGGATCCATGTGTGGTCTCTAAGGAGAACACACATGCAATGACAATGATGGATCCATTGGTGGATTGTGAAAAGAACACACATGCAATGACTCTAGTTGTTGTTAGTAAAAAGAACATACATGCAATGACACTGGTGGCTCCATGTATGGTCTCTGAAGAGAACACACATTTCAATGACACTGGTGGAACCAGATATGGCATGTGAAAAGAATAGTCATGAAATGACTCCATTTGTTGTTAGTAAAAAGAACACACATGCAATGACAATGCTAGATCCATGTGTGGTCTCTGAAGAGAATACACATGCAATGACTCTAGCTGTGGTTAATGAGAAGAACACACATGCAATGACACTGGTTGTTGTTAGTAAAAATAGCACACAAGCAATGACACTGGTGGATGCATGTGTGGTCTCTGAAGAGAACACACATTTCAATGACACTGGTGGATCCATATGTGGTATGTGAAAATAATAGTCATGAAATGACTTTAACTGTTGTTAGTAAAAAGAACACACATGCAATGACACTGGTGGAGCCATGTGTGGTCTCTGAAGAGAACACACATGTAATTACTCTAGTTGTTGTTAGTAAAAAGAGCAGACATGCAATGACACTGGTGGAGCCATGTGTGGTCTCTGAAGAGAACACACATGTAATGACTCTAGTTGTTGTTAGTAAAAAGAGCAGACATGCAATGACAATGGTGGAACCATGTGTGGTCTCTGAAGAGAACACACATTTCAATGACACTGGTGGATCCATATGTGGTATGTGAAAAGAACACACATGCAATGACTCCAGTTGTTGTTAGTAAAAAAGAAAACACATGCAATGACACTGGTGGATCCATGTGTGGTCTCTAAGGAGAACACACATGCAATGACAATGATGGATCCATATGTGGTATATGAAGAGAACACACATGCAATGACTCCAATTGTTGTTAGTAAAAAGATCACACATGCGATGACACTGGTGGATCCATGTGTGGTCTCTGAAGAGAACACACATGCAATGACTCTAGCTGTGGTTAATGAGAAGAACACACATTTCAATGACACAGGTGGATCCATATGTGGTATGTGAAAAGAACACACATGTAATGACTCTAGTTGTTGTTAGTACAAAGAACACACATGCAATGACACTGGTAGATCCATGTGTGGTCTCTGAAGAGAACACACATTTCAATGACACTAGTGCATCCACATGTCGTATGTGAAAAGAATAGTCATGAAATGACTCCAGTTGTTGTTAGTAAAAAGAACACACATGCAATGACACTGGTGGATCCATGTGTGGTCTCTAAAGAGAACACACATGCAATGAATCTAGTTGTGGTTAATGAGAAGAACACACATGCAATGACTCTAATTGTTGTTAGTAAAAAGAACACACATGCAATGACACTAGTGGATCCATGTGTGGTCTTTGAAGAGAACACACATTTCAATGACACTGGTGGATCCATATGTGGTATGTGAAAAGAATAGTCATGAAATTACTCCATTTGTTGTTAGTAAAAAGAACACACATGCAATGACTCTAGCTGTGGTTAATGAGAAGAACACACATGCAATGACACTGGTTGTTGTTAGTAAAAAGAGCACACATGCAATGACACTGGTGGATCCATTTGTGGGCTCTCAAGAGAACACACATTTCAATGACACTAGTGGATCCATATGTGGTATGTGAAAATAATAGTCATGAAATGACTCCAATTGTTGTTAGTAAAAAAGAACACACATGCACTGACACTGGTGGATCCATGTGTGGTCTCTAAGGAGAACACACATGCAATGACAATGGTGGATCCATATGTGGTATATGAAAAGAACACACATGCAATGACTCCAGTTGTTGTTAGTAAAAAGAACACACATGCGATGACACTAGCTGTGGTTAATGAGAAGAACACACATTTCAATGACACAGGTGGATCCATATGTGGTATGTGAAAAGAACACACATGTAATGACTCTAGTTGTTGTTAGTATTCACAACATACATGAACTGACACTGTAGGATCCATGTGTGGTCTCTGAAGAGAACACACATTTCAATGACACTGGTGGATCCATATGTGGTATGTGAAAATAATAGTCATGAAATGACTCTAATTGTTGTTAGTAAAAAAAACACAGATGCAATGACACTGGTGGATCCATGTGTGGTCTCTGAAGAGAACACACATGTAATTACTCCAGTTGTTGTTAGTAAAAAGAACACACATGCAATGACACTAGTGTATCCATCTGTGGTCTCTGAAGAGAACACACATTTCAATGACACTGGTGGATCCATATGTGGTATGTGAAAAGAACACGCATGCAATGACTCCAATTGTTGTTATTAAAAAGAACACACATGCAATGACATCAGGATCCATGTGTGGTCTCTAAAGAGAACACACATGCAATGACAATGGTGGATACATATGTGGTATATGCAAAGAATAGTCATGAAATGACTCCAGGTGTTGTTAGGTAAAATGGCACACATGCAATTACATCAGGATCCATGTGTGGTCTCAAGAGAACACACATGTAATGACTCTAGTTGTTGTTAGTAAAAAGAGCACACATGCAATGACAATGTAGGATCCATGTGGTCTCTCAAGAGAACACACAATTCAATGACACAGGTGGATCCATATGTGGTATGTGAAAAGAATACACATGCAATGACTCCTGTTGTTGTTAGTAAAAATTACTCACATGCAATGACACTAGTGGATCCATGTGTGGTGTCTAAAGAGAACACACATGCAATGACTCTAGCTGTGATTAATGATAGGAAGACACATTTCAATGACACTGGTGGATCCATATGTGGTATGTGAAAAGAATAGTCATGAAATGACTCCAGTTGTTGTTAGTAAAAAGAGCACACATGCAATGACACTTAGGATCCATGTGTCTCTCAAGAGAAAACACATGCAATGACACTGGTGGATCCATTGGTGGATTGTGAAAAGAACACACATGCAATGACTCTAGTTGTTGTTAGTAAAAAGAACATACATGCAATGACACTGGTGGCTCCATGTATGGTCTCTGAAGAGAACACATTTCAATGACACTGTGGAACCAGATATGGCATGTGAAAAGAATAGTCATGAAATGACTCCATTTGTTGTTAGTAAAAGAACACACATGCAATGACACGTTAGATCCATGTGTGGTCTCTGAAGAGAATACACATGCAATGACTCTAGCTGTAGTTAATGAGAAGAACACACATGCAATGACACTGGTTGTTGTTAGTAAAATAGCACACAAGCAATGACATCAGGATGCATGTGTGGTCTCTCAAGAGAACACACATTTCAATGACACTGGTGGATCCATATGTGGTATGTGAAAATAATAGTCATGAAATGACTTTAACTGTTGTTAGTAAAAAGAACACACATGCAATGACACTGGTGGAGCCATGTGTGGTCTCTGAAGAGAACACACATGTAATTACTCTAGTTGTTGTTAGTAAAAAGAGCAGACATGCAATGACACTGGTGGAGCCATGTGTGGTCTCAAGAGAACACACATGTAATGACTCTAGTTGTTAGTAAAAAGAGCAGACATGCAATGACAATGGTGGAACCATGTGTGGTCTCTGAAGAGAACACACATTTCAATGACACTGGTGGATCCATATGTGGTATGTGAAAAGAACACACATGCAATGACTCCAGTTGTTGTTAGTAAAAAAGAAAACACATGCAATGACACTGGTGGATCCATGTGTGGTCTCTAAGGAGAACACACATGCAATGACAATGATGGATCCATATGTGGTATATGAAGAGAACACACATGCAATGACTCCAATTGTTGTTAGTAAAAGATCACACATGCGATGACATCAGGATCCATGTGTGGTCTCTGAAGAGAACACACATGCAATGACTCTAGCTGTGGTTAATGAGAAGAACACACATTTCAATGACACAGGTGGATCCATATGTGGTATGTGAAAAGAACACACATGTAATGACTCTAGTTGTTGTTAGTACAAAGAACACACATGCAATGACACTGGTAGATCCATGTGTGGTCTCTGAAGAGAACACACATTTCAATGACACTCGTGCATCCAAATGTCGTATGTGAAATGAATACTCAGGAAATGACTCCTTTGGTTGTTAGTAAAAAGAACACACATGCAATGACACTGGTGGATCCATGTGTGGTCTCTAAAGAGAACACACATGCAATGAATCTAGTTGTGGTTAATGAGAAGAACACCCATGCAATGACTCTAATTGTTGTTAGTAAAAAGAACACACATGCAATGACACTAGTGGATCCATGTGTGGTCTTTGAAGAGAACACACATTTCAATGACACTGGTGGATCCATATGTGGTATGGGAAAAGAATAGTCATGAAATTACTCCATTTGTTGTTAGTAAAAAGAACACACATGCAATGACTCTAGCTGTGGTTAATGAGAAGAACACACATGCAATGACACTGGTTGTTGTTAGTAAAAAGAGCACACATGCAATGACACTGGTGGATCCATGTGTGGGCTCTCAAGAGAACACACATTTCAATGACACTAGTGGATCCATATGTGGTATGTGAAAAGAATAGTCATGAAATGACTCCAATTGTTGTTAGTAAAAAAGAACACACATGCAATGACACTGGTGGATCCATGTGTGGTCTCTAAGGAGAACACACATGCAATGACAATGGTGGATCCATATGTGGTATATGAAAAGAACACACATGCAATGACTCCAGTTGTTGTTAGTAAAAAGAACACACATGCGATGACACTAGCTGTGGTTAATGAGAAGAACACACATTTCAATGACACAGGTGGATCCATATGTGGTATGTGAAAAGAACACACATGTAATGACTCTAGTTGTTGTTAGTAAAAACAACATACATGCAATGACATCAGGATCCATGTGTGGTCTCAAGAGAACACACATTTCAATGACACTGTGGATCCATATGTGGTATGTGAAAATAATAGTCATGAAATGACTCTAATTGTTGTTAGTAAAAAAACACATGCAATGACATCAGGATCCATGTGTGGTCTCAAGAGAACACACATGTAATTACTCCGTTGTTGTTAGTAAAAAGAGCACACATGCAATGACAATGGTGGATCCATGTGTGGTCTCAAGAGAACACACATTTCAATGACACTGTGGATCCATATGTGGTATGTGAAAAGAACACGCATGCAATGACTCAGCTTGTTGTTAGTAAAAAGAACACACATGCAATGACATCAGGATCCATGTGTGGTCTCTAAAGAGAACACACATGCAATGACAATGGTGGATCCATATGTGGTATATGCAAAGAATAGTCATGAAATGACTCCTTGTTGTTAGTAAAAGAGCACACATGCAATTACATCAGGATCCATGTGTGGTCTCTGAAGAGAACACACATGTAATGACTCTAGTTGTTGTTAGTAAAAAGAGCACACATGCAATGACAATGGTGGATCCATGTGTGGTCTCTGAAGAGAACACACAATTCAATGACACTGGTGGATCCATATGTGGTATGTGAAAAGAATACACATGCAATGACTCCAGTTGTTGTTAGTAAAAAGAACACACATGCAATGACACTAGTGGATCCATGTGTGGTCTCTAAAGAGAACACACATGCAATGACTCTAGCTGTGATTAATGATAGGAAGACACATTTCAATGACACTGGTGGATCCATATGTGGTATGTGAAAAGAATAGTCATGAAATGACTCCAGTTGTTGTTAGTAAAAAGAGCACACATGCAATGACACTTGTGGATCCATGTGTGGTCTCTGAAGAGAAAACACATGCAATGACACTGGTGGATCCATTGGTGGATTGTGAAAAGAACACACATGCAATGACTCTAGTTGTTGTTAGTAAAAAGAACATACATGCAATGACACTGGTGGATCCATGTATGGTCTCTGAAGAGAACACACATTTCAATGACACTGGTGGAACCAGATATGGCATGTGAAAAGAATAGTCATGAAATGACTCCATTTGTTGTTAGTAAAAAGAACACACATGAAATGACAACGCTAGATCCATGTGTGGTCTCTGAAGAGAATACACATGCAATGACTCTAGCTGTGGTTAATGAGAAGAACACACATGCAATGACACTGGTTGTTGTTAGTAAAAATAGCACACAAGCAATGACACTGGTGCATCCATGTGTGGTCTCTGAAGAGAACACACATTTCAATGACACTGGTGGATCCATATGTGGTAAGTGAAAAGAATAGTCATGAAATGACTCCAATTGTTGTTAGTAAAAAAGAACACACATGCAATGACACTGGTGGATCCATGTGTGGTCTCTAAAGAGAACACACATGCAATGACAATGGTGGATCCATATGTGGTATAAAAAAAGACCACACATGCAATGACTCCAGTTGTTGTTAGTAAAAAGAACACACATGCGATGACACTGGTGGATCCATGTGTGGTCTCTGAAGAGAACACACATGCAATGACTCTAGCTGTGGTTAATGAGAAGAACACACATTTCAATGACACAGGTGGATCCATATGTGGTATGTGAAAAGAACACACATGTAATGACTCTAGTTGTTGTTAGTACAAAGAACACACATGCAATGACACTAGTGGATCCATGTGTGGTCTCTGAAGAGAACACACATTTCAATGACACTGGTGGATCCATATGTGGTATGTGAAAATAATAGTCATGAAATGACTTTAATTGTTCTTAGTAAAAATAACACACATGCAATGACACTGGTGGAGCCATGTGTGGTCTCTGAAGAGAACACACATGTAATGACTCTGGTTGTTGTTAGTAAAAAGAGCAGACATGCAATGACAATGGTGGAACCATGTGTGGTCTCTGAAGAGAACACACATTTCAATGACACTGGTGGATCCATATGTGGTATGTGAAAAGAACACACATGCAATGACTCCAGTTGTTGTTAGTACAAAGAACACACATGCAATGACACTGGTGGATCCATGTGTGGTCTCTAAAGAGAACATACATGCAATGACTCTAGCTGTGGTTAATGAGAGGAACACACATTTCAATGACACTGGTGGATCCATATGTGGTATGTGAAAAGAATAGTCATGAAATGACTCTAGTTCTTGTTAGTAAAAAGAGCACACATGCAATTACACTGGTGGATCCATGTGTGGTCTCTGAAGAGAACACACATGCATTGAATCTTGCTGTGGTTAATGAGAAGAACACACATGCAATGATACTGGTTGTTGTTAGTAAAAGAGCACACATGCAATGACACTTGTGGATCCATGTGTGGTCTCTGAAGATAACACACATTTCAATGACGCTGGTGGATCCGTATGTGGTGTGTGAAAAAAACACACATGCAATGACTATAGTTGTTGTTAGTAAAAAGAACGCACATGCAATGACACTGGTGGATCCATGTGTGGTCTCTGAAGAGAACACACATGCAATGACTCTAGCTATGGTTACTGAAGAGAACACACATAGCAATGACACTAGTGGATCCATATGTGGTATGTGAAAAGAACACACATGAAATGACTCCAGTTGTTGTTAGTAAAAAGAACACACATGCAATGACCCTGGTGGATCCATGTGTGGTCTCTCAAGAGAACACACATTTCAATGACACTGGTGCATCCATATGTGGTATGTGAAAAGAACACACATGCAATGACTCTAACTGTGGTTAATGAGAAGAACACACATTTCAATGACACGGGTGGATCCATATGTGGTATGTGAAAAGAACACACATGTAATGACTCTAGTTGTTGTTAGTAAAAAGAACACACATGCAATGACACTGGTGGATCGATTTGTGGTCTCTGAAGATAACACACATGCAATGAATCTAGCTGTAGTTAATGAGAAAAACACACATGCAATGACACTGGTTGTTGTTAGTAAAAAGAGCACACATGCAATGACACTGGTGGATCCATGTGTGGTCTCTGAAGAGAACACACATTTCAATGACACTGGTGGATCCATATGTGGTATGTGAAAAGAATAGTCATGAAATGACTCCAATTGTTGTTCGTAAAAAACAACACACATGCAATGACACTGGTGGATCCATGTGTGGTCTCTAAGGAGAACACACATGCAATGACTCCAGTTGTTTTTAGTAAAAAGAACACACATGCGATGACATTGGTGGATCCATGTGTGGTCTCTGAAGAGAACACACATGCAATGACTCTAGCTGTGGTTAATGAGAAGAACACACATTGCAATGACACAGGTGGATCCATATGTGGTATGTGAAAATAACACACATGTAATGACTCTAGTTGTTGTTAGTATAAAGAACACACATGCAATGACACTAGTGGATCCATGTGTGGTCTCTGAAGAGAACACACATTTCAATGATACTGGTGGATCCATATGTGGTATGTGAAAATAATAGTCATGAAATGACTCTAATTGTTGTTAGTAAAAAGAACACACATGCAATGACACTGGTGGATCCATGTGTGGTCTCTAAAGAGAACACACATGCAATGACACTGGTGGATCCATGTGTGGTCTCTAAAGAGAACACACGTGCAATGACAATGGTGGATCCATCTGTGGTATATAAAAAGACCACACATGCAATGACTCCAGTTGTTGTTAGTAAAAAGAACACACATGCGATGACACTGGTGGATCAATGTGTGGTCTCTGAAGAGAACACACATGCAATGACTCTAGCTGTGGTTAATGAGAAGAACACACATTTCATTGACATAGGTGGATCCATATGTGGTATGTGAAAAGAACACACATGTAATGACTCTAGTTGTTGTTAGTATAAAGAACACACATGCAATGACACTAGTGGATCCATGTGTGGTCTCTGAAGAGAACACACATTTCAATGACACTGGTGGATCCATATGTGGTATGTGAAAATAATAGTCATGAAATGACTCTAATTGTTGTTAGTAAAAAGAACACACATGCAATGACACTGGTGGATCCATGTGTGGTCTCTGAAGAGAACACACATGTAATGACTCTGGTTGTTGTTAGTAAAAAGAGCACACATGCAATGACAATGGTGGATCCATGTGTGGTCTCTGAAGAGAACACACATTTCAATGACACTGGTGGATCCTATGTGGTATGTGAAAAGAACACACATGCAATGACTCTAGTTGTTGTTAGTACAAAGAACACACATGCAATGACACTGGTGGATCCATGTGTGGTCTCTAAAGAGAACACACATGCAATGACTCTAGCTGTGGTTAATGAGAGGAACACACATTTCAATGACACTGGTGGATCCATATGTGGTATGTGAAAAGAATAGTCATGAAATGACTCTAGTTCTTGTTAGTAAAAAGAGCACACATGCAATTACACTGGTGGATCCATGTGTGGTCTCTGAAGAGAACACACATGCAATGAATCTAGCTGTGGTTAATGAGAAGAACACACATGCAATGACACTGGTTGTTGTTAGTAAAAGAGCACACATGCAATGACACTTGTGGATCCATGTGTGGTCTATGAAGAGAACACACATTTCAATGACGCTGGTGGATCCGTATGTGGTGTGTGAAAAAACACACATGCAATGACTCTAGTTGTTGTTAGTAAAAAGAACACACATGCAATGACACTGGTGGATCCATGTGTGATCTCTGAAGAGAACACACATGCAATGACTCTAGCTATGGTTACTGAAGAGAACACACATAGCAATGACACTAGTGGATCCATATGTGGTATGTGAAAAGAACACACATGAAATGACTCCAGTTGTTGTTAGTAAAAAGAACACACATGCAATGACCCTGGTGGATCCATGTGTGGTCTCTCAAGAGAACACACATTTCAATGACACTGGTGCATCCATATGTGGTATGTGAAAAGAACACACATATACTGACTCTAGCTGTGGTTAATAAGAAGAACACATATTTCAATGACACGGGTGGATCCATATGTGGTATGTGAAAAGAACACACATCTAATGACTCTTGTTGTTGTTAGTAAAAAGAACACACATGCAATGACACTGGTGGATCCATTTGTGGTCTCTGAAGATAACACACATGCAATGAATCTAGCTGTGGTTAATGAGAGGAACACACATTTCAATGACGCTGGTGGATCCATATGTGGTCTGTGAAAAGAATAGTCATAAAATGACTCTAGTTCTGGTTAGTAAAAAGAGCACACATGCAATTACACTGGTGGATCCATGTGTGGTCTCTGAATAGAACACACATGCAATGAATCTAGCTGTGGTTAATGAGAAGAACACACATGCAATGACACTGGTTGTTGTTAGTAAAAGAGCACACATGCAATGACACTTGTGGATCCATGTGTGGTCTCTGAAGAGAACACACATTTCAATGACGCTGGTGGATCCATATGTGGTGTGTGAAAAAAACACACATGCAATGACTCTAGTTGTTGTTAGTAAAAAGAACACACATGCAATGACATTGGTAGATCCATGTGTGGTCTCTGAAGAGAGCACACATGCAATGACTCTAGCTATGGTTACTGAAGACAACACACATAGCAATGACACTAGTGGATCCATATGTAGTATGTGAAAAGAACACACATGAAATGACTCTAGTTGTTGTTAGTAAAAAGGACACACATGCAATGACCCTGGTGGATCCATGTGTGGTCTCTCAAGAGAACACACATTTCAATGACACTGGTGCATCCATATGTGGTATGTGAAAAGAACACACATGCAATGACTCCAGTTGTTGTTAGTAAAAATAACACACATGCAATGACACTAGTGTATCCATGTGTGGTGTCTGAAGAGAACACACATGCAATGACTCTAGCTGTGGTTAATGAGAAGAACACACATTTCAATGACATAGGTGGATCCATATGTGGTATGTGAAAATAACACACATGCAATGACTCTAATTGTTGTTAGTAAAAAGAACACACATGCAATGACACTGGTGGATCCATGTGTGGTCTCTGAAGAGAACACACATTTCAATGACACTGGTGGATCCATATGGGGTATGTGAAAAGAATAGTCATGAAATGACTCTAGTTGTTGTTAGTAAAAAGAACACACATGTAATGACACTGGTGGATCCAGTCGTGGTCTCTGAAGAGAACACACATGCAATGACTCTAGTTGTTAGTAAAAAGAGCACACATGCAATGACGTTGGTGGATCCATAGGTAGATTATGAAAAGAACACACATGCAATGACTCTGGTTGTTGTCTATAAAAAGAACACACATGCAATGACACTGGTGGATCCATGTGTGGTCTCTGAAGAGCACACACATTTCAATGACACTGGTGGATCCATGTATGGTATGTGAAAAGAATAGTTATAAAATGACTCCATTTGTTGTTAGTAAAAAGAACACACATGCAATAACACTGGTGGATCCATGTGTGGTCTCTGAAGAGAATAGATATGCAATGACTCTAGCTGTGGTTAATGAGAAGAACACACATGCAATGACACTGGTGGATCCATAGGTGGATTGTGAAAACAACACACATGCAATGACTCTGGTTGTTGTTAGTAAAAATAACACACATGCAATGACACTGGTGGATCCATGTGTGGTCTCTAAAGAGAACACACATTTCAATGACACTGGTGCATTCACATGTCGTATGTGAAAAGAATAGTCATTAAATGACTCTAGTTGTTGTTAGTAAAAAGAACACACATGCAAAGACACTAGTGGATCCAAGTGTGGTCTCTGAAGAGAACACACATGCAATGAATCTAGCTGTGGTTAATGAGAAGAACACACATGCAATGACACTGGTTGTTGTTAGTAAAAAGAGCACACATGCAATGACACTAGTGGATCCATGTGTGGTCTCTGAGGAGAACACACATTTCAATGACACTGGTGGATCCATATGTGGTATGTGAAAAGAATAGTCATGAAATGACTCCAATTATTGTTAGTAAAAAGAACACAGATGCAATGACATTCGTGGATCCATGTGTGTTCTCAGAGACCACACATGCAATGACAATGGTGGATCCATATGTGGTATGTGAAAAGAACACACATGCAATGACTCCAGTTGTTGTTAGTAAAAAGAACACACATGCGATGACACTGGTGGATCCATGTGTGGTCTCTAAAGAGAACACACATGCAATGACTCTTGCTGTGGCTAATGAGAACAACACACATTTCAATGACAAAGGTGGATCCATATGTGGTATGTTAAAAGAACACACATGTAATGACTCTAGTTGTTGTTAGTAAAAAGAACACACATGCAATGACACTGGTGGATCCATGTGTGGTCTCTGAAGAGAACACACATTTCAATGACACTGGTGGATCCATATGTGGTATGTGAAAATAATAGTCATGAAATGACTCTAGTTGTTGTTAGTAAAAAGAACACACATGCAATGACACTGGTGGATACATATGTGGTCTCTAAAGAGAACACACATGCAATGACTCTGGATGTTGTTAGTAAAAAGAGCACACATGCAATGACTCTAGCTATGGTTACTGAAGACAACACACATAGCAATGACACTAGTGGATCCATATGTAGTATGTGAAAAGAACACACAAGAAATGACTCTAGTTGTTGTTAGTAAAAAGGACACACATGCAATGACCCTGGTGGATCCATGTGTGGTCTCTCAAGAGAACACACATTTCAATGACACTGGTGCATCCATATGTGGTATGTGAAAAGAACACACATGCAATGACTCCAGTTGTTGTTAGTAAAAAGAACACACATGCAATGACCCTGGTGGATCCATGTGTGGTCTCTCAAGAGAACACACATTTCAATGACACTGGTGCATCCATATGTGGTATGTGAAAAGAACACACATATACTGACTCTAGCTGTGGTTAATAAGAAGAACACATATTTCAATGACACGGGTGGATCCATATGTGGTATGTGAAAAGAACACACATCTAATGACTCTTGTTGTTGTTAGTAAAAAGAACACACATGCAATGACACTGGTGGATCCATGTGTGGTCTCTGAAGAGAACACACATTTCAATGATACTGGTGGATCCATATGTGGTATGTGAAAATAATAGTCATGAAATGACTCTAATTGTTGTTAGTAAAAAGAACACACATGCAATGACACTGGTGGATCCATGTGTGGTCTCTAAAGAGAACACACATGCAATGACACTGGTGGATCCATATGTGGTATGTAAAAAGAACACACATGCAATGACTCAGTTGTTGTTAATAAAAAGAACACACATGCAATGACACTGGTGGATCCATGCGTGGTCTTTGAAAAGAACACACATGCAATGAATCTAGCTGTGGTTAATGAGAAGAACACACATTTCATTGACATAGGTGGATCCATATGTGGTATGTGAAAAGAACACATATGCAATGAATCTAGTTATTGTTAGTAAAAAGAACACACATGCAATGACACTGGTGGATCCATGTGTGGTCTCTGAAGAGAACACACATTTCAATGACACTGGTGGATCCATATGTTGTATGTGAAAATAATAGTCAGGAAATGACTCTAATTGTTGTTAGTAAAAAGAACACACATGCAATGACACTGGTGGATCCATGTGTGGTCTCTGAAGAGAACACACATGTAATGACTCTGGTTGTTGTTAGTAAAAAGAGCACACATGCAATGACAATGGTGGATCCATGTGTGGTCTCTGAAGAGAACACACATTTCAATGACACTGGTGGATCCTATGTGGTATGTGAAAAGAACACACATGCAATGACTCTAGTTGTTGTTAGTACAAAGAACACACATGCAATGACACTGGTGGATCCATGTGTGGTCTCTAAAGAGAACACACATGCAATGAATCTAGCTGTGGTTAATGAGAGGAACACACATTTCAATGACACTGGTGGATCCATATGTGGTATGTGAAAAGAATAGTCATGAAATGACTCTAGTTCTTGTTAGTAAAAAGAGCACACATGCAATTACACTGGTGGATCCATGTGTGGTCTCTGAAGAGAACACACATGCAATGAATCTAGCTGTGGTTAATGAGAAGAACACACATGCAATGACACTGGTTGTTGTTAGTAAAAGAGCACACATGCAATGACACTTGTGGATCCATGTGTGGTCTCTGAAGAGAACACACATTTCAATGACGCTGGTGGATCCGTATGTGGTGTGTGAAAAAACACACATGCAATGACTCTAGTTGTTGTTAGTAAAAAGAACGCACATGCAATGACACTGGTGGATCCATGTGTGATCTCTGAAGAGAACACACATGCAATGACTCTAGCTATGGTTACTGAAGAGAACACACATAGCAATGACACTAGTGGATCCATATGTGGTATGTGAAAAGAACACACATGAAATGACTCCAGTTGTTGTTAGTAAAAAGAACACACATGCAATGACCCTGGTGGATCCATGTGTGGTCTCTCAAGAGAACACACATTTCAATGACACTGGTGCATCCATATGTGGTATGTGAAAAGAACACACATATACTGACTCTAGCTGTGGTTAATAAGAAGAACACATATTTCAATGACACGGGTGGATCCATATGTGGTATGTGAAAAGAACACACATCTAATGACTCTTGTTGTTGTTAGTAAAAAGAACACACATGCAATGACACTGGTGGATCCATTTGTGGTCTCTGAAGATAACACACATGCAATGAATCTAGCTGTGGTTAATGAGAGGAACACACATTTCAATGACGCTGGTGGATCCATATGTGGTCTGTGAAAAGAATAGTCATGAAATGACTCTAGTTCTGGTTAGTAAAAAGAGCACACTTGCAATTACACTGGTGGATCCATGTGTGGTCTCTGAATAGAACACACATGCAATGAATCTAGCTGTGGTTAATGAGAAGAACACACATGCAATGACACTGGTTGTTGTTAGTAAAAGAGCACACATGCAATGACACTTGTGGATCCATGTGTGGTCTCTGAAGAGAACACACATTTCAATGACGCTGGTGGATCCATATGTGGTGTGTGAAAAAAAAACACATGCAATGACTCTAGTTGTTGTTAGTAAAAAGAACACACATGCAATGACACTGGTAGATCCATGTGTGGTCTCTGAAGAGAGC
Source organism: Avena insularis (assembly GCA_023614405.1). Classification (NCBI taxonomy): domain Eukaryota; kingdom Viridiplantae; phylum Streptophyta; class Magnoliopsida; order Poales; family Poaceae; genus Avena; species Avena insularis. The sequence continues at coordinate 100,628 of JAJUPC010000148.1, forward strand.
ACACATGCAATGACTCTAGCTATGGTTACTGAAGACAACACACATAGCAATGACACTAGTGGATCCATATGTAGTATGTGAAAAGAACACACATGAAATGACTCTAGTTGTTGTTAGTAAAAAGGACACACATGCAATGACCCTGGTGGATCCATGTGTGGTCTCTCAAGAGAACACACATTTCAATGACACTGGTGCATCCATATGTGGTATGTGAAAAGAACACACATGCAATGACTCCAGTTGTTGTTAGTAAAAATAACACACATGCAATGACACTAGTGTATCCATGTGTGGTCTCTGAAGAGAACACACATGCAATGACTCTAGCTGTGGTTAATGAGAAGAACACACATTTCAATGACACAGGTAGATCCATATGTGGTATGTGAAAAGAACATACATGCAATGACTCTAGTTGTTGTTAGTAAAAAGAACACACATGAAATGACACTGGTGGATCCATGTGTGGTCTCTGAAGAGAACACACATTTCAATGACACTGGTGGATCCATATGTGGTATGTGAAAAGAATAGTCATGAAATGACTCTAGTTGTTGTTAGTAAAATGAACACACATGCAATGACACTGGTGGAACCATGTGTGGTCTCTAAAGAGAACACACATGCAATGACTCTTGTTGTTGTTAGTAAAAAGAGCACACATGCAATGACACTGGTTGTTTTTAGTAAAAAGAGCACACATGCAATGACACTGTTGGATCCATGTGTGGTCTCTGAAGAGAACACACATGCAATGACTCTAGCTGTGGTTAATGAGAAGAACACACATTTTAATGACACTGGTGGATCCATATGTGGTATGTGAAAATAATAGTCATGAAATGACTCTACTTGTTGTTAGTAAAAAGAACACACATGGAATGACGCTGGTGGATCCATGTGTGGTCTCTAAAAAGAACAAACATTTCAATGACACTGGTGGATCCATATGGGGTATGTGAAAAGAATAGTCATGAAATGACTCCAGTTGTTGTTAGTAAAAAGAACACACATGTAATGACACTGGTGGATCATGTGTGGTCTCTAAAGAGAACACACATGCAATGACTCTAGTTGTTAGTAAAAAGAGCACACATGCAATGATACTGGTGGATCCATAGGTGGATGGTGAAAAGAACACATATGCAATGACTCTATTTGTTGTTAGTAAAAAGAACACACATGCAATGACACTGGTGGATCCATGTGTGGTCTCTAAGGAGAACACACATTTAATTGACACTGGTGGATCCATATGTGGTATGTCAAAAGAATAGTCATGAAATGACTCCAGTTGTTGTTAGTAAAAAGAGCACACATGCAATGACACTGGTGTATCCTTGTGTGGTCTCTCAAGAAAACACACATGCAATGACTCTAGCTGTGGTTAATGAGAGGAACAAACATTTCAATGACACTGGTGGATCCATATGTGGTATGCGAAAAGAATAGTCATGACATGACTCTAGTTGTTGTTAGTAAAAAGAGCACACATGCAATTACACTGGTGGATCCATGTGTTGTCTCCGAACAGAACACAAATGCAATGAGTCTAGCTGTGGTTAATGAGAAGAACACACATGCAATGACACTGGTTGTTGTTAGTAAAAAGAGCACACATGCAATGACACTGGTGGATCCATGTATGGTCTCTGTAGAGGACACACATTTCAGTGACACTAGTGGATACATATGTGGTGTGTGAAAAGAACACACATGCAATGACTCTAGTTGTTGTTAGTAAAAAGAACACACATTAAATGACACAGGTGGATCCATGTGTTGTCTCTGAAGAGAACACACATGCAATGACTCTAGCTGTGGTTACTGAAGAGAACACACATAGCGATGACACAGGTGGATCCATATGTGGTATGTGAAAAGAACACACATGAAATGACTCCAGTTGTTGTTAGTAAAAAGAACACACATGCAATGACACTGGTGGATCCATGTGTGGTCTCTGAAGAGAACACACATTTCAATGACACTGGTGGATCCATATGTGGTATGTGAAAAGAATAGTCATGAAATGACTCTAGTTGTTGTTATTAAATAGAACACACATGAAATGACACTGGTGGAACCATGTGTGGTCTCTAAAGAGAACACACATGCAATGACTCTTGTTGTTGTTAGTAAAAAGAGCACACATGCAATGACACTGGTTGTTTTTAGTAAAAAGAGCACACATGCAATGACACTGTTGGATCCATGTGTGGTCTCTGAAGAGAACACACATGCAATGACTCTAGCTGTGGTTAATGAGAAGAACACACATTTTAATGACACTGGTGGATCCATATGTGGTATGTGAAAATAATAGTCATGAAATGACTCTACTTGTTGTCAGTAAAAAGAACACACATGGAATGACGCTGGTGGATCCATGTGTGGTCTCTAAAAAGAACACACATTTCAATGACACTGGTGGATCCATATGGGGTATGTGAAAAGAACAGTCATGAAATGACTCCAGTTGTTGTTAGTAAAAAGAACACACATGAAATGACACAGTGGATCATGTGTGGTCTCTAAAGAGAACACACATGCAATGACTCTAGTTGTTAGTAAAAAGAGCACACATGCAATGACACTGGTGGATCCATAGGTGGATGGTGAAAAAAACACATATGCAATGACTCTATTTGTTGTTAGTAAAAAGAACACACATGCAATGACACTGGTGGATCCATGTGTGGTCTCTAAGGAGAACACACATTTAATTGACACTGGTGGATCCATATGTGGTATGTCAAAAGAATAGTCATGAAATGACTCCAGTTGTTGTTAGTAAAAAGAGCACACATGCAATGACACTGGTGGATCCTTGTGTGGTCTCTCAAGAGAACACACATGCAATGACTCTAGCTGTGGTTAATGAGAGCAACAAACATTTCAATGACACTGGTGGATCCATATGTGGTATGCGAAAAGAATAGTCATGACATGACTCTAGTTGTTGTTAGTAAAAAGAGCACACTTGCAATTACACTGGTGGATCCATGTGTTTTCTCCGAAGAGAACACACATGCAATGAGTCTAGCTGTGGTTAATGAGAAGAACACACATGCAATGACACTGGTTGTTGTTAGTAAAAAGAGCACACATGCAATGACACTGGTGGATCCATGTATGGTCTCTGTAGAGAACACACATTTCAGTGACACTAGCGGATACATAATTGGTGTGTGAAAAGAACACACATGCAATGACTCTAGTTGTTGTTAGTAAAAAGAACACACATTAAATGACACAGGTGGATCCATGTGTTGTCTCTGAAGAGAACACACATGCAATGACTCTAGCTGTGGTTACTGAAGAGAACACACATAGCAATGACACATGTGGATCCATATGTGATATGTGAAAAGAACACACATGAAATGACTCCAGTTGTTGTTAGTAAAAAGAACACACATGCAATGACACTGGTGGATCCATGTGTGGTCTCTGAAGAGAACACACATTTCAATGACACTGGTGGATCCATATGTGGTATGTGAAAAGAATAGTCATGAAATGACTCTAGTTGTTGTTAGTAAAACGAACACACATACAATGACACTGGTGGAACCATGTGTGGTCTCTAAAGAGAACACACATGCAATGACTCTTGTTGTTGTGAGTAAAAAGAGCACACATGCAATGACACTGGTTGTTTTTAGTAAAAAGAGCACACATGCAATGACACTATTGGATCCATGTGTGGTCTCTGAAGAGAACACACATGCAATGACTCTAGCTGTGGTTAATGAGAAGAACACACATTTTAATGACACTGGTGGATCCATATGTGGTATGTGAAAATAATAGTCATGAAATGACTCTACTTATTGTTAGTAAAAAGAACACACATGGAATGACGCTGGTGGATCCATGTGTGGTCTCTAAAAAGAACACACATTTCAATGACACTGGTGGATCCATATGGGGTATGTGAAAAGAATAGTCATGAAATGACTCCAGTTGTTGTTAGTAAAAAGAACACACATGTAATGACACTGGTGGATCATGTGTGGTCTCTAAAGAGAACACACATGCAATGACTCTAGTTGTTAGTAAAAAGAGCACACATGCAATGACAATGGTGGATCCATAGGTGGATGGTGAAAAGAACACATATGCAATGACTCTATTTGTTGTTAGTAAAAAGAACACACATGCAATGACACTGGTGGATCCATGTGTGGTATCTAAAGAGAACACACATTTAATTGACACTGGTGGATCCATATGTGGTATGTCAAAAGAATAGTCATGAAATGACTCCAGTTGTTGTTAGTAAAAAGAGCACACATGCAATGACACTGGTGGATCCTTGTGTGGTCTCTCAAGAGAACACACATGCAATGACTCTAGCTGTGGTTAATGAGAGGAACAAACATTTCAATGACACTGGTGGATCCATATGTGGTATGCGAAAAGAATAGTCATGACATGACTCTAGTTGTTGTTAGTAAAAAGAGCACACATGCAATTACACTGGTGGATCCATGTGTTGTCTCCGAAGAGAACACACATGCAATGAGTCTAGCTGTGGTTAATGAGAAGAACACACATGCAATGACACTGGTTGTTGTTAGTAAAAAGAGCACACATGCAATGACACTGGTGGATCCATGTATGGTCTCTGTAGAGAACACACATTTCAGTGACACTAGTGGATACATATGTGGTGTGTGAAAAGAACACACATGCAATGACTCTAGTTGTTGTTAGTAAAAAGAACACACATTAAATGACACTGGTGGATCCATGTGTTGTCTCTGAAGAGAACACACATGCAATGACTCTAGCTGTGGTTACTGAAGAGAACACACATAGCAATGACACTGGTGGATCCATATGTGGTATGTGAAAAGAACACACATGAAATGACTCCAGTTGTTGTTAGTAAAAAGAACACACATGCAATGACACTGGTGGATCCATGTGTGGTCTCTGAAGAGAACACACATTTCAATGACACTGGTGGATCCATATGTGGTATGTGAAAAGAATAGTCATGAAATGACTCTAGTTGTTGTTAGTAAAACGAACACACATGCAATGACACTGGTGGAACCATGTGTGGTCTCTAAAGAGAACACACATGCAATGACTCTTGTTGTTGTTAGTAAAAAGAGCACACATGCAATGACACTGGTTGTTTTTAGTAAAAAGAGCACACATGCAATGACACTGTTGGATCCATGTGTGGTCTCTGAAAAGAACACACATGCAATGACTCTAGCTGTGGTTAATGAGAAGAACACACATTTTAATGACACTGGTGGATCCATATGTGGTATGTGAAAATAATAGTCATGAAATGACTCTACTTGTTGTTAGTAAAAAGAACACACATGGAATGACGCTGGTGGATCCATGTGTGGTCTCTAAAAAGAACACACATTTCAATGACACTGGTGGATCCATATGGGGTATGTGAAAAGAATAGTCATGAAATGACTCCAGTTGTTGTTAGTAAAAAGAACACATGTAATGACACTGGTGGATCATGTGTGGTCTCTAAAGAGAACACACATGCAATGACTCTAGTTGTTAGTAAAAAGAGCACACATGCAATGACACTGTTGGATCCATGTGTGGTCTCTGAAAAGAACACACATGCAATGACTCTAGCTGTGGTTAATGAGAAGAACACACATTTTAATGACACTGGTGGATCCATATGTGGTATGTGAAAATAATAGTCATGAAATGACTCTACTTGTTGTTAGTAAAAAGAACACACATGGAATGACGCTGGTGGATCCATGTGTGGTCTCTAAAAAGAACACACATTTCAATGACACTGGTGGATCCATATGGGGTATGTGAAAAGAATAGTCATGAAATGACTCTAGTTGTTGTTAGTAAAAAGAACACACATGTAATGACACTGGTGGATCATGTGTGGTCTCTAAAGAGAACACACATGCAATGACTCTAGTTGTTAGTAAAAAGAGCACACATGCAATGACACTGGTGGATCCATAGGTGGATGGTGAAAAGAACACATATGCAATGACTCTATTTGTTGTTAGTAAAAAGAACACACATGCAATGACTCTGGTGGATCCATGTGTGGTCTCTAAGGAGAACACACATTTAATTGACACTGGTGGATCCATATGTGGTATGTCAAAAGAATAGTCATGAAATGACTCCAGTTGTTGTTAGTAAAAAGAGCACACATGCAATGACATTGGTGGATCCTTGTGTGGTCTCTCAAGAGAACACACATGCAATGACTCTAGCTGTGGTTAATGAGAGCAACAAACATTTCAATGACACTGGTGGATCCATATGTGGTATGCGAAAAGAATAGTCATGACATGACTCTAGTTGTTGTTAGTAAAAAGAGCACACATGCAATTACACTGGTGGATCCATGTATTTTCTCCGAAGAGAACACACATGCAATGAGTCTAGCTGTGGTTAATGAGAAGAACACACATGCAATGACACTGGTTGTTGTTAGTAAAAAGAGCACACATGCAATGACACTGGTGGATCCATGTATGGTCTCTGTAGAGAACACACATTTAAGTGACACTAGTGGATACATAATTGGTGTGTGAAAAGAACACACATGCAATGACTCTAGTTGTTGTTAGTAAAAAGAACACACATTAAATGACACAGGTGGATCCATGTGTTGTCTCTGAAGAGAACACACATGCAATGACTCTAGCTGTGGTTACTGAAGAGAACACACATAGCAATGACACAGGTGGATCCATATGTGATATGTGAAAAGAACACACATGAAATGACTCCAGTTGTTGTTAGTAAAAAGAACACACATGCAATGACACTGGTGGATCCATGTGTGGTCTCTAAAGAGAACACACATTTCAATGACACTAGTGGATCCATATGTGGTATGTGAAAAGAATAGTCATGAAATGACTCTAGTTGTTGTTAGTAAAACGAACACACATGCAATGACACTGGTGGAACCATGTGTGGTCTCTAAAGAGAACACACATGCAATGACTCTTGTTGTTATGAGTAAAAAGAGCACACATGCAATGACACTGGTTGTTTTTAGTAAAAAGAGCACACATGCAATGACAATATTGGATCCATGTGTGGTCTCTGAAGAGAACACACATGCAATGACTCTAGCTGTGGTTAATGAGAAGAACACACATTTTAATGACACTGGTGGATCCATATGTGGTATGTGAAAATAATAGTCATGAAATGACTCTACTTGTTGTTAGTAAAAAGAACACACATGGAATGACGCTGGTGGATCCATGTGTGGTCTCTAAAAAGAACACACATTTCAATGACACTGGTGGATCCATATGGGGTATGTGAAAAGAATAGTCATGAAATGACTCCAGTTGTTGTTAGTAAAAACAACACACATGTAATGACACTGGTGGATCATGTGTGGTCTCTAAAGAGAACACACATGCAATGACTCTAGTTGTTAGTAAAAAGAGCACACATGCAATGACACTGGTGGATCCATAGGTGGATGGTGAAAAGAACACATATGCAATGACTCTATTTGTTGTTAGTAAAAAGAACACACATGCAATGACACTGGTGGATCCATGTGTGGTATCTAAAGAGAACACACATTTAATTGACACTGGTGGATCCATATGTGGTATGTCAAAAGAATAGTCATGAAATGACTCCAGTTGTTGTTAGTAAAAAGAACACACATGCAATGACACTTGTGGATCCATGTGTGGTCTCTAGAGAGAACACACATTTCAATGACACTAGTGGATCCATATGTGGTATGTGAAAAGAACACACATGAAATGACTCGAGTTGTTGTTAGTAAAAAGAACACACATGCAATGACCCTGGTCGATCCGTGTGTGGTCTCTCAAGAGAACACACATTTCAATGACACTGGTGGATCCATATGTGGTATGTGAAAAAAAACACATGCAATGACTCCAGTTGTCATTAGTAAAAAGAACACACATGCAATGACACTGGTGTATCCATGTGTGGTCTCTGAAGTGAACACACATGCAATGACTCTAGCTGTGGTTAATGAGAAGAACACACATTTCAATGACACAGGTAGATCCATATGTGGTATGTGAAAACAACACACATGCAATGACTCCAGTTGTTGTTAGTAAAAAGAACACACATGCAATGACACTGGTGGATCCATGTGTGGTCTCTGAAGAGAACACACATTTCAATGACACTGGTGGATCCATATGTGGTATGTGAAAAGAATAGTCATGAAATGACTCCAGTTGTTGTTAGTAAAAAGAGCACACATGCAATGACACTGGTGGATCCATGTGTGGTCTCTGAAGAGAACACACATGCAGTGACTCTAGCTATGGTTAATGAGAAGAACACACATGCAATGACACTGGTGGATCGATAGGTGGATTGTGAAAAGAACACACATGCAATGACTCTAGTTGTTGTTAGTAAAAAGAACACAAATGCAATGACACTGGTGGATCCATGTGTGGTCTCTGAAGAGAACACACATTTCAATGACACTAGTGGATCCATATATTGTTAGTAAAAGGAACAAACATGCAATGACACTAGTGGATCCATGTGTGGTCTCTAAAGAGAATACACATGCAATGACTCTAGTTGTGCTTAATGAGATGAACACACATGCAATGACACTGGTGGATCCATAGGTGGATTGTGAAAAGAACACAAAGGCAAGGACTCTGGTTGTTGTTAGTAAAAATAACACACATGCAATGACACTGGTGGATCCATGTGTGGTCTGTGAAGAGAACACACAATTCAATGACACTGGTGCATCCACATGTCGTATGTGAAAAGAATAGTCATGAAATGACTCTAGTTGTTGTTAGCAAAAACAACACACATGCAAAGACACTGGTTGATCCATGTGTGGTCTCTGAAGAGAGCACACATGTAATGACTCTAGCTGTGGTTAATGAGAAGAACACACATGCAATGACACTGGTTGTTGTTAGTAAAAAGAGCACGCATGCAATGACACTAGTGGATCCATGTGTGGTCTCCGAAGAGAACACACATTTCAATGACACTGGTGGATCCATATGTGGTATGTGAAAAGAATAGTCATGAAATGACTCCAATTGTTGTTAGTAAAAAGAACACACATCCAATGACACTGGTGGATCCATGTGTGGTCTCTAAAGAGAACACACATGCAATGAATATGGTGGATCCATATGTGGTATGTGAAAAGAACACACATGCAATGAATCTAGTTGTTGTTAGTAAAAAGAACACACATGCAATGACATTGGTGTATCCATGTGTGGTCTCTGAAGAGAACACACATGCAATGACTCTAGCTGTGGTTAATGAGAAGAACACACATTTCAATGACACAGGTGGATCCATATGTGGTATGTGAAAAGATCACACATGTAATGACACTGGTTGTTGTTAGTAAAAAGAACACACATGCAATGACACTGGTGGATCCCTGTGTGGTCTCTGAAGAGAACACACATTTCAATGACACTGGTGGATCCATATGTGGTATGTGAAAATAATAGTCATTAAATGACTCTGGTTGTTGTTACTAAAAAGAGCACACATGCAATGACAATGGTGGATCCATGTGTGGTCTATGAAGAGAACACACATTTCAATGACACTGGTGGATCCATATGTGGTATGTGAAAAGAACACAGATGCAATGACTCCAGTTGTTGTTAGTAGAAAGAACATACATGCAATGACACTGGTGGATCCATGTGTGGTCTCTAAAGAGAACACACATGTAATGATTCTAGCTGTGGTTAATGAGAGGAACACACATTTCAATGACACTGGTGGATCCATATGTTGTATGTGAAAAGAATAGTCATGAAATGACTCCAGTTGTTGTTAGTAAAAAGAGCACACATGCAATTACACTGGTGGATCCATGTGTTGTCTCCAAAGAGAACACACATGCAATGAATCTAGTTGTGGTTAATGAGAAGAACTCACATGCAATGACACTAGTTGTTGTTAGTAAAAAGGGCACACATCCAATGACACTGGTGGGTCCATGTGTGGTCTCTGAAGAGAACACACATTTCAATGACACTGGTGGATCCATATTTGGTGTGTGAAAAGAACACACATGCAATGACTCTAGTTGTTGTTAGTAAAAAGAACACACATGCAATGACATTGGTGGATCCATGTATGGTCTCTGAAGAGAACACACATGCAATGACTCTAACTGTGGTTACTGAAGAGAAAACACATAGCAATGACACTGGTGGATCCATATGTGGTATGTGAAAAGAACACACATGAAATGACTCTAGTTGTTGTTAGTAAAAAGAACACACATGCAATGACCCTGGTCGATCCATGTGTGGTCTCTCAAGAGAACACACATTTCAATGACACTGGTCGATCCATATGTGGTATGTGAAAAAAAAACACATGCAATGACACTGGTGGATCCATGTGTGGTCTCTAAAGAGAACACACATGCAATGACTCTAGCTGTGGTTAATGAGAAGAACACACATTTCAATGCCACAGGTAGATGCATATGTAGTATGTGAAAAGAACAGACATGCAATGACTCTAGTAGTTGTTAGTAAAAAGAACACACATGCAATGACACTGGTGGATCCATGTGTGGTCTCTAAAGAGAACACACATTTCAATGACACTGGTGGATCCATATGTGGTATGTGAAAAGAATAGTCATGAAATTACTCCAGTTGTTGTTAGTAAAAAGAACACACATCTAATGACACTGGTGGATCCATGTGTGGTCTCTAAAGAGAACACACATGCAATGACTCTAGTTGTTGTTAGTAAAAAGAGCACACATGCAATGACACTGGTGGATCCATGTGTGGTCTTTGAACAGAATACGCATTTCAATGACACTAGTGGATCCATATGTGGTATGTGAAAACAGCACACATGCAATGACTCCAGTTGTTGTTAGTAAAAAGAACACACATGCAATGACACTGGTGGATCCATGTGTGGTCTCTGAAGAGAACACACATGCAACGACTCTAGCTATGGTTAATGAGAAGAACACACATTTCAATGACACTGGTGGATCCATATGTGGTATGTGAAAAGAATAGTCATGAAATGACTCTACTTGTTGTTAGTGAAAAGAACACACATGCAATGACACTAGTGGATCCATGTGTGGTCTCTGAAGAGAACACACATGCAATGACACTGGTGGATCCATATATGGTATGTGAAAAGAACACACATGCAATGACTCCAGTTGTTGTTAGTAAAAGGAACACACATCTAATGACACTAGTGGATCCATATGTGGTCTCTGAAGAGAACACACATTTCAATGACACTGGTGGATCCATATGTGGTATGTGAAAAGAACACGCATGCAATGACTCCAGTTGTTGTTAGTTAAAAGAACACACATGGAATGACACTGGTGGATCCATGTGTGGTCTCTGAAGAGAACACACATGCAATGACTCTAGCTGTGGTTACTTAAGAGAACACACATTTCAATAACACTAGTGGACCCATGTGTGGTATGTGAAAAGAACACACATGAAATTACTCTAGTTGTTGTTAGTAAAAAGAACACACATGCAATGACACTGGTGGATCCATGTGTGGTCTCTGAAGAGAACACACATTTCAATGACAATGGTGCATCCATATGTGGTATGTGAACTGAACACACATGCATTGACTCCAGTTGTTGTTAGTAAAAAGAACACACATGCAATGACACTGGTGTATCCATGTGTGGTCTCTGAAGAGAACACACATGCAATGGCTCTAGCTGTGGTTAATGAGAAGAACACACATTTCAATGACACAGGTAGATCCATATGTGGTATGTGAAAAGAACACACATGCAATGACTCTAGTTGTAGTTAGTAAAAAGAATAGACATGCAATGCCACTGGTGGATCCATGTGTGGTATTTGAAGAGAACACACATTTCAATGACACTGGTGGATCCATATGTGGTATGTGAAAAGAATAGTCATGAAATGACTCCAGTTGTTGTTAGTAAAAAGAACACACATGCAATGACACTGGTGGATCCATGTGTGGTCTCTAAAGAGAACACACATGCAATGACTCTAGTTGTTGTTAGTAAAAAGAGCACACATGCAATGACAATGGTTGTTGTTAGTAAAAAGAGCACACATGCAATGAAACTGGTGGATCCATTTGTGCTCTTTGAAAAGAACACACATTTCAATGACACTGGTGGATCCATATGTTGTATGTGAAAAGAACACACATGCAATGACTCCAGTTGTTGTTAGTAAAAAGAACACACATGCAATGACACTGGTGGATCCATGTGTGGTCTGAAGAACACACATTTCAATGACACTGGTGGATCCATATGTGGTATGTGAAAAGAATAGTCATGAAATGACTCCAGTTGTTATTAGTAAAAAGAACACACATGCAATGACACTGGTGGATCCATGTGTGGTCTCTAAAGAGAATACACATGCAATGACTCTAGTTGTTGTTAGTAAAAAGAGCACACATGCAATGACACTGGTTGTTGTTAGTAAAAACAGCACACATGCAATGACACTGGTGGATCCATGTGTGGTCTTTGAAGAGAACACACATTTCAATGACACTGGTGGATACATATGTGGTATGTGAAAACAACACACATGCAATGACTCCAGTTGTTGTTAGTAAAAAGAACACACATGCAATGACACTGGTGGATCCATGTGTGGTCTCTGAAGAGAACACACATTTCAGTGACACTGGTGGATCCATATGTGGTATGTGAAAAGAATAGTCATGAAATGACTCCAGTTGTTGTTAGTAAAAAGAGCACACATGCAATGACACTGGTGGATCCATGTGTGGTCTCTGAAGAGAACACACATGCAATGACTCTAGCTATGGTTAATGAGAAGAACACACATGCAATGACACTGGTGGATCCATAGGTGGATTGTGAAAAGAACACACATGCAATGACTCTAGTTGTTGTTAGTAAAAAGAACACAAATGCAATGACACTGGTGGATCCATGTGTGGTCTCTGAAGAGAACACACATTTCAATGACACTGGTGGATCCATATATGGTATGTGAAAAGAATAGTCATGAAATGACTCCATTTGTTGTTAGTAAAAAGAACACACATGCAATGACACTAGTGGATCCATGTGTGGTCTCTAAAGAGAATACACATGCAATGACTCTAGCTGTGCTTAATGAGATGAACACACATGCAATGACACTGGTGGATCCATAGGTGGATTGTGAAAAGAACACACATGCAATGAATCTTGTTGTTGTTAGTAAAAATAACACACATGCAATGACACTGGTGGATCCATGTGTGGTCTGTGAAGAGAACACACAATTCAATAACACTGGTGCATCCACATGTCGTATGTGAAAAGAATAGTCATGAAATGACTCTAGTTGTTGTTAGTAAAAACAACACACATGCAATGACACTGGTTGATCCATGTGTGGTCTCTGAAGAGAGGACACATGCAATGACTCTAGTTGTGGTTAATGAGAAGAACACACATGCAATGACACTGGTTATTGTTAGTAAAAAGAGCAGGCATGCAATGACACTAGTGGATCCATGTGTGGTCTCTGAAGAGAACACACATTTCAATGACACTGGTGGATCCATATGTGGTATGTGAAAAGAATAGTCATGAAATGACTCCAATTGTTGTTAGTAAAAAGAACACACATGCAATGACACTGGTGGATCCATGTGTGGTCTCTAAAGAGAACACACATGCAATGAATATGGTGGATCCATATGTGGTATGTGAAAAGAACACACATGCAATGAATCTAGTTGTTGTTAGTAAAAAGAACACACATGCAATGACATTGGTGTATCCATGTGTGGTCTCTGAAGAGAACACACATGCAATGACTCTAGCTGTGGTTAATGAGAAGAACACACATTTCAATGACACAGGTGGATCCATATGTGGTATGTGAAAAGATCACACATGTAATGACACTGGTTGTTGTTAGTAAAAAGAACACACATGCAATGACACTGGTGGATCCCTGTGTGGTCTCTGAAGAGAACACACATTTCAATGACACTGGTGGATCCATATGTGGTATGTGAAAAGAATAGTCATGAAATGACTCCAGTTGTTGTTAGTAAAAAGAACACACATGCAATGACACTGGTGGATCCATGTGTGGTCTCTGAAGAGAACACACATTTCAATGACACTGGTGGATCCATTTGTGGTATGTGAAAATAATAGTCATTAAATGACTCTAGTTGTTGTTAGTAAAAAGAGCACACATGCAATGACAATGGTGGATCCATGTGTGGTCTCTGAAGAGAACAAACATTTCAATGACACTGGTGGATCCATATGTGGTATGTGAAAAGAACACAGATGCAATGACTCCAGTTGTTATTAGTAGAAAGAACATACATGCAATGACACTGGTGGATCCATGTGTGGTCTCTAAAGAGAAAACACATGTAATGATTCTAGCTGTGGTTAATGAGAGGAACACACATTTCAATGACATTGGTGGATCCATATGTGGTATGTGAAAAGAATAGTCATGAAATGACTCCAGTTGTTGTTAGTAAAAAGAGCACACATGCAATTACACTGGTGGATCCATGTGTTTTCTCCGAAGAGAACACACATGCAATGAATCTAGTTGTGGTTAATGAGAAGAACTCACATGCAATGACACTGGTTGTTGTTAGTAAAAAGGGCACACATCCAATGACACTGGTGGGTCCATGTGTGGTCTCTGAAGAGAACACACATTTCAATGACACTGGTGGATCCATATGTGGTGTGTGAAAAGAACACACATGCAATGACTCTAGTTGTTGTTAGTAAAAAGAACACACATGCAATGACACTAGTGGATCCATGTATGGTCTCTGAAGAGAACACACATGGAATGACTCTAGCTGTGGTTAATGAGAAGGAAACACATTTCAATGACACAGGTAGATCCATATGTGGTATGTGAAAAGAACACACATGCAAGGACTCTAGTTGTTGTTAGTAAAAAGAACACACATGCAATGACACTGTTGGATCCATGTGTGGTATCTGAAGAGAACACACATTTCAATGACACTGGTGGATCCATATGTGGTATGTGAAAAGAATAGTCAAGAAATGACTCTAGTTGTTGTTAGTAAAAAGAACACACATGCAATGACACTAGTGGATCCATGTGTGGTCTGTAAAGAGAGCACACATGCAATGACTCTAGTTGTTGTTAATAAAAAGAACACACATGCAATGCCACTAGTGGATCCATGTGTGGTCTGTAAAGAGAGCACACATGCAATGACTCTGGTTGTTGTTAGTAAAAAGAGCACACATGCAATGACACTGGTTGATGTTAGTAAAAAGAGCACACATGCAATGACACTAGTGGATCCATGTGTGGTCTTTGAAGAGAACACACATTTCAATGACACTGGCGGATCCATATGTGGTATGTGAAAACAACACACATCCAATGTGTCTGGTTGTTGTTAGTAAAAAGAACACAAATGCAATGACACTGGTGGATCCATGTGTGGTCTCTGAACAGAACACACATGCAATGACTCTAGCTATGGTTAATGAGAAGAACACACATTTCAATTACACTGGTGGATCCATATGTGGTATGTGAAAAGAATAGTCATGACATGACTCTACTTGTTGTATGTGAAAAGAACACAAATGCAATGACTCTAGTTGTTGTTACTAAAAAGAACACACATGCAATGACACTAGTAGATCCATATGTGGTCTCTGAAGAGAACACACATTTCAATGACACTGGTGGATCCATATGTGGTATGTGAAAAGAACACAGATGCAATGACTCTAGTTGTTGTTAGTTAAAAGAACACACATGCACTGACACTGGTGGATCCATGTGTGGTCTCTGAAGAGAACACACATTTCAATGACACTGGTGGATCCATATAGGGTATATGAAAAGAATAGTCATGAAATGACTCTAGTTGTTATTAGTAAAAAGAACACACATGTAATGACACCGGTGGATCCATGTGTAGTCTCTGAAGAGAACACACATGCAATGACTCTAGTTGTTAGTAAAAAAGAGCACACATGCCATGACACTGGTGGATCCATTGGTGGATTGTGAAAAGAACACACATGCAATGACTCCAGTTGTTGTTAGTAAAAATAACACACATGCAATGACACTGGTGGATCCATGTGTGGTCTCTGAAGAGAACACACATGCAATGACTCTAGGTGTGGTTAATGAGAAGAACACACATTTCAATGACACTGGTGGTTCTGTATGTGGTATGTGAAAAGAATAGTCATGAAATGACTCCAGTTGTTGTTAGTAAAAAGAACGCACATGCAATGACACTGGTGGATCCATGTGTGGTCTCTGAAGAGAACACACATGCAATGACACTGGTGGATCCATATGTGGTATGTGAAAAGAACACACATGCAATGACTCCAGTTGTTGTTAGTAAAAAGAACACACATGCTATGACACTTGTGGATCCATGTGTGGTCACTGAAGAGAACACACATGCAATGACTCTAGCTGTGGTTACTGAAGAGAACACACATATCAATGACACTAGTGGATCTATATGTGGTATGTGAAAAGAACACATATGAAATGACTCTAGTTGTTGTTAGTAAAAAGAACTCACATGCAATGACCCTGGTGGATCCATGTGTGGTCTCTGAAGAGAACACACATTTCAATGACACTGCTGCATCCATATGTGGTATGTGAAAAGAACACACATGCAATGACTCCAGTTGTTGTTAGCAAAAAGAACACACATGCAATGACACTAGCGTATCCATCTGTGGTCTCTGAAGAGAACACACGTGCAATGACTCTAGCTGTGGTTAATGAGAAGAACACACATTTCAATGACACAGGTGGATCCATATGTGGTATGTGAAAATAACACACATGCAATGACTCTAATTGTTGTTAGTAAAAAGAACACACATGCAATAACACTGGTGGATCCATGTGTGGTCTCTGAAGAGAACACACATTTCAATGACACTAGTGGATCCACATGGGGTATGTGAAAAGAATAGTCATGAAATGACTATAATTGTTGTTAGTAAAAAGAACACACATGTAATGACACTTGTGGATCCATGTGTGGTCTCTAAAGAGAACACATACGCAATGACTCTACTTGTTAGTAAAAAGAGCACACCTTCCATGACACTGGTGGATCCATAGGTGGATTCTGAAAAGAACACACATGCAATGACTCTGGTTGTTGTTAGTAAAAAGAACACACATGCAATGAAACTCGTGGATCCATGTGTGGTCTCTGAAGAGAACACACATTTTCAATGACACCAGTGGATCCATATGTGGTATGTGAAAAGAATAGTCATGAAATGACTCCAGTTGTTGTTAGTAAAAAGAGCACACATGCAATTAGACTGGTGGATCCATGTGTGGTCTCTGAAGAGAACGCACATGCAATGACTCTAGCTGTGGTTAATGAGAAGAACACACATGCAATGACACTGGTGAATCCATAGGTGGATTGTGAAAAGAACACACATGCAATGACTCTAGTTGTTGTTAGTAAAAAGAACACACATGCAGTGACACTGGTGGATCCATGTGTGGTCTCTGAAGAGCACACACATTTCAATGACACTGGTGGATCCATATGTGGTATGTGAAAATAATAGTCATGAAATGACTCCAGTTGTTGTTAGTAAAAAGAGCACATATGCAATTACACTTGTGGATCCATGTGTGGTCTCTGAAGAGAACACACATGCAATGACTCTGGTTGTTGTTAGTAAAAAGAGCACACATGCAATGATACTGGTTGTTTGTTAGTAAAAAGAGCACATATGTAACGACACTGGTGGATCCATGTGTGGTCTATGAAGAGAACACACATTTCAATGACACTGGTGGATCTATATGTGGTATGTGAAAAGAACACACATGCAATGACTCCAGTTGTTGTTAGTAAAAAGAACACACATGCAATGACACTGGTGGATCCATGTGTGGTCTCTGAAGATAACACACATGCAATGACTCTGGTTGTTGTTAGTAAAAAGAGCACACATGCAATGATACTGGTTGTTTGTTACTAAAAAGAGCACAGATGTAATGACACTGGTGGATCCATGTGTGGTCTCTGAAGAGAACACACATTTCAATGACACTGGTGGATCCATATGTGGTATGTGAAAAGAACACACATGCAATGACTCTAGTTGTTGTTAGTAAAAGAACACACATGCAATGACCTTTGGTGGATCCATGTGTGGTCTCTGAAGAGAACACACATGCAATGACTCTAGCTGTGGTTAATGAGAAGTACACACATTTCAATGATACTGGTGGATCCGTATGTGGTATGTGAAAAGAATATTCATGAAATGACTCCAATTGTTGTTAGTAAAAAGAACACACATGCAATGACACTGGTGGATCCATGTGTGGTCTCTGAAGAGAACACACAATGACACTGGTGGATCCATATGTGGTATGTGAAAAGATCACACATGCAATGACTCCAGTTGTTGTTAGTAAAAAGAACACACATGCAATGACACTTGTGGATCCATGTGTGGTATCTAGAGAGAACACACATTTCAATGACACTAGTGGATCCATATGTGGTATGTGAAAAGAACACACATGCAATGACTCTAGTTGTTGTTAGTAAAAAGAACACACATGCAATGATACTGGTGGATCCATATGTGGTCTCTGAAGAGAACACACATTTCAATGACACTGGTGGATCTATATGTGGTATGTGAAAAGAATAGTCATGAAATGACTCCAGTTGTTGTTAGTAAAAAGAACACACATGCAATGACACTAGTGGATCCATGTGTGGTCTCTAAAAGAAACACACATGCAATGACTCTGGTTGTTGTTAGTAAAGAGAGCACACATGCAATGACACTGGTTGTTGTCAGTAAAAAGAGCACACATGCAATGACACTGGTGGATCCATGTGTGGTCTTTGAAGAGAACACACATTTCAATGACACTGGCGGATCCATATTTGGTATGTGAAAAGAACACACATGCAATGACTCCAGTTGTTGTTAGTAAAAAGAACACACATGTAATGACACTGGTGGATCCATGTGTGGTCTCTGAAGAGAAAACACATGCAATGACTCTAGCTGTGGTTAATGAGAAGAACACAATTTCAATGACACTGGTGGATCCATATGTGGTATGTGAAAAGAATAGTCATGAAATGACTCTACTTGTTGTTAGTGAAAAGAACACACATGCAATGACATTGGTGGATCCATGTGTGGTCTCTGAAGAGAACACCAATGCAATGACATTGGTGCATCCATATGTGGTATGTGAAAAGAACACACATGCAATGACTCTAGTTGTTGTTAGTAAAAAGAACACACATGCAATGACACTAGTGGATCCATATGTGGTCTCTAAAGAGAACACACATTTCAATGACACTGGTGGATCCATATGTGGTATGTGAAAAAACACACATGCAATGACTCCAGTTGTTGTTAGTTAAAAGAACACACATGGAATGACACTGGTGGATCCATGTGTGGTCTCCGAAGAGAACACACATGCAATGACTCTAGTTGTTAGTAAAAAGAGCACACATGCAATGAAACTAGTGGGACCATAGGTGGATTATGAAAAGAACACACATGCAATGACTCTGGTTGTTGTTACTAAAAAGAACACACATGCAATGACACTGGTGGATCCATGTGTGGTCTCTGAAGAGAACACACATTTCAATGACACTGGTGGATCTATATGTGGTATTTGAAAAGAATAGTCATGAAATGACTCTAGTTGTTGTTAGTAAAAAGAGCACACATGCAATTACACTGGTGGATCCATGTGTGGTCTTTGAAGAGAACACACATGAAATGACTCCAGTTGTTGTTAGTAAAAAGAACTCACATGCAATGACCTTGGTGGATCCATGTGTGGTCTCTCAAGAGAACACACATTTCAATGACACTTGTGGATCCATATGTGGTATGGGAAAAGAATAGTCATGAAATGACTCCAGTTGTTGTTAGTAAAAAGAGCACACATGCAATGACACTGGTGGATCCATGTGTGGTCTCTGAAGAGAACACACACGCAATGACTCTAGCTGTGGTTAATGAGAAGAACACACATGCAATGACACTAGTGGAACCATAGGTGGATTGTGAAAAGAACACACATGCAATGACTCTGGTTGTTGTTAGTAAAAAGAACACACATGCAATGACACTAGTGGATCCATGTGTGGTCTCTGAAGAGAACACACATTTCAATGCACTGGTGGATCCATATGTGGTATGTGAAAAGAATAGTCATGAAATGACTCTAGTTGTTGTTAGTAAAAAGAGAACACATGCAATTACACTGGTGGATCCATGTGTGGTCTTTGAAGAGAACACACATGCAATGACTCTGGTTGTTCTTAGTAAAAATAGCACACATGCAATGACACTGGTTGTTGTAAGTAAAAAGTGCACACATGTAATGACACTTGTGGATCCATTTGTGGTCTCTGAAGAGATTACACATTTCAATGACACTGGTGGATCCATATGTGGTATGTGAAAATAACACACATGCAATGACTCTAGTTGTTGTTAGTAAAAAGAACACACATGCAATGACTATAGCTGTGGTTACTGAAGAAAACACACGTTTCAATAACATTGGTGGATCCATATGTGGTATGTGCAAAGAACACACATGAAATGACTCCAGTTGTTGTTAGTAAAAAGAACACACATGCAGTGAAACTGGTGGATCCATGTGTGGTTTCTGAAGAGAACACACATTTCAATGACATTGGTGCATCCACATGTGGTATGTGAAAAGAACACACATGAAATGACTCCAGTTGTTGTTGGTAAAAAGAACACACATGCAATGATACTGGTGTATCCATGTGTGGTCTCTGAAGAGAACACACATGCAATGACTCTGGTGGATCCATATGTGGTATGTGAAAAGAACACACATGCAATGACTCCAGTTGTTGTTAGTAAAAAGAACACACATGCAATGACACTGGTGGATCCATGTGTGGTCTCATAAGAGAACACACATGCAATGACTCTAGCTGTGGTTAATGAGAAGAACACACATTTCAATGACACTGGTGGATCCGTATGTGGTATGTGAAAAGAATAGTCATGAAATGACTCCAGTTGTGGTTACTAAAAAGAACACACATCCAAGGTTGGTGGATCCATGTGTGGTCTCTTAAGAGAACACACATGCAATGACACTGGTGGATCCATATGTGGTATGTGAAAAGATCACACATGAAATGACTCCAGTTGTTGTTAGTAAAAAGAACACACATGCAATGACACTTGTGGATCCATGTGTGGTCTCTGGAGAGAACACACATTTCAATGACACCGGTGGATCCATATGTGGTATGTGAAAAGAACACACATGCAATGACTCTAGTTGTTGTTATTAAAAAGAACACACATGCAATGACACTAGTGGATCCATGTGTGGTCTCTAAAGAGAACACACATTTCAATGACATTGGTGGATCCATATGTGGTATGTGAAAATAATAGTCATGAAATGACTCTAGTTGTTGTTAGTAAAAAGAACACACATGCAATGACAATAGTGGATCCATGTGTGGTCTTTAAAGAGAGCACACATGCAATGACTCTGGTTGTTGTTAGTAAAAAGAGCACACATGCAATGACACTGGTTGTTAGTAAAAGAGCACAGATGCAATGACACTGGTGGATCCATGTGTGGTCTTTGAAGAGAACACACATTTCAATGACACTGGAGGATCCATATGTGGTATGTGAAAAGAACACACATGAAATGACTCCAGTTGTTGTTAGTAAAAAGACCACACATGCAATGACACTGGTGGATCCATGTGTGGTGTCTGAAGAGAAAACACATGTAATGACTCTAGCCGTGGTTAATGAGAAGAACACACATTTCAATGACACTGGTGGATCCATATGTGGTATGTGAAAAGAATAGTCATGAAATGACTCTACTTGTTGTTAATGAAAAGAACACACATGCAATGACGTTGGTGGATCCATGTGTGGTCTCTGAAGAGAACACACATGCAATGACACTGGTGGATCCATCTGTGGTCTGTGAAGAGAACACACATGCAATGACTCTGGTTGTTGTTAGTAAAAAGAGCACACATGCAATGACACTAGTGGATCCATATGTGGTCTCTGAAGAGAACACACATTTCAATGACACTGGTGGATCCATATGTGGTATGTGAAAAGAACACACATGCAATGACTCCAGTTGTTGTTAGTTAAAAGAACACACATGGAATGACACTGGTGGATCCATGTGTGGTCTCTGAAGAGAACACACATGCAATGACTCTAGTTGTTAGTAAAAATAGCACACATGCAGTGAAACTGGTGGATCCATAGGTGGATTGTGAAAAGAGCATTACATGCAATGCCTTTGGTTGTTGTTAGTAAAAAGAACACACATGCAATGACACTGGTGGATCCATGTGTTGTCTCTTAAGAGAACACACATTTCAATGACACTGGTGGCTCTATATGTGGTATGTGAAAAGAATAGTCATGAAATGACTCCAGTTGTTGTTAGTAAAAAGAGCACACATGCAATGACACTGGTGGATCCATGTGTGGTCTCTGAAGAGAACACACACGCAATGACTCTAGTTGTGGTTAATGAGAAGAACACAGATGCAATGACACTAGTGGAACCATAGGTGGATTGTGAAAAGAACACACATGCAATGACTCTGGTTTTTAGTAAAAAGAACACACATGCAACGACACTGGTGGATCCATGTGTGGTCTGTGAAGAGAACACACATTTCAATGACACTGGTGGATCTATATGTGGTATTTGAAAAGAATAGTCATGAAATGACTCTAGTTGTTGTTAGTAAAAAGAACACACATGCAATAACACTGGTGGATCCATGTGTGGTCTCTGAAGAGAACACACATTTCAATGACACTAGTGGATCCACATGGGGTATGTGAAAAGAATAGTCATGAAATGACTATAATTGTTGTTAGTAAAAAGAACACACATGTAATGACACTTGTGGATCCATGTGTGGTCTCTAAAGAGAACACATACGCAATGACTCTACTTGTTAGTAAAAAGAGCACACCTTCCATGACACTGGTGGATCCATAGGTGGATTCTGAAAAGAACACACATGCAATGACTCTGGTTGTTGTTAGTAAAAAGAACACACATGCAATGAAACTCGTGGATCCATGTGTGGTCTCTGAAGAGAACACACATTTTCAATGACACCGGTGGATCCATATGTGGTATGTGAAAAGAATAGTCATGAAATGACTCCAGTTGTTGTTAGTAAAAAGAGCACACATGCAATTAGACTGGTGGATCCATGTGTGGTCTCTGAAGAGAACGCACATGCAATGACTCTAGCTGTGGTTAATGAGAAGAACACACATGCAATGACACTGGTGAATCCATAGGTGGATTGTGAAAAGAACACACATGCAATGACTCTAGTTGTTGTTAGTAAAAAGAACACACATGCAGTGACACTGGTGGATCCATGTGTGGTCTCTGAAGAGCACACACATTTCAATGACACTGGTGGATCCATATGTGGTATGTGAAAATAATAGTCATGAAATGACTCCAGTTGTTGTTAGTAAAAAGAGCACATATGCAATTACACTTGTGGATCCATGTGTGGTCTCTGAAGAACACACATGCAATGACTCTGGTTGTTAGTAAAAAGAGCACACATGCAATGATACTGGTTGTTTGTTAGTAAAAAGAGCACATATGTAACGACACTGGTGGATCCATGTGTGGTCTATGAAGAGAACACACATTTCAATGACACTGGTGGATCTATATGTGGTATGTGAAAAGAACACACATGCAATGACTCCAGTTGTTGTTAGTAAAAAGAACACACATGCAATGACACTGGTGGATCCATGTGTGGTCTCTGAAGAGAACACACATGCAATGACTCTGGTTGTTGTTAGTAAAAAAGCACACATGCAATGATACTGGTTGTTTGTTACTAAAAAGAGCACAGATGTAATGACACTGGTGGATCCATGTGTGGTCTCTGAAGAGAACACACATTTCAATGACACTGGTGGATCCATATGTGGTATGTGAAAAGAACACACATGCAATGACTCTAGTTGTTGTTAGTAAAAAGAACACACATGCAATGACACTGGTGGATCCATGTGTGGTCTCTGAAGAGAACACACATGCAATGACTCTAGCTGTGGTTAATGAGAAGTACACACATTTCAATGATACTGGTGGATCCGTATGTGGTATGTGAAAAGAATATTCATGAAATGACTCCAATTGTTGTTAGTAAAAAGAACACACATGCAATGACACTGGTGGATCCATGTGTGGTCTCTGAAGAGAACACACAATGACACTGGTGGATCCATATGTGGTATGTGAAAAGATCACACATGCAATGACTCTAGTTGTTGTTAGTAAAAAGAACACACATGCAATGACACTTGTGGATCCATGTGTGGTATCTAGAGAGAACACACATTTCAATGACACTAGTGGATCCATATGTGGTATGTGAAAACAACACACATGCAATGACTCTAGTTGTTGTTAGTAAAAAGAACACACATGCAATGATACTGGTGGATCCATATGTGGTCTCTGAAGAGAACACACATTTCAATGACACTGGTGGATCTATATGTGGTATGTGAAAAGAATAGTCATGAAATGACTCCAGTTGTTGTTAGTAAAAAGAACACACATGCAATGACACTAGTGGATCCATGTGTGGTCTCTAAAGAGAGCACACATGCAATGACTCTGGTTGTTGTTAGTAAAGAGAGCACACATGCAATGACACTGGTTGTTGTCAGTAAAAAGAGCACACATGCAATGACACTGGTGGATCCATGTGTGGTCTTTGAAGAGAACACACATTTCAATGACACTGGCGGATCCATATGTGGTATGTGAAAAGAACACACATGCAATGACTCCAGTTGTTGTTAGTAAAAAGAACACACATGTAATGACACTGGTGGATCCATATGTGGTCTCTGAAGAGAAAACACATGCAATGACTCTAGCTGTGGTTAATGAGAAGAACACACATTTCAATGACACTGGTGGATCCATATGTGGTATGTGAAAAGAATAGTCATGAAATGACTCTACTTGTTGTTAGTGAAAAGAACACACATGCAATGACGTTGGTGGATCCATGTGTGGTCTCTGAAGAGAACACCAATAAAATGACATTGGTGCATACATATGTGGTATGTGAAAAGAACACACATGCAATGACTCTAGTTGTTGTTAGTAAAAAGAACACACATGCAATGCCACTAGTGGATCCATATGTGGTCTCTAAAGAGAACACACATTTCAATGACACTGGTGGATCCATATGTGGTATGTGAAAAAACACACATGCAATGACTCCAGTTGTTGTTAGTTAAAAGAACACACATGGAATGACACTGGTGGATCCATGTGTGGTCTCCGAAGAGAACACACATGCAATGACTCTAGTTGTTAGTAAAAAGAGCACACATGCAATGAAACTAGTGGGACCATAGGTGGATTATGAAAAGAACACACATGCAATGACTCTGGTTGTTGTTACTAAAAAGAACACACATGCAATGACACTGGTGGATCCATGTGTGGTCTCTGAAGAGAACACACATTTCAATGACACTGGTGGATCTATATGTGGTATTTGAAAAGAATAGTCATGAAATGACTCTAGTTGTTGTTAGTAAAAAGAGCACACATGCAATTACACTG
Organism: Avena insularis; assembly: GCA_023614405.1. Classification (NCBI taxonomy): domain Eukaryota; kingdom Viridiplantae; phylum Streptophyta; class Magnoliopsida; order Poales; family Poaceae; genus Avena; species Avena insularis. The sequence continues at coordinate 126,406 of JAJUPC010000148.1, forward strand.
GTGGATCCATGTGTGGTCTTTGAAGAGAACACACATGAAATGACTCCAGTTGTTGTTAGTAAAAAGAACTCACATGCAATGACCTTGGTGGATCCATGTGTGGTCTCTCAAGAGAACACACATTTCAATGACACTTGTGGGTCCATATGTGGTATGGGAAAAGAATAGTCATGAAATGACTCCAGTTGTTGTTAGTAAAAAGAGCACACATGCAATGACACTGGTGGATCCATGTGTGGTCTCTGAAGAGAACACACACGCAATGACTCTAGCTGTGGTTAATGAGAAGAACACACATGCAATGACACTAGTGGAACCATAGGTGGATTGTGAAAACAACACACATGCAATGACTCTGGTTGTTGTTAGTAAAAAGAACACACATGCAATGACACTAGTGGATCCATGTGTGGTCTCTAAAGAGAACACACATTTCAATGCACTGGTGGATCCATATGTGGTATGTGAAAAGAATAGTCATGAAATGACTCTAGTTGTTGTTAGTAAAAAGAGAACACATGCAATTACACTGGTGGATCCATGTGTGGTCTTTGAAGAGAACACACATGCAATGACTCTGGTTGTTCTTAGTAAAAATAGCACACATGCAATGACACTGGTTGTTGTAAGTAAAAAGTGCACACATGTAATGACACTGGTGGATCCATTTGTGGTCTCTGAAGAGATTACACATTTCAATGACACTGGTGGATCCATATGTGGTATGTGAAAATAACACACATGCAATGACTCTAGTTGTTGTTAGTAAAAAGAACACACATGCAATGACACTGGTGGATCCATGTGTGGTCTCTGAAGAGAACACACATGCAATGACTATAGCTGTGGTTACTGAAGAAAACAGACGTTTCAATAACATTGGTGGATCCATATGTGGTATGTGCAAAGAACACACATGAAATGACTCCAGTTGTTGTTAGTAAAAAGAACACACATGCAGTGACACTGGTGGATCCATGTGTGGTCTCTGAAGAGAACACACATTTCAATGACATTGGTGCATCCATATGTGGTATGTGAAAAGAACACACATGAAATGACTCCAGTTGTTGTTGGTAAAAAGAACACACATGCAATGATACTGGTGTATCCATGTGTGGTCTCTGAAGAGAACACACATGCAATGACTCTGGTGGATCCATATGTGGTATGTGAAAAGAACACACATGCAATGACTCCAGTTGTTGTTAGTAAAAAGAACACACATGCAATGACACTGGTGGATCCATGTGCGGTCTCATAAGAGAACACACATGCAATGACTCTAGCTGTGGTTAATGAGAAGAACACACATTTCAATGACACTGGTGGATCCGTATGTGGTATGTGAAAAGAATAGTCATGAAATGACTCCAGTTGTGGTTACTAAAAAGAACACACATCCAAGGTTGGTGGATCCATGTGTGGTCTCTTAAGAGAACACACATGCAATGACACTGGTGGATCCATATGTGGTATGTGAAAAGATCACACATGAAATGACTCCAGTTGTTGTTAGTAAAAAGAACACACATGCAATGACACTTGTGGATCCATGTGTGGTCTCTGGAGAGAACACACATTTCAATGACACCGGTGGATCCATATGTGGTATGTGAAAAGAACACACATGCAATGACTCTAGTTGTTGTTATTAAAAAGAACACACATGCAATGACACTGGTGGATCCATGTGTGGTCTCTAAAGAGAACACACATGCAATGACTCTAGCTGTGGTTACTGAAGAGAACACGCATTTTAATGACACTAGTGGATCCATATGTGGTATGTGAAAAGAACACACATGAAATGACTCAAGTTGTTGTTAGTAAAAAGAACACACATGCAATGACACTAGTGGATCCATGTGTGGTCTCTGAAGAGAACACACATTTCAATGACACTGGTGGACCCATATGTGGTATGTGAAAAGAACACACATGCAATGACTCCAATTGTTGTTAGTAAAAAGAACACACATGCAATGATACTGGTGGATCCATGTGGTCTCTTAAGAGAACACACATTTCAATGACATTGGTGGATCCATATGTGGTATGTGAAAAGAATAGTCATGAAATGACTCTAGTTGTTGTTAGTAAAAAGAACACACATGCAATGACAATAGTGGATCCATGTGTGGTCTTTAAAGAGAGCACACATGCAATGACTCTGGTTGTTGTTAGTAAAAAGAGCACACATGCAATGACACTGGTTGTTGTTAGTAAAAAGAGCACAGATGCAATGACACTGGTGGATCCATGTGTGGTCTTTGAAGAGAACACACATTTCAATGACACTGGAGGATCCATATGTGGTATGTGAAAAGAACACACATGAAATGACTCCAGTTGTTGTTAGTAAAAAGAACACACATGCAATGACACTGGTGGATCCATGTGTGGTGTCTGAAGAGAAAACACATGTAATGACTCTAGCCGTGGTTAATGAGAAGAACACACATTTCAATGACACTGGTGGATCCATATGTGGTATGTGAAAAGAATAGTCATGAAATGACTCTACTTGTTGTTAGTGAAAAGAACACACATGCAATGACGTTGGTGGATCCATGTGTGGTCTCTGAAGAGAGCACACATGCAATGACACAGGTGGATCCATATGTGGTATATGAAAAGAACACACATGCAATGACTCTAGTTGTTGTTAGTAAAAAGAACACACATGCAATGACACTAGTGGATCCATATGTGGTCTCTGAAGAGAACACACATTTCAATGACACTGGTGGATCCATATGTGGTATGTGAAAATAACGCACATGCAATGACTCCAGTTGTTGTTAGTTAAAAGAACACACATGGAATGACATGGTGGATCCATGTGTGGTCTCTGAAGAACACACATGCAATGACTCTAGTTGTTAGTAAAATAGCACACATGCAGTGGCCTGTGGATCCATAGGTGGATTGTGAAAAGAACGTACATGCAATGCCTTTGGTTGTTGTTAGTAAAAAGAACACACATGCAATGACACTGGTGGATCCATGTGTTGTCTCTTAAGAGAACACACATTTCAATGACACTGGTGGCTCTATATGTGGTATGTGAAAAGAATAGTTATGAAATGACTCCAGTTGTTGTTAGTAAAAAGAGCACACATGCAATGACACTGTTGGATCCATGTGTGGTCTCTGAAGAGAACACACACGCAATGACTCTAGTTGTGGTTAATGAGAAGAACACAGATGCAATGACACTAGTGGAACCATAGGTGGATTGTGAAAAGAACACACATGCAATGACTCTGGTTTTTAGTAAAAAGAACACACATGCAACGACACTGGTGGATCCATGTGTGGTCTGTGAAGAGAACACACATTTCAATGACACTGTTGGATCCATATGTGGTATGTGAAAAGAATAGTCATGAAATGACTCTAGTTGTTGTTAGTAAAAAGAGCACACATGCAATAAAACTGGTGGATCCATATGTGGTATGTGAAAAGAACACACATGCAATGACTCTGGTTGTTGTTAGTAAAAAGAACACACATGCAATGACACTGGTGGATCCATGTGTGGTCTCTGAAGTGAACACACATGCAATGACTCTAGCTGTGGTTAATGAGAAGAACACACATTTCAATGACACTCGTGGATCCGTATGTGGTATGTGAAAATAATAGTCATGAAATGACTCCAGTTGTTGTTAGTAAATAGAACACACATGCAATGAGACTGGTGGATCCATGTGTGGTCTCTAAAGAGAACACACATGCAATGACACTGGTGGATCCATATGTGGTATGTGAAAAGAACACACATGCAATGACTCTAGTTGTTGTTAGTAAAAAGAACACACATGCAATGACACTTGTGGATCCATGTGTGGTCTCTAGAGAGAACACACATTTCAATGACACTGGTGGATCCATATGTGGTATGTGAAAAGAACACACATGCAATGACTCCAGTTGTTGTTAGTAAAAAGAGCACACATGCAATGACACTGGTGGATCCATGTGTGGTCTCTGAAGAGAACACACATGCAATGACTCTAGCAGTGGTTACTGAAGAGAACACACATTTCAATGACACTAGTGGGTCCATATATGGTATGTGAAAAGAAGACACATGAAATGACTCAAGTTGTTGTGAGTAAAAAGAACACACATGCAATGACACTAGTGGATCCATGTGTGGTCTATGAAGAGAACACACATTTCAATGACACTGGTGGATCCATATGTGGTATGTGAAAAGAACACAAATGCAATGACTCCAATTGTTGTTAGTAAAAAGAACACACATGCTATGACACTGGTGAATCCATGTGTGGTCTCTTAAGAGAACACACATGCAATGCCTCTAGCTGTGGTTAATGAGAAGAACACACATTTCAATGACATAGGTGGATCCATATGTGGTATATGAAAAGAACACACATGCAATGACTCTAGTTGTTGTTAGTAAAAAGAACACACATGGAATGACACTGGTGGATCCATGTGTGGTCTCTAAAGAGAACACACATTTCAATGACACTGGTGGATCCATATGGGGTATGTGAAGAATAGTCATGAAATGACTCCAGTTGTTGTTAGTAAAAAAGAACACACATGTACTGACACTTGTGGATCTATGTGTGGTCTCTAAAGAGAACACACACGCAATGACTCTACTTGTTAGTAAAAAGAGCACACATGCCATGACACTGGTGGATCCTCAGGTGGATTGTGAAAGGAACACACATGCAATGACTCTGGTTGTTGTTAGTAAAAAGAACACACATGCAATGACACTGGTGCATCCATGTGTGGTCTCTGAAGAGAACACACATTTTCAATGACACTGGTGGATCCATATGTGGTATGTGAAAAGAATAGTCATGAAATGACTCTAGTTGTTGTTAGTAAAAAGAGCACACATGCAATTAGACTGGTGGATCCATGTGTGGTCTCTGAAGAGAACACACATGCAATGACTCTAGCTGTGGTTAGTAAAAAGAACACACATGCAATGACACTTGTGGATCCATGTATGGTCTCTGAAGAGCACACACATTTCAATGACACTGGTGGATCCATATGTGATACGTGAAAAGAATAGTCATGAAATGACTCTAGTTGTTGTTAGTAAAAAGAGCACACATGCAATTACACTGGTGGATCCATGTGTAGTCTCTAAAGAGAACACACATGCAATGACTCTAGCTGTGGTTAATGAGAAGAACACACATGCAATGACATTGGTGGATCCATAGGTGGATTGTGAAAAGAACACACATGCAATGACTCTGGTTGTTGTTAGTAAAAAGAACACACATGCAATGACACTGATGGATCCATGTGTGGTCTCTGAAGAGAACAGACATTTCAATGACACTGGTGGATCCATATGTGGTATGTGAAAAGAACACATATCAAATGGCTCTAGTTGTTGTTAGTAAAATGAGTGCACATGCAATTACACTGGTGGATCCATGTGTTGTCTCGGAAGAGAACACACATGCAATGACTATGGTTTTTGATAGTAAAAAGAGCACACATGCAATAACCCTGGTTGTTGCTAGTAAAAAGAGCACACATGCAATGACACTGGTGGATCCATGTGTGGTCTCTGAAGAGAACACACATTTCAATGACACTGGTGGATCCATATGTGGTATGTGAAAAGAACACACATGCAATGACTCTAGTTGTTGTTATTAAAAAGAACACACATGAAATGACACTGGTGGATTCATGTGTGGTCTCTGAAGAGAACACACATGTAATGACTCTAGCTTTGGTTAATGAGAAGAACACACATTTCAATGACACTGGTGGATCCATATGTGGTATGCGAAAAGAATAGTCATGAAATGACTCCAAATGTTGTTAGTAAAAAGAACACACATGCAATGACACTGGTCGATCCATGTGTGGTCTCTGAAGAGAACACACATGCAATGACACTCGTGGATCCATATGTGGTATGTGAAAAGAACACACATGCAATGACTCTAGTTGTTGTTAGTAAAAATAACACATATGCGATGACACTAGTGGATCCATGTGTGGTCTCTGAAGAGAACACACATTTCAATGACACTAGTGGATCCATATGTGGTATGTGAAAAGAACAAACATGTAATGACTCCAATTGTTGTTAGTAAAAAGAACACACATGCAATGACACTGGTGGATCCATGTGTGGTCTCTTAAGAGAACACACATGCAATGACTCTAGCTGTGGTTAATGAGAAGAACACACATTTCAATGACATAGGTGGATCCATATGTGGTATGTGAAAAGAACACACATGCAATGACTCTAGTTGTTGTTAGTAAAAAGAACACACATGCAATGACACTGGTGGATCCATGTGTGGTCACCGAAGAGAACATACATTTCAATGATACTGGTGGATCCATATGGGGTGTGCGAAGAATAGTCATGAAATGACTCTAGTTGTTGTTAGTAAAAAGAACACATATGTAAAGACACTGGTGGATCCATGTGTGGTCTCTGAAGAGAACACACATTCAATGACTCTAGGTGTTAGTAAAAAGAGCACACATGCAATGACACTGGTGGATTCATAGGTGGATTGTGAAAAGAACACACATGCAATGACTCTGGTTGTTGTTAGTAAAAAGAACACACATGCAATGACACTGGTGGATCAATGTGTGGTCTCTGAAGGGAACACACATTTCAATGACACTGGTGGATCCATATGTGGTATGTGAAAAGAATAGTCATGAAATGACTCCAGTTGTTGTTAGTAAGAAGAGCACACATGCAATGACACTGGTGGATCCATGTGTGGTCTCTAAAGAGAACACACATGTAATGACTAGCTATGGTTAATGAGAAGAACAAACATTCAATAACACTGGTGGATCCATAGGTGGATTGTGAAAAGAACACACATGCAATGACTTTGGTTGTTGTTAGTAAAAAGAACACACATGCAATGACACTGGTGGATCCATGTGTGGTCTCTGAAGAGAACACACATTTCAATGACACTGGTGGATCCATATGTGGTATGTGAAAAGAATAGTCATGAAATGAATCCAGTTGTTGTTAGTAAAAAGAGCACACATGCAATTACACTTGTGGATCCATGTGTGGTCTCTGAAGACAACACACAAGCAATGACTCTAGCTGTGGTTAATGAGAAGAACACACATGCAATCACACTAGTGGATCCATTGGTGGATTGTGAAAAGAACACAATGCAATGACTCTAGTTGTTGTTAGTAAAAAGAACACACATGCAATGACACTGGTGGATCCATGTCTGGTCTCTGAAGAGCACACACATTTCAATGACACTGGTGGATCCATATGTGGTATGTGAAAAGAATAGTCATGAAATGACTCTAGTTATTGTTAGTAAAAAGAGCACAAATGCAATTTCACTGGTGGATCCATGTGTGGTCTCTAAAGAGAACACACATGCAATGACTCTAGATGTGGTTAATGAGAAGAACACACATGCAATGACACTTGTGGATCCATAGGTGCATTGTTAAAAGATCACACATTCAATGACTCTGGTTGTTTTTAGTAAAAAGAACACACATGCAATGACACTGGTGGATCCATGTGTAGTCTCTGAAGAGAACAAACATTTCAATGACACTGGTGGATACATATGTGGTATGTGAAAAGAAAACACATCAAATGACTCTCGTTGTTGTTAGGAAAAAGAGCACACATGCAATTACACTAGTGGATCCATGTGTGGTCTCTGAAGAGAACACACATGCAATGACTCTAGCTGTGGTTAATGAGAAGAACACACATGCAATGACACTGGTGGATCCATAGGTGGATTGTGAAAAGAACACACATGCAATGACTCTAGTTGTTGTTAGTAAAAAGAACACACATGCAATGACACTAGTGGAGCCATGTGTGGTCTCTTGAGAGCACACACATTTCAATGAGTTGGTGGATCCATATGTGGTATGTGAAAAGAATAGTCATGAAATGACTCCAGTTGTTGTTAGTAAAAAGAACACACATGCAATGACACTGGTGGATCCATGTGTGGTCTCTGAAGAGAACACACATTTCAATGACACTGGTGGATCCATATGTGGTATGTGAAAATAATAGTCATTAAATGACTCTAGTTGTTGTTAGTAAAAAGAGCACATGCAATGACAATGGTGGATCCATGTGTGGTCTCAAGAAACACACATTTCAATGTCACTGGTGGATCCATATGTGGTATGTGAAAAGAACACAGATGCAATGACTCCAGTTGTTATTAGTAGAAAGAACATACATGCAATGACACTGGTGGATCCATGTGTGGTCTCTAAAGAGAACACACATGTAATGATTCTAGCTGTGGTTAATGAGAGGAACACACATTTCAATGACACTGGTGGATCCAGATGTGGTATGTGAAAAGAATAGTCATGAAATGACTCCAGTTGTTGTTATTAAAAAGAGCACACATGCAATTACACTGGTGGATCCATGTGTTGTCTTCGAAGAGAACTCACATGCAATGAATCTAGTTGTGGTTAATGAGAAGAACTCACATGCAATGACACTGGTTGTTGTTAGTAAAAAGGGCACACATCCAATGACACTGGTGGGTCCATGTGTGGTCTCTGAAGAGAACACACATTTCAATGACACTGGTGGATCCATATGTGGTGTGTGAAAAGAACACACATGCAATGACTCTAGTTGTTGTTAGTAAAAAGAACACACATGCAATGATACTGGTGGATCCATGTGGTCTCTTAAGAGAACACACATTTCAATGACATTGGTGGATCCATATGTGGTATGTGAAAATAATAGTCATGAAATGACTCTAGTTGTTGTTAGTAAAAAGAACACACATGCAATGACAATAGTGGATCCATGTGTGGTCTTTAAAGAGAGCACACATGCAATGACTCTGGTTGTTGTTAGTAAAAAGAGCACACATGCAATGACACTGGTTGTTGTTAGTAAAAAGAGCACAGATGCAATGACACTGGTGGATCCATGTGTGGTCTTTGAAGAGAACACACATTTCAATGACACTGGAGGATCCATATGTGGTATGTGAAAAGAACACACATGAAATGACTCCAGTTGTTGTTAGTAAAAAGACCACACATGCAATGACACTGGTGGATCCATGTGTGGTGTCTGAAGAGAAAACACATGTAATGACTCTAGCCGTGGTTAATGAGAAGAACACACATTTCAATGACACTGGTGGATCCATATGTGGTATGTGAAAAGAATAGTCATGAAATGACTCTACTTGTTGTTAGTGAAAAGAACACACATGCAATGACGTTGGTGGATCCATGTGTGGTCTCTGAAGAGAGCACACATGCAATGACACAGGTGGATCCATATGTGGTATGTGAAAAGAACACACATGCAATGACTCTAGTTGTTGTTAGTAAAAAGAACACACATGCAATGACACTAGTGGATCCATATGTGGTCTCTGAAGAGAACACACATGTCAATGACACTGGTGGATCCATATGTGGTATGTGAAAAGAACGCACATGCAATGACTCCAGTTGTTGTTAGTTAAAAGAACACACATGGAATGACACTGGTGGATCCATGTGTGGTCTCTGAAGAGAACACACATGCAATGACTCTAGTTGTTAGTAAAAATAGCACACATGCAGTGAAACTGGTGGATCCATAGGTGGATTGTGAAAAGAACGTACATGCAATGCCTTTGGTTGTTGTTAGTAAAAAGAACACACATGCAATGACACTGGTGGATCCATGTGTTGTCTCTTAAGAGAACACACATTTCAATGACACTGGTGGCTCTATATGTGGTATGTGAAAAGAATAGTCATGAAATGACTCCAGTTGTTGTTAGTAAAAAGAGCACACATGCAATGACACTGGTGGATCCATGTGTGGTCTCTGAAGAGAACACACATGCAATGACTCTAGTTGTGGTTAATGAGAAGAACACAGATGCAATGACACTAGTGGAACCATAGGTGGATTGTGAAAAGAACACACATGCAATGACTCTGTTTTTTAGTAAAAAGAACACACATGCAACGACACTGGTGGATCCATGTGTGGTCTGTGAAGAGAACACACATTTCAATGACACTGGTGGATCTATATGTGGTATTTGAAAAGAATAGTCATGAAATGACTCTAGTTGTTGTTAGTAAAAAGAACACACATGCAATAACACTGGTGGATCCATGTGTGGTCTCTGAAGAGAACACACATTTCAATGACACTAGTGGATCCACATGGGGTATGTGAAAAGAATAGTCATGAAATGACTATAATTGTTGTTAGTAAAAAGAACACACATGTAATGACACTTGTGGATCCATGTGTGGTCTCTAAAGAGAACACATACGCAATGACTCTACTTGTTAGTAAAAAGAGCACACCTTCCATGACACTGGTGGATCCATAGGTGGATTCTGAAAAGAACACACATGCAATGACTCTGGTTGTTGTTAGTAAAAAGAACACACATGCAATGAAACTCGTGGATCCATGTGTGGTCTCTGAAGAGAACACACATTTTCAATGACACCGGTGGATCCATATGTGGTATGTGAAAAGAATAGTCATGAAATGACTCCAGTTGTTGTTAGTAAAAAGAGCACACATGCAATTAGACTGGTGGATCCATGTGTGGTCTCTGAAGAGAACGCACATGCAATGACTCTAGCTGTGGTTAATGAGAAGAACACACATGCAATGACACTGGTGAATCCATAGGTGGATTGTGAAAAGAACACACATGCAATGACTCTAGTTGTTGTTAGTAAAAAGAACACACATGAAGTGACCTTTGGTGGATCCATGTGGTCTCTGAAAACACACATTTCAATGACACTAGTGGATCCATATGTGGTATGTGAAAATAATAGTCATGAAATGACTCCAGTTGTTGTTAGTAAAAAGAGCACATATGCAATTACACTTGTGGATCCATGTGTGGTCTCTGAAGAGAACACACATGCAATGACTCTGGTTGTTGTTAGTAAAAAGAGCACACATGCAATGATACTGGTTGTTTGTTAGTAAAGAGAGCACATATGTAATGACACTGGTGGATCCATGTGTGGTCTATGAAGAGAACACACATTTCAATGACACTGGTGGATCTATATGTGGTATGTGAAAAGAACACACATGCAATGACTCCAGTTGTTGTTAGTAAAAAGAACACACATGCAATGACACTGGTGGATCCATGTGTGGTCTCTGAAGAGAACACACATGCAATGACTCTGGTTGTTGTTAGTAAAAAGAGCACACATGCAATGATACTGGTTGTTTGTTACTAAAAAGAGCACAGATGTAATGACACTGGTGGATCCATGTGTGGTCTCTAAAGAGAACACACATTTCAATGACACTGGTGGATCCATATGTGGTATGTGAAAAGAACACACATGCAATGACTCTAGTTGTTGTTAGTAAAAAGAACACACATGCAATGACACTGGTGGATCCATGTGTGGTCTCTGAAGAGAACACACATGCAATGACTCTAGCTGTGGTTAATGAGAAGTACACACATTTCAATGATACTGGTGGATCCGTATGTGGTATGTGAAAAGAATATTCATGAAATGACTCCAATTGTTGTTAGTAAAAAGAACACACATGCAATGACACTGGTGGATCCATGTGTGGTCTCTGAAGAGAACACACAATGACACTGGTGGATCCATATGTGGTATGTGAAAAGATCACACATGCAATGACTCTAGTTGTTGTTAGTAAAAAGAACACACATGCAATGACACTTGTGGATCCATGTGTGGTATCTAGAGAGAACACACATTTCAATGACACTAGTGGATCCATATGTGGTATGTGAAAACAACACACATGCAATGACTCTAGTTGTTGTTAGTAAAAAGAACACACATGCAATGATACTGGTGGATCCATATGTGGTCTCTGAAGAGAACACACATTTCAATGACACTGGTGGATCTATATGTGGTATGTGAAAAGAATAGTCATGAAATGACTCCAGTTGTTGTTAGTAAAAAGAACACACATGCAATGACACTAGTGGATCCATGTGTGGTCTCTAAAGAGAGCACACATGCAATGACTCTGGTTGTTGTTAGTAAAGAGAGCACACATGCAATGACACTGGTTGTTGTCAGTAAAAAGAGCACACATGCAATGACACTGGAGGATCCATGTGTGGTCTTTGAAGAGAACACACATTTCAATGACACTGGCGGATCCATATGTGGTATGTGAAAAGAACACACATGCAATGACTCCAGTTGTTGTTAGTAAAAAGAACACACATGTAATGACACTGGTGGATCCATATGTGGTCTCTGAAGAGAAAACACATGCAATGACTCTAGCTGTGGTTAATGAGAAGAACACACATTTCAATGACACTGGTGGATCCATATGTGGTATGTGAAAAGAATAGTCATGAAATGACTCTACTTGTTGTTAGTGAAAAGAACACACATGCAATGACGTTGGTGGATCCATGTGTGGTCTCTGAAGAGAACACCAATGCAATGACATTGGTGCATACATATGTGTGTATGTGAAAAGAACACACATGCAATGACTCTAGTTGTTGTTAGTAAAAAGAACACACATGCAATGCCACTAGTGGATCCATATGTGGTCTCTAAAGAGAACACACATTTCAATGACACTGGTGGATCCATATGTGGTATGTGAAAAAACACACATGCACTGACTCCAGTTGTTGTTAGTTAAAAGAACACACATGGAATGACACTGGTGGATCCATGTGTGGTCTCCGAAGAGAACACACATGCAATGACTCTAGTTGTTAGTAAAAAGAGCACACATGCAATGAAACTAGTGGGACCATAGGTGGATTATGAAAAGAACACACATGCAATGACTCTGGTTGTTGTTACTAAAAAGAACACACATGCAATGACACTGGTGGATCCATGTGTGGTCTCTGAAGAGAACACACATTTCAATGACACTGGTGGATCTATATGTGGTATTTGAAAAGAATAGTCATGAAATGACTCTAGTTGTTGTTAGTAAAAAGAGCACACATGCAATTACACTGGTGGATCCATGTGTGGTCTTTGAAGAGAACACACATGAAATGACTCCAGTTGTTGTTAGTAAAAAGAACTCACATGCAATGACCTTGGTGGATCCATGTGTGGTCTCAAGACAACACACATTTCAATGACACTTGTGGGTCCATATGTGGTATTGGAAAAGAATAGTCATGAAATGACTCATGTTGTTGTTAGTAAAAAGAGCACACATGCAATGACACTGGTGGATCCATGTGTGGTCTCTGAAGAGAACACACACGCAATGACTCTAGCTGTGGTTAATGAGAAGAACACACATGCAATGACACTAGTGGAACCATAGGTGGATTGTGAAAAGAACACACATGCAATGACTCTGGTTGTTGTTAGTAAAAAGAACACACATGCAATGACACTAGTGGATCCATGTGTGGTCTCTGAAGAGAACACACATTTCAATGCACTGGTGGATCCATATGTGGTATGTGAAAAGAATAGTCATGAAATGACTCTAGTTGTTGTTAGTAAAAAGAGAACACATGCAATTACACTGGTGGATCCATGTGTGGTCTTTGAAGAGAACACACATGCAATGACTCTAGTTGTTCTTAGTAAAAATAGCACACATGCAATGACACTGGTTGTTGTAAGTAAAAAGTGCACACATGTAATGACACTGGTGGATCCATTTGTGGTCTCTGAAGAGATTACACATTTCAATGACACTGGTGGATCCATATGTGGTATGTGAAAATAACACACATGCAATGACTCTAGTTGTTGTTAGTAAAAAGAACACACATGCAATGACACTGGTGGATCCATGTGTGGTCTCTGAAGAGAACACACATGCAATGACTATAGCTGTGGTTACTGAAGAAAACACGCGTTTCAATAACATTGGTGGATCCATATGTGGTATGTGCAAAGAACACACATGAAATGACTCCAGTTGTTGTTAGTAAAAAGAACACACATGCAGTGACACTGGTGGATCCATGTGTGGTCTCTGAAGAGAACACACATTTCAATGACATTGGTGCATCCATATGTGGTATGTGAAAAGAACACACATGAAATGACTCAGTTGTTGTTGGTAAAAGAACACACATGCAATGATATTGGTGTATCCATGTGGTCTCTGAAGAAACACACATGCAATGACTCTGGTGGATCCATATGTGGTATGTGAAAAGAACACACATGCAATGACTCCAGTTGTTGTTAGTAAAAAGAACACACATGCAATGACACTGGTGGATCCATGTGCGGTCTCATAAGAGAACACACATGCAATGACTCTAGCTGTGGTTAATGAGAAGAACACACATTTCAATGACACTGGTGGATCCGTATGTGGTATGTGAAAAGAATAGTCATGAAATGACTCCAGTTGTGGTTACTAAAAAGAACACACATCCAAGGTTGGTGGATCCATGTGTGGTCTCTTAAGAGAACACACATGCAATGACACTGGTGGATCCATATGTGGTATGTGAAAAGATCACACATGAAATGACTCCAGTTGTTGTTAGTAAAAAGAACACACATGCAATGACACTTGTGGATCCATGTGTGGTCTCTGGAGAGAACACACATTTCAATGACACCGGTGGATCCATATGTGGTATGTGAAAAGAACACACAATGACTCTAGTTGTTGTTATTAAAAGAACACACATGCAATGACATGGTGGATCCATGTGTGGTCTCTAAAGAGAACACACATGCAATGACTCTAGCTGTGGTTACTGAAGAGAACACGCATTTTAATGACACTAGTGGATCCATATGTGGTATGTGAAAAGAACACACATGAAATGACTCAAGTTGTTGTTAGTAAAAAGAACACACATGCAATGACACTAGTGGATCCATGTGTGGTCTCTGAAGAAACACACATTTCAATGACACTGGTGGACCCATATGTGGTATGTGAAAAGAACACACATGCAATGACTCCAATTGTTGTTAGTAAAAGAACACACATGCAATGATCTGGTGGATCCATGTGGTCTCTTAAGAGCACACATTTCACTGACTTTGGTGGATCCATATGTGTTATGTGAAAATAATAGTCATGTACTGTATCTATTTGTTGTTAGTTAAAAGAACACACATGCAATGACAATAGTGGATCCATGTGGTCTTTAAAGAAACACATGCAATGACTCTGGTTGTTGTTAGTAAAAAGAGCACACATGCAATGACACTGGTTGTTGTTAGTAAAAAGAGCACAGATGCAATGACACTGGTGGATCCATGTGTGGTCTTTGAAGAGAACACACATTTCAATGACACTGGAGGATCCATATGTGGTATGTGAAAAGAACACACATGAAATGACTCCAGTTGTTGTTAGTAAAAAGAACACACATGCAATGACACTGGTGGATCCATGTGTGGTGTCTGAAGAGAAAACACATGTAATGACTCTAGCCGTGGTTAATGAGAAGAACACACATTTCAATGACACTGGTGGATCCATATGTGGTATGTGAAAAGAATAGTCATGAAATGACTCTACTTGTTGTTAGTGAAAAGAACACACATGCAATGACGTTGGTGGATCCATGTGTGGTCTCTGAAGAGAGCACACATGCAATGACACAGGTGGATCCATATGTGGTATATGAAAAGAACACACATGCAATGACTCTAGTTGTTGTTAGTAAAAAGAACACACATGCAATGACACTAGTGGATCCATATGTGGTCTCTGAAGAGAACACACATTTCAATGACACTGGTGGATCCATATGTGGTATGTGAAAAGAACGCACATGCAATGACTCCAGTTGTTGTTACTTAAAAGAACACACATGGAATGACACTGGTGGATCCATGTGTGGTCTCTGAAGAGAACACACATGCAATGACTCTAGTTGTTAGTAAAAATAGCACACATGTAGTGAAACTGGTGGATCCATAGGTGGATTGTGAAAAGAACGTACATGCAATGCCTTTGGTTGTTGTTAGTAAAAAGAACACACATGCAATGACCTTTGGTGGATCCATGTGTTGTCTCTTAAGAGAACACACATTTCAATGACACTGGTGGCTCTATATGTGGTATGTGAAAAGAATAGTCATGAAATGACTCCAGTTGTTGTTAGTAAAAAGAGCACACATGCAATGACACTGGTGGATCCATGTGTGGTCTCTGAAGAGAACACACACGCAATGACTCTAGTTGTGGTTAATGAGAAGAACACAGATGCAATGACACTAGTGGAACCATAAGTGGATTGTGAAAAGAACACACATGCAATGACTCTGGTTTTTAGTAAAAAGAACACACATGCAACGACACTGGTGGATCCATGTGTGGTCTGTGAAGAGAACACACATTTCAATGACACTGTTGGATCCATATGTGGTATGTGAAAAGAATAGTCATGAAATGACTCTAGTTGTTGTTAGTAAAAAGAGCACACATGCAATAAAACTGGTGGATCCATATGTGGTATGTGAAAAGAACACACATGCAATGACTCTGGTTGTTGTTAGTAAAAAGAACACACATGCAATGACACTGGTGGATCCATGTGTGGTCTCTGAAGTGAACACACATGCAATGACTCTAGCTGTGGTTAATGAGAAGAACACACATTTCAATGACACTCGTGGATCCGTATGTGGTATGTGAAAATAATAGTCATGAAATGACTCCAGTTGTTGTTAGTAAATAGAACACACATGCAATGAGACTGGTGGATCCATGTGTGGTCTCTAAAGAGAACACACATGCAATGACACTGGTGGATCCATATGTGGTATGTGAAAAGAACACACATGCAATGACTCTAGTTGTTGTTAGTAAAAAGAACACACATGCAATGACACTTGTGGATCCATGTGTGGTCTCTAGAGAGAACACACATTTCAATGACACTGGTGGATCCATATGTGGTATGTGAAAAGAACACACATGCAATGACTCCAGTTGTTGTTAGTAAAAAGACACACATGCAAATGACACTGGTGGATCCATGTGTGGTCTCTGAAGAGAACACACATGCAATGACTCTAGCAAATTCTTGAAGAGAACACACATTTCAATGACACTTGTGGTTCCATATCTGGTATGTGAAAAGAAGTCACATGAAATGACTCAAGGTGTTGTGAGTAAAAAGAACACACATGCAATGACACTTGTGGATCCATGTGTGGTCTATGAAGAGAACACACATTTCAATGACACTGGTGGATCCATATGTGGTATGTGAAAAGAACACAAATGCAATGACTCCAATTGTTGTTAGTAAAAAGAACACACATGCTATGACACTGGTGAATCCATGTGTGGTCTCTTAAGAGAACACACATGCAATGCCTCTAGCTGTGGTTAATGAGAAGAACACACATTTCAATGACATAGGTGGATCCATATGTGGTATATGAAAAGAACACACATGCAATGACTCTAGTTGTTGTTAGTAAAAGAACACACATGGAATGACATGGTGGATCCATGTGTGGTCTCTAAAGAACACACATTTCAATGACACTGGTGGATCCATATATGGGGTATGTGAAGAATAGTCATGAAATGACTCAGTTGTTGTTAGTAAAAGAACACACATGTCGACACTTGTGGATCTATGTGTGGTCTCTAAAGAGAACACACACGCAATGACTCTACTTGTTAGTAAAAGAGCACACATGCCATGACACTGGTGGATCCTCGGTGGATTGTGAAAGGAACACATGCAATGACTCTGGTTGTTGTTAGTAAAAAGAACACACATGCAATGACACTGGTGCATCCATGTGTGGTCTCTGAAGAGAACACACATTTTCAATGACACTGGTGGATCCATATGTGGTATGTGAAAAGAATAGTCATGAAATGACTCCAGTTGTTGTTAGTAAAAAGAGCACACATGCAATTAGACTGGTGGATCCATGTGTGGTCTCTGAAGAGAACACACATGCAATGACTCTAGCTGTGGTTAATGAGAAGAACACACATGCAATGACACTGGTGGATCCATAGGTGGATTGTGAAAAGAACACACATGCAATGACTCTAGTTGTTGTTAGTAAAAAGAACACACATGCAATGACACTTGTGGATCCATGTATGGTCTCTGAAGAGCACACACATTTCAATGACACTGGTGGATCCATATGTGATACGTGAAAAGAATAGTCATGAAATGACTCTAGTTGTTGTTAGTAAAAAGAGCACACATGCAATTACACTGGTGGATCCATGTGTAGTCTCTAAAGAGAACACACATGCAATGACTCTAGCTGTGGTTAATGAGAAGAACACACATGCAATGACATTGGTGGATCCATAGGTGGATTGTGAAAAGAACACACATGCAATGACTCTGGTTGTTGTTAGTAAAAAGAACACACATGCAATGACACTGGTGGATCCATGTGTGGTCTCTGAAGAGAACAGACATTTCAATGGCACTGGTGGATCCATATGTGGTATGTGAAAAGAACACATATCAAATGGCTCCAGTTGTTGTTAGTAAAAAGAGTGCACATGCAATTACACTGGTGGATCCATGTGTTGTCTCGAAGAACACACATGCAATGACTATGGTTTTGATAGTAAAAGAGCACACATGCAATAACCCTGGTTGTTGCTAGTAAAAAGAGCACATGCAATGACCTTTGGTGGATCCATGTGTGGTCTCTGAAGAGAACACACATTTCAATGACACTGGTGGATCCATATGTGGTATGTGAAAAGAACACACATGCAATGACTCTAGTTGTTGTTATTAAAAAGAACACACATGAAATGACACTGGTGGATTCATGTGTGGTCTCTGAAGAGAACACACATGTAATGACTCTAGCTTTGGTTAATGAGAAGAACACCCATTTCAATGACACTGGTGGATCCATATGTGGTATGCGAAAAGAATAGTCATGAAATGACTCCAAATGTTGTTAGTAAAAAGAACACACATGCAATGACACTGGTCGATCCATGTGTGGTCTCTGAAGAGAACACACATGCAATGACACTCGTGGATCCAAATGTCGTATGTTAAAACAACACACATGCAATGACTCTAGTTGTTGTTAGTAAAATAACACATGCGATGACACTAGTGGATCCATGTGTGGTCTCTGAGAACACACATTTCAATGACACTAGTGGATCCATATGTGGTATGTGAAAAGAACAAACATGTAATGACTCCAATTGTTGTTAGTAAAAAGAACACACATGCAATGACACTGGTGGATCCATGTGTGGTCTCTTAAGAGAACACACATGCAATGACTCTAGCTGTGGTTAATGAGAAGAACACACATTTCAATGACATAGGTGGATCCATATGTGGTATGTGAAAAGAACACACATGCAATGACTCTAGTTGTTGTTAGTAAAAAGAACACACATGCAATGACACTGGTGGATCCATGTGTGGTCACCGAAGAGAACATACATTTCAATGATACTGGTGGATCCATATGGGGTGTGCGAAGAATAGTCATGAAATGACTCTAGTTGTTGTTAGTAAAAAGAACACATATGTAAAGACACTGGTGGATCCATGTGTGGTCTCTGAAGAGAACACACATTCAATGACTCTAGGTGTTAGTAAAAAGAGCACACATGCAATGACACTGGTGGATTCATAGGTGGATTGTGAAAAGAACACACATGCAATGACTCTGGTTGTTGTTAGTAAAAAGAACACACATGCAATGACACTGGTGGATCAATGTGTGGTCTCTGAAGGGAACACACATTTCAATGACACTGGTGGATCCATATGTGGTATGTGAAAAGAATAGTCATGAAATGACTCCAGTTGTTGTTAGTAAGAAGAGCACACATGCAATGACACTGGTGGATCCATGTGTGGTCTCTAAAGAGAACACACATGTAATGACTAGCTATGGTTAATGAGAAGAACAAACATTCAATAACACTGGTGGATCCATAGGTGGATTGTGAAAAGAACACACATGCAATGACTTTGGTTGTTGTTAGTAAAAAGAACACACATGCAATGACACTGGTGGATCCATGTGTGGTCTCTGAAGAGAACACACATTTCAATGACACTGGTGGATCCATATGTGGTATGTGAAAAGAATAGTCATGAAATGACTCCAGTTGTTGTTAGTAAAAAGAGCACACATGCAATTACACTTGTGGATCCATGTGTGGTCTCTGAAGACAACACACAAGCAATGACTCTAGCTGTGGTTAATGAGAAGAACACACATGCAATCACACTAGTGGATCCATTGGTGGATTGTGAAAAGAACACAATGCAATGACTCTGGTTGTTGTTAGTAAAAAGAACACACATGCAATGACACTGGTGGATCCATGTGTGGTCTCTGAAGAGCACACACATTTCAATGACACTGGTGGATCCATATGTGGTATGTGAAAAGAATAGTCATGAAATGACTCTAGTTATTGTTAGTAAAAAGAGCACAAATGCAATTTCACTGGTGGATCCATGTGTGGTCTCTAAAGAGAACACACATGCAATGACTCTAGCTGTGGTTAATGAGAAGAACACACATGCAATGACACTTGTGGATCCATAGGTGCATTGTTAAAAGATCACACATTCAATGACTCTGGTTGTTTTTAGTAAAAAGAACACACATGCAATGACACTGGTGGATCCATGTAGACTCTGAAGAGAACAAACATTTCAATGACACTGGTGGATACATATGTGGTATGTGAAAATAAAACACATCAAATGACTCTCGTTGTTGTTAGGAAAAAGAGCACACATGCAATTACACTAGTGGATCCATGTGTGGTCTCTGAAGAGAACACACATGCAATGACTCTAGCTGTGGTTAATGAGAAGAACACACATGCAATGACACTGGTGGATCCATAGGTGGATTGTGAAAAGAACACACATGCAATGACTCTAGTTGTTGTTAGTAAAAAGAACACACATGCAATGACACTAGTGGAGCCATGTGTGGTCTCTTGAGAGCACACACATTTCAATGAATTGGTGGATCCATATGTGGTATGTGAAAAGAATAGTCATGAAATGACTCCAGTTGTTGTTAGTAAAAAGAACACACATGCAATGACACTGGTGGATCCATGTGTGGTCTCTGAAGAGAACACACATTTCAATGACACTGGTGGATCCATATGTGGTATGTGAAAATAATAGTCATTAAATGACTCTAGTTGTTGTTAGTAAAAAGAGCACACATGCAATGACAATGGTGGATCCATGTGTGGTCTCTGAAGAGAACACACATTTCAATGACACTGGTGGATCCATATGTGGTATGTGAAAAGAACACAGATGCAATGACTCCAGTTGTTATTAGTAGAAAGAACATACATGCAATGACACTGGTGGATCCATGTGTGGTCTCTAAAGAGAACACACATGTAATGATTCTAGCTGTGGTTAATGAGAGGAACACACATTTCAATGACACTGGTGGATCCAGATGTGGTATGTGAAAAGAATAGTCATGAAATGACTCCAGTTGTTGTTATTAAAAAGAGCACACATGCAATTACACTGGTGGATCCATGTGTTGTCTTCGAAGAGAACTCACATGCAATGAATCTAGTTGTGGTTAATGAGAAGAACTCACATGCAATGACACTGGTTGTTGTTAGTAAAAAGGGCACACATCCAATGACACTGGTGGGTCCATGTGTGGTCTCTGAAGAGAACACACATTTCAATGACACTGGTGGATCCATATGTGGTGTGTGAAAAGAACACACATGCAATGACTCTAGTTGTTGTTAGTAAAAAGAACACACATGCAATGACACTGGTGGATCCATGTATGGTCTATGAAGAGAACACACATGGAATGACTCTAGCTGTGGTTAATGAGAAGGAAACACATTTCAATGACACAGGTAGATCCATATGTGGTATGTGAAAAGAACACACATGCAAGGACTCTAGTTGTTGTTAGTAAAAAGAACTCACATGCAATGACCTTGGTGGATCCATGTGTGGTCTCTCAAGAGAACACACATTTCAATGACACTTGTGGATCCATATGTGGTATGGGAAAAGAATAGTCATGAAATGACTCCAGTTGTTGTTAGTAAAAAGAGCACACTTGCAATGACACTGGTGGATCCATGTGTGGTCTCTGAAGAGAACACACACGCAATGACTCTAGCTGTGGTTAATGAGAAGAACACACATGCAATGACACTAGTGGAACCATAGGTGGATTGTGAAAAGAACACACATGCAATGACTCTGGTTGTTGTTAGTAAAAAGAACACACATGCAATGACACTAGTGGATCCATGTGTGGTCTCTGAAGAGAACACACATTTCAATGCACTGGTGGATCCATATGTGGTATGTTAAAAGAATAGTCATGAAATGACTCTAGTTGTTGTTAGTAAAAAGAGAACACATGCAATTACACTGGTGGATCCATGTGTTGTCTTTGAAGAGAACACACATGCAATGACTCTGGTTGTTCTTAGTAAAAATAGCACACATGCAATGACACTGGTTGTTGTAAGTAAAAAGTGCACACATGTAATGACACTGGTGGATCCATTTGTGGTCTCTGAAGAGATTACACATTTCAATGACACTGGTGGATCCATATGTGGTATGTGAAAATAACACACATGCAATGACTCTAGTTGTTGTTAGTAAAAAGAACACACATGCAATGACACTGGTGGATCCATGTGTGGTCTCTGAAGAGAACACACATGCAATGACTATAGCTGTGGTTACTGAAGAAAACACACGTTTCAATAACATTGGTGGATCCATATGTGGTATGTGCAAAGAACACACATGAAATGACTCCAGTTGTTGTTAGTAAAAAGAACACACATGCAGTGACACTGGTGGATCCATGTGTGGTCTCTGAAGAGAACACACATTTCAATGACATTGGTGCATCCATATGTGGTATGTGAAAAGAACACACATGAAATGACTCCAGTTGTTGTTGGTAAAAAGAACACACATGCAATGATACTGGTGTATCCATGTGTGGTCTCTGAAGAGAACACACATGCAATGACTCTGGTGGATCCATATGTGGTATGTGAAAAGAACACATGCAATGACTCCAGTTGTTGTTAGTAAAAAGAACACACATGCAATGACACTGGTGGATCCATGTGTGGTCTCATAAGAGAACACACATGCAATGACTCTAGCTGTGGTTAATGAGAAGAACACACATTTCAATGACACTGGTGGATCCGTATGTGGTATGTGAAGAGAATAGTCATGAAATGACTCCAGTTGTGGTTACTAAAAAGAACACACATGCAAGGTTGGTGGATCCATGTGTGGTCTCTGAAGAGAACACACATGCAATGACACTGGTGGATCCATATGTGGTATGTGAAAAGATCACACATGAAATGACTCCAGTTGTTGTTAGTAAAAAGAACACACATGCAATGACACTTGTGGATCCATGTGTGGTCTCTGGAGAGAACACACATTTCAATGACACCGGTGGATCCATATGTGGTATGTGAAAAGAACACACATGCAATGACTCTAGTTGTTGTTATTAAAAAGAACACACATGCAATGACACTGGTGGATCCATGTGTGGTCTCTAAAGAGAACACACATGCAATGACTCTAGCTGTGGTTACTGAAGAGAACACGCATTTTAATGACACTAGTGGATCCATATGTGGTATGTGAAAAGAACACACATGAAATGACTCAAGTTGTTGTTAGTAAAAAGAACACACATGCAATGACACTAGTGGATCCATGTGTGGTCTCTGAAGAGAACACACATTTCAATGACACTGGTGGACCCATATGTGGTATGTGAAAAGAACACACATGCAATGACTCCAATTGTTGTTAGTAAAAAGAACACACATGCAATGATACTGGTGGATCCATGTGGTCTCTTAAGAGAACACACATTTCAATGACATTGGTGGATCCATATGTGGTATGTGAAAAGAATAGTCATGAAATGACTCTAGTTGTTGTTAGTAAAAAGAACACACATGCAATGACAATAGTGGATCCATGTGTGGTCTGTCAAGAGAACACACATGCAATGACTCTGGTTGTTGTTAGTAAAAAGAGCACACATGCAATGACACTGGTTGTTGTTAGTAACAAGAACACACATGCAATAACACTAGTGGATCCATGTGTGGTCTTTGAAGAGAACACACATTTCAATGACACTTGTGGATCCATATGTGGTATGTGAAAAGAACACACATGAAATGACTCCAGTTGTTGTTAGTAAAAAGAACACACATGCAATGACACTGGTGGATCCATGTGTGGTGTCTGAAGAGAAAACACATGTAATGACTCTAGCCGTGGTTAATGAGAAGAACACACATTTCAATGACACTGGTAGTTCCATATGTGGTATGTGAAAAGAATAGTCATGAAATGACTGTACTTGTTGTTAGTGAAAAGAACACACATGCAATGACGTTCGTGGATCCATGTGTGGTCTCTGAAGAGAGCACACATGCAATGACACAGGTGGATCCATATGTGGTACGTGAAAAGAACACACATGCAATGACTCTAGTTGTTGTTAGTAAAAAGAACACACATGCAATGACACTAGTGGATCCATATGTGGTCTCTGAAGAGAACACACATTTCAATGACACTGGTGGATCCATATGTGGTATGTGAAAATAACGCACATGCAATGACTCCAGTTGTTGTTAGTTAAAAGAACACACATGGAATGACACTGGTGGATCCATGTGTGGTCTCTGAAGAGAACACACATGCAATGACTCTAGTTGTTAGTAAAAATAGCACACATGCAGTGAAACTGGTGGATCCATAGGTGGATTGTGAAAAGAACGTACATGCAATGCCTTTGGTTGTTGTTAGTAAAAAGAACACACATGCAATGACACTGGTGGATCCATGTGTTGTCTCTTAAGAGAACACACATTTCAATGACACTGGTGGCTCTATATGTGGTATGTGAAAAGAATAGTCATGAAATGACTCCAGTTGTTGTTAGTAAAAAGAGCACACATGCAATGACACTGGTGGATCCATGTGTGGTCTCTGAAGAGAACACACACGCAATGACTCTAGTTGTGGTTAATGAGAAGAACACAGATGCAATGACACTAGTGGAACCATAGGTGGATTGTGAAAAGAACACACATGCAATGACTCTGGTTTTTAGTAAAAAGAACACACATGCAACGACACTGGTGGATCCATGTGTGGTCTGTGAAGAGAACACACATTTCAATGACACTGTTGGATCCATATGTGGTATGTGAAAAGAATAGTCATGAAATGACTCTAGTTGTTGTTAGTAAAAAGAGCACACATGCAATAAAACTGGTGGATCCATATGTGGTATGTGAAAAGAACACACATGCAATGACTCTGGTTGTTGTTAGTAAAAAGAACACACATGCAATGACACTGGTGGATCCATGTGTGGTCTCTTAAGTGAACACACATGCAATGACTCTAGCTGTGGTTAATGAGAAGAACACACATTTCAATGACACTGGTGGATCCGTATGTGGTATGTGAAAATAATAGTCATGAAATGACTCCAGTTGTTGTTAGTAAATAGAACACACATGCAATGAGACTGGTGGATCCATGTGTGGTCTCTAAAGAGAACACACATGCAATGACACTGGTGGATCCATATGTGGTATGTGAAAAGAACACACATGCAATGACTCTAGTTGTTGTTAGTAAAAAGAACACACATGCAATGACACTTGTGGATCCATGTGTGGTCTCTAGAGAGAACACACATTTCAATGACACTGGTGGATCCATATGTGGTATGTGAAAAGAACACACATGCAATGACTCCAGTTGTTGTTAGTAAAAAGAGCACACATGCAATGACACTGGTGGATCCATGTGTGGTCTTTGAAGAGAACACACATGCAATGACTATAGATGTGGTTACTGAAGAAAACACACGTTTCAATAACATTGGTGGATCCATATGTGGTATGTGCAAAGAACACACATGAAATGACTCCAGTTGTTGTTAGTAAAAAGAACACACATGCAGTGACACTGGTGGATCCATGTGTGGTCTCTGAAGAGAACACACATTTCAATGACATTGGTGCATCCATATGTGGTATGTGAAAAGAACACACATGAAATGACTCCAGTTGTTGTTGGTAAAAAGAACACACATGCAATGATACTGGTGTATCCATGTGTGGTCTCTGAAGAGAACACACATGCAATGACTCTGGTGGATCCATATGTGGTATGTGAAAAGAACACACATGCAATGACTCCAGTTGTTGTTAGTAAAAAGAACACACATGCAATGACACTGGTGGATCCATGTGTGGTCTCATAAGAGAACACACATGCAATGACTCTAGCTGTGGTTAATGAGAAGAACACACATTTCAATGACACTGGTGGATCCGTATGTGGTATGTGAAGAGAATAGTCATGAAATGACTCCAGTTGTGGTTACTAAAAAGAACACACATGCAAGGTTGGTGGATCCATGTGTGGTCTCTGAAGAGAACACACATGCAATGACACTGGTGGATCCATATGTGGTATGTGAAAAGATCACACATGAAATGACTCCAGTTGTTGTTAGTAAAAAGAACACACATGCAATGACACTTGTGGATCCATGTGTGGTCTCTGGAGAGAACACACATTTCAATGACACCGGTGGATCCATATGTGGTATGTGAAAAGAACACACATGCAATGACTCTAGTTGTTGTTATTAAAAAGAACACACATGCAATGACACTGGTGGATCCATGTGTGGTCTCTAAAGAGAACACACATGCAATGACTCTAGCTGGTTCTTGAAGAGAACACATTTTAATGACACTTGTGGATCCATATGTGGTATGTGAAAAGAACACACATGAAATGACTCAAGTTGTTGTTAGTAAAAAGAACACACATGCAATGACAATAGTGGATCCATGTGTGGTCTCTGAAGAGAACACACATTGCAATGACACTGGTGGACCCATATGTGGTATGTGAAAAGAACACACATGCAATGACTCCACTTGTTGTTAGTAAAAAGAACACACATGCAATGATATCTGGATCCATGTGGTCTCTTAAGAACACACATTTCAATGACATTGGTGGATCCATATGTGGTATGTGAAAAGAATAGTCATGAAATGACTCTAGTTGTTGTTAGTAAAAAGAACACACATGCAATGACAATAGTGGATCCATGTGTGGTCTTTAAAGAGAGCACACATGCAATGACTCTGGTTGTTGTTAGTAAAAAGAGCACACATGCAATGACACTGGTTGTTGTTAGTAAAAAGAGCACAGATGCAATGACACTGGTGGATCCATGTGTGGTCTTTGAAGAGAACACACATTTCAATGACACTGGCGGATCCATATGTGGTATGTGAAAAGAACACACATGAAATGACTCCAGTTGTTGTTAGTAAAAAGAACACACATGCAATGACACTGGTGGATCCATGTGTGGTGTCTGAAGAGAAAACACATGTAATGACTCTAGCCGTGGTTAATGAGAAGAACACACATTTCAATGACACTGGTAGTTCCATATGTGGTATGTGAAAAGAATAGTCATGAAATGACTGTACTTGTTGTTAGTGAAAAGAACACACATGCAATGACGTTCGTGGATCCATGTGTGGTCTCTGAAGAGAGCACACATGCAATGACACAGGTGGATCCATATGTGGTACGTGAAAAGAACACACATGCAATGACTCTAGTTGTTGTTAGTAAAAAGAACACACATGCAATGACACTAGTGGATCCATATGTGGTCTCTGAAGAGAACACACATTTCAATGACACTGGTGGATCCATATGTGGTATGTGAAAAGAACGCACATGCAATGACTCCAGTTGTTGTTAGTTAAAAGAACACACATGGAATGACACTGGTGGATCCATGTGTGGTCTCTGAAGAGAACACACATGCAATGACTCTAGTTGTTAGTAAAAATAGCACACATGCAGTGAAACTGGTGGATCCATAGGTGGATTGTGAAAAGAACGTACATGCAATGCCTTTGGTTGTTGTTAGTAAAAAGAACACACATGCAATGACACTGGTGGATCCATGTGTTGTCTCTTAAGAGAACACACATTTCAATGACACTGGTGGCTCTATATGTGGTATGTGAAAAGAATAGTCATGAAATGACTCCAGTTGTTGTTAGTAAAAAGAGCACACATGCAATGACACTGGTGGATCCATGTGTGGTCTCTAAAGAGAACACACACGCAATGACTCTAGTTGTGGTTAATGAGAAGAACACAGATGCAATGACACTAGTGGAACCATAGGTGGATTGTGAAAAGAACACACATGCAATGACTCTGGTTTTTAGTAAAAAGAACACACATGCAACGACACTGGTGGATCCATGTGTGGTGCATGAAGAACACACATTTCAATGACACTGTTGGATCCATATGTGGTATGTGAAAAGAATAGTCATGAAATGACTCTAGTTGTTGTTAGTAAAAAGAGCACACATGCAATAAAACTAGTGGATCCATATGTGGTATGTGAAAAGAACACACATGCAATGACTCTGGTTGTTGTTAGTAAAAAGAACACACATGCAATGACACTGGTGGATCCATGTGTGGTCTCTTAAGTGAACACACATGCAATGACTCTAGCTGTGGTTAATGAGAAGAACACACATTTCAATGACACTGGTGGATCCGTATGTGGTATGTGAAAATAATAGTCATGAAATGACTCCAGTTGTTGTTAGTAAATAGAACACACATGCAATGAGACTGGTGGATCCATGTGTGGTCTCTAAAGAGAACACACATGCAATGACACTGGTGGATCCATATGTGGTATGTGAAAAGAACACACATGCAATGACTCTAGTTGTTGTTAGTAAAAAGAACACACATGCAATGACACTTGTGGATCCATGTGTGGTCTCTAGAGAACACACATTTCAATGACACTGGTGGATCCATATGTGGTATGTGAAAAGAACACACATGCAATGACTCCAGTTGTTGTTAGTAAAAAGAGCACACATGCAATGACACTGGTGGATCCATGTGTGGTCTCTGAAGAGAACACACATGCAATGACTCTAGCAGTGGTTACTGAAGAGAACACACATTTCAATGACACTAGTGGGTCCATATATGGTATGTGAAAAGAAGACACATGAAATGACTCAAGTTGTTGTGAGTAAAAAGAACACACATGCAATGACACTAGTGGATCCATGTGTGGTCTATGAAGAGAACACACATTTCAATGACACTGGTGGATCCATATGTGGTATGTGAAAAGAACACAAATGCAATGACTCCAATTGTTGTTAGTAAAAAGAACACACATGCTATGACACTGGTGAATCCATGTGTGGTCTCTTAAGAGAACACACATGCAATGCCTCTAGCTGTGGTTAATGAGAAGAACACACATTTCAATGACATAGGTGGATCCATATGTGGTATATGAAAAGAACACACATGCAATGACTCTAGTTGTTGTTAGTAAAAAGAACACACATGGAATGACACTGGTGGATCCATGTGTGGTCTCTGAAGAGAACACACATTTCAATGACACTGGTGGATCCATATGGTGTATGTGAAGAATAGTCATGAAATGACTCCAGTTGTTGTTAGTAAAAAAGAACACACATGTACTGACACTTGTGGATCTATGTGTGGTCTCTAAAGAGAACACACACGCAATGACTCTACTTGTTAGTAAAAAGAGCACACATGCCATGACACTGGTGGATCCTTAGGTGGATTGTGAAAGGAACACACATGCAATGACTCTGGTTGTTGTTAGTAAAAAGAACACACATGCAATGACACTGGTGCATCCATGTGTGGTCTCTGAAGAGAACACACATTTTCAATGACACCGGTGGATCCATATGTGGTATGTGAAAAGAATAGTCATGAAATGACTCCAGTTGTTGTTAGTAAAAAGAGCACACATGCAATTAGACTGGTGGATCCATGTGTGGTCTCTGAAGAGAACACACATGCAATGACTCTAGCTGTGGTTAATGAGAAGAACACACATGCAATGACACTGGTGGATCCATAGGTGGATTGTGAAAAGAACACACATGCAATGACTCTAGTTGTTGTTAGTAAAAAGAACACACATGCAATGACACTTGTGGATCCATGTATGGTCTCTGAAGAGCACACACATTTCAATGACACTGGTGGATCCATATGTGATACGTGAAAAGAATAGTCATGAAATGACTCTAGTTGTTGTTAGTAAAAAGAGCACACATGCAATTACACTGGTGGATCCATGTGTAGTCTCTAAAGAGAACACACATGCAATGACTCTAGCTGTGGTTAATGAGAAGAACACACATGCAATGACATTGGTGGATCCATAGGTGGATTGTGAAAAGAACACACATGCAATGACTCTGGTTGTTGTTAGTAAAAAGAACACACATGCAATGACACTGGTGGATCCATGTGTGGTCTCTCAAGAGAACAGACATTTCAATGACACTGGTGGATCCATATGTGGTATGTGAAAAGAACACATATCAAATGGCTCCAGTTGTTGTTAGTAAAAAGAGTGCACATGCAATTACACTGGTGGATCCATGTGTTGTCTCGGAAGAGAACACACATGCAATGACTATGGTTTTTGATAGTAAAAAGAGCACACATGCAATAACCCTGGTTGTTGCTAGTAAAAAGAGCACACATGCAATGACACTGGTGGATCCATGTGTGGTCTCTGAAGAGAACACACATTTCAATGACACTGGTGGATCCATATGTGGTATGTGAAAAGAACACACATGCAATGACTCTAGTTGTTGTTATTAAAAAGAACACACATGAAATGACATTGGTGGATTCATGTGTGGTCTCTGAAGAGAACACACATGCAATGACTCTAGCTTTGGTTAATGAGAAGAACACACATTTCAATGACACTGGTGGATCCATATGTGGTATGCGAAAAGAATAGTCATGAAATGACTCCAAATGTTGTTAGTAAAAAGAACACACATGCAATGACACTGGTCGATCCATGTGTGGTCTCTGAAGAGAACACACATGCAATGACACTCGTGGATCCATATGTCGTATGTGAAAAGAACACACATGCAATGACTCTAGTTATTGTCAGTAAAAATAACACATATGCGATGACACTAGTGGATCCATGTGTGGTCTCTGAAGAGAACACACATTTCAATGACACTAGTGGATCCATATGTGGTATGTGAAAAGAACAAACATGTAATGACTCCAATTGTTGTTAGTAAAAAGAACACACATGCAATGACACTGGTGGATCCATGTGTGGTCTCTTAAGAGAACACACATGCAATGACTCTAGCTGTGGTTAATGAGAAGAACACACATTTCAATGACATAGGTGGATCCATATGTGGTATGTGAAAAGAACACACATGCAATGACTCTAGTTGTTGTTAGTAAAAAGAACACACATGCAATGACACTGGTGGATCCATGTGTGGTCACCGAAGAGAACATACATTTCAATGACACTGGTGGATCCATATGGGGTGTGTGAAGAATAGTCATGAAATGACTCTAGTTGTTGTTAGTAAAAAGAACACATATGTAAAGAAACTAGTGGATCCATGTGTGGTCTCTGAAGAGAACACACATTCAATGACTCTAGGTGTTAGTAAAAAGAGCACACATGCAATGACACTGGTGGATTCATAGGTGGATTGTGAAAAGAACACATATGCAATGACTGGTTGTTGTTAGTAAAAAGAACACACATGCAATGACACTGGTGGATCAATGTGTGGTCTTTGAAGGGAACACACATTTCAATGACACTGGTGGATCCATATGTGGTATGTGAAAAGAATAGTCATGAAATGACTCTAGTTGTTGTTAGTAAGAAGAGCACACATGCAATGACACTGGTGGATCCATGTGTGGTCTCTAAAGAGAACACACATGTAATGACTAGCTATGGTTAATGAGAAGAACAAACATTCAATAACACTGGTGCATCCATAGGTGGATTGTGAAAAGAACACACATGCAATGACTTTGGTTGTTGTTAGTAAAAAGAACACACATGCAATGACACTGGTGGATCCATGTGTGGTCTCTGAAGAGAACACACATTTCAATGACACTGGTGGATCCATATGTGGTATGTGAAAAGAATAGTCATGAAATGACTCCAGTTGTTGTTAGTAAAAAGAGCACACATGCAATTACACTTGTGGATCCATGTGTGGTCTCTGAAGACAACACACAAGCAATGACTCTAGCTGTGGTTAATGAGAAGAACACACATGCAATCACACTAGTGGATCCATTGGTGGATTGTGAAAAGAACACAATGCAATGACTCTGGTTGTTGTTAGTAAAAAGAACACACATGCAATGACACTGGTGGATCCATGTGTGGTCTCTGAAGAGCACACACATTTCAATGACACTGGTGGATCCATATGTGGTATGTGAAAAGAATAGTCATGAAATGACTCTAGTTATTGTTAGTAAAAAGAGCACAAATGCAATTTCACTGGTGGATCCATGTGTGGTCTCTAAAGAGAACACACATGCAATGACTCTAGCTGTGGTTAATGAGAAGAACACACATGCAATGACACTTGTGGATCCATAGGTGCATTGTTAAAAGAACACACATTCAATGACTCTGGTTGTTGTTAGTAAAAAGAACACACATGCAATGACACTGGTGGATCCATGTGTAGTCTCTGAAGAGAACAAACATTTCAATGACACTGGTGGATACATATGTGGTATGTGAAAAGAAAACACATCAAATGACTCTCGTTGTTGTTAGGAAAAAGAGCACACATGCAATTACACTAGTGGATCCATGTGTGGTCTCTGAAGAGAACACACATGCAATGACTCTAGCTGTGGTTAATGAAAAGAACACACATGCAATGACACTGGTGGATCCATAGGTGGATTGTGAAAAGAACACACATGCAATGACTCTGGTTGTTGTTAGTAAAAAGAACACACATGCAATGACACTAGTGGAGCCATGTGTGGTCTCTTGAGAGCACACACATTTCAATGAGACTGGTGGATCCATATGTGGTATGTGAAAAGAATAGTCATGAAATGACTCCAGTTGTTGTTAGTAAAAAGAACACACATGCAATGACACTGGTGGATCCATGTGTGGTCTCTGAAGAGAACACACATTTCAATGACACTGGTGGATCCATATGTGGTATGTGAAAATAATAGTCATTAAATGACTCTAGTTGTTGTTAGTAAAAAGAGCACACATGCAATGACAATGGTGGATCCATGTGTGGTCTCTGAAGAGAACACACATTTCGATGACACTGGTGGATCCATATGTGGTATGTGAAAAGAACACAGATGCAATGACTCCAGTTGTTATTAGTAGAAAGAACATACATGCAATGACACTGGTGGATCCATGTGTGGTCTCTAAAGAGAACACACATGTAATGATTCTAGCTGTGGTTAATGAGAGGAACACACATTTCAATGACACTAGTGGATCCAGATGTGGTATGTGAAAAGAATAGTCATGAAATGACTCCAGTTGTTGTTAGTAAAAAGAGCACACATGCAATTACACTGGTGGATCCATGTGTTGTCTTCGAAGAGAATTCACATGCAATGAATCTAGTTGTGGTTAATGAGAAGAACTCACATGCAATGACACTGGTTGTTGTTAGTAAAAAGGGCACACATCCAATGACACTGGTGGGTCCATGTGTGGTCTCTGAAGAGAACACACATTTCAATGACACTGGTGGATCCATATGTGGTGTGTGAAAAGAACATACATGCAATGACTCTAGTTGTTGTTAGTAAAAAGAACACACATGCAATGACACTGGTGGATCCATGTATGGTCTATGAAGAGAACGCACATGGAATGACTCTAGCTATGGTTAATGAGAAGGAAACACATTTCAATGACACAGGTAGATCCATATGTGGTATGTGAAAAGAACACACATGCAAGGACTCTAGTTGTTGTTAGTAAAAAGAACACACATGCAATGACACTGTTGGATCCATGTGTGGTATCTGAAGAGAACACACATTTCAATGACACTGGTGGATCCATATGTGGTATGTGAAAAGAATAGTCAAGAAATGACTCTAGTTGTTGTTAGTAAAAAGAACACACATGCAATGACACTAGTGGATCCATGTGTGGTCTGTAAGGAGAGCACACATGCAATGACTCTAGTTGTTGTTAGTAAAAAGAACACACATGCAATGACACTAGTGGATCCATGTGTGGTCTGTAAAGAGAGAACACATGCAATGACTCTGGTTGTTGTTAGTAAAAAGAGCACACATGCAATGACACTGGTTGATGTTAGTAAAAAGAGCACACATGCAATGACACTAGTGGATCCATGTGTGGTCTTTGAAGAGAACACACATTTCAATGACACTGGCGGATCCATATGTGGTATGTGAAAACAACACACATGCAATGTGTCTGGTTGTTGTTAGTAAAAATAACACACATGCAATGACACTGGTGGATCCATATGTGGTATGTGAAAAGAATAGTCATGAAATGACTCTACTTGTTGTTAGTGAAAAGAACACACATGCAATGACGTCGGTTGATTCACGTGTGGTCTCTGAAGAGAACACACATGCAATGACACTACTGGACCCATATGTTGTATGTGAAAAGAACACAAATGCAATGACTCTAGTTGTTGTTACTAAAAAGAACACACATGCAATGACACTAGTAGATCCATATGTGGTCTCTGAAGAGAACACACATTTCAATGACACTGGTGGATCCATATGTGGTATGTGAAAAGAACACAGATGCAATGACTCTAGTTGTTGTTAGTTAAAAGAACACACATGCACTGACACTGGTGGATCCATGTGTGGTCTCTGAAGAGAACACACATTTCAATGACACTGGTGGATCCATATAGGGTATATGAAAAGAATAGTCATGAAATGACTCTAGTTGTTATTAGTAAAAAGAACACACATGTAATGACACCGGTGGATCCATGTGTGGTCTTTGAAGAGAACACACATGCAATGACTCTAGTTGTTAGTAAAAAGAGCACACATGCCATGACACTGGTGGATCCATAGGTGGATTGTGAAAAGAACACACATGCAATGACTCCAGTTGTTGTTAGTAAAAATAACACACATGCAATGACACTGGTGGATCCATGTGTGGTCTCTGAAGAGAACACACATGCAATGACTCTAGGTGTGGTTAATGAGAAGAACACATATTTCAATGACACTGGTGGTTCTGTATGTGGTATGTGATAAGAATAGTCATGAAATGACTCCAGTTGTTGTTAGTAAAAAGAACGCACATGCAATGACACTGGTGGATCCATGTGTGGTCTCTGAAGAGAACACACATGCAATGACACTGGTGGATCCATATGTGGTATGTGAAAAGAACACATGCAATGACTCCAGTTGTTGTTAGTAAAAAGAACACACATGCTATGACACTTGTGGATCCATGTGTGGTCACTGAAGAGAACACACATGCAATGACTCTAGCTGTGGTTACTGAAGAGAACACACATATCAATGACACTAGTGGATCTATATGTGGTATGTGAAAAGAACACACATGAAATGACTCTAGTTGTTGTTAGTAAAAAGAACTCACATGCAATGACCCTGGTGGATCCATGTGTGGTCTCTGAAGAGAACACACATTTCAATGGCACTGCTGCATCCATATGTGGTATGTGAAAAGAACACACATGCAATGACTCCAGTTGTTGTTAGCAAAAAGAACACACATGCAATGACACTAGTGTATCCATCTGTGGTCTCTGAAGAGAACACACGTGCAATGACTCTAGCTGTGGTTAATGAGAAGAACACACATTTCAATGACACAGGTGGATCCATATGTGGAATGTGAAAATAACACACATGCAATGACTCTAATTGTTGTTAGTAAAAAGAACACACATGCAATAACACTGGTGGATCCATGTGTGGTCTCTGAAGAGAACACACATTTCAATGACACTAGTGGATCCATATGGGGTATGTGAAAAGAATAGTCATGAAATGACTATAGTTGTTGTTAGTAAAAAGAACACACATGTAATGACACTTGTGGATCCTTGTGTGGTCTCTAAAGAGAACACACACGCAATGACTCTACTTGTTAGTAAAAAGAGCACACCTTCCATGACACTGGTGGATCTATAGGTGGATTCTGAAAAGAACACACATGCAATGACTCTGGTTGTTGTTACTAAAAAGAACACACATGCAATGAAACTCGTGGATCCATGTGTGGTCTCTGAAGAGAACACACATTTTCAATGACGCCGGTGGATCCATATGTGGTATGTGAAAAGAATAGTCATGAAATGACTCTAGTTGTTGTTAGTAAAAAGAGCACACATGTAATTAGACTGGTGGATCCATGTGTGGTCTCTGAAGAGAACGCACATGCAATGACTCTAGCTGTGGTTAATGAGAAGAACACACATGCAATGACACTGGTGAATCCATAGGTGGATTGTGAAAAGAACACACATGCAATGACTCTAGTTGTTGTTAGTAAAAAGAACACACATGCAGTGACACTTATGGATCCATGTGTGGTCTCTGAAGAGCACACACATTTCAATGACACTGGTGGATCCATATGTGGTATGTGAAAATAATAGTCATGAAATGACTCCAGTTGTTGTTAGTAAAAAGAGCACATATGCAATTACACTGGTGGATCCATGTGTGGTCTCTGAAGAGAACACACATGCAATGACTCTGGTTGTTGTTAGTAAAGAGAGGACACATGCAATGATACTGGTTGTTTGTTAGTAAAAAGAGCACATATGTAACGACACTGGTGGATCCATGTGTGGTCTCTGAAGAGAAGACACATTTCAATGACACTGGTGGATCCATATGTGGTATGTGAAAAGAACACACATGCAATGACTCTAGTTGTTGTTAGTAAAAAGAACACACATGCAATGACACTGGTGGATCCATGTGTGGTCTCTGAAGTGAACACACATGCAATGACTCTGGTTGTTGTTATTAAAAAGAGCACACATGCAATGATACTGGTTGTTTGTTACTAAAAAGAGCACATATATAATGACACTGGTGGATCCATGTGTGGTCTCTGAAGAGAACACACATTTCAATGACACTGGTGGATCCATATGTGGTATGTGAAAAGAACACACATGTAATGACTCTAGTTGTTGTTAGTAAAAAGAACACACATGCAATGACACTGGTGGATCCATGTGTGGTCTCTGAAGAGAACACACATGCAATGACTCTAGCTGTGGTTAATGAGAAGTACACACATTTCAATGATACTGGTGGATCCGTATGTGGTATGTGAAAAGAATATTCATGAAATGACTCCAATTGTTGTTAGTAAAAAGAACACACATGCAATGACACTGGTGGATCCATGTGTGGTCTCTGAAGAGAACACACAATGACACTGGTGGATCCATATGTGGTATGTGAAAAGATCACACATGCAATGACTCCAGTTGTTGTTAGTAAAAAGAACACACATGCAATGACACTTGTGGATCCATGTGTGGTCTCTAGAGAGAACACACATTTCAATGACACTAGTGGATCCATATGTGGTATGTGAAAAGAACACACATGCAATGACTCTAGTTGTTGTTAGTAAAAAGAACACACATGCAATGATACTGGTGGATCCATATGTGGTCTCTGAAGAGAACACACATTTCAATGACACTGGTGGATCCATATGTGGAATGTGAAAAGAATAGTCATGAAATGACTCCAGTTGTTGTTAGTAAAAAGAACACACATGCAATGACACTAGTGGATCCATGTGTGGTATCTAAAGAGAGCACACATGCAATGACTCTCGTTGTTGTTAGTAAAGAGAGCACACATGCAATGACACTGGTTGTTGTCAGTAAAAAGAGCACACATGCAATGACACTGGTGGATCCATGTGTGGTCTTTGAAGAGAACACACATTTCAATGACACTGGCGGATCCATATGTGGTATGTGAAAAGAACACACATGCAATGACTCCAGTTGTTGTTAGTAAAAATAACACACATGCTATGACACTGGTGGATCCATGTGTGGTCTCTGAAGAGAACACACATGCAATGACTCTAGGTGTGGATAATGAGAAGAACACACATTTCAATGACACTGGTGGTTCTGTATGTGGTATGTGAAAAGAATAGTCATGAAATGACTCCAGTTGTTGTTAGTAAAAAGAACGCACATGCAATGACACTGGTGGATCCATGTGTGGTCTCTGAAGAGAACACACATGCAATGACTCCGGTTGTTGTTAGTAAAAAGAACACACATGCTATGACACTTGTGGATCCATGTGTGGTCACTGAAGAGAACACACATGCAATGACTCTAGCTGTGGTTACTGAAGAGAACACACATATCAATGACACTAGTGGATCTATATGTGGTATGTGAAAAGAACACACATGAAATGACTCTAGTTGTTGTTAGTAAAAAGAACTCACATGCAATGACCCTGGTGGATCCATGTGTGGTCTCTGAAGAGAACACACATTTCAATGACACTGTTGCATCCATATGTGGTATGTGAAAAGAACACACATGCAATGACTCCAGTTGTTGTTAGCAAAAAGAACACACATGCAATGACACTAGTGTATCCATCTGTGGTCTCTGAAGAGAACACACGTGCAATGACTAGCTGTGGTTAATGAGAAGAACACACATTTCAATGACACAGGTGGATCCATATGTGGTATGTGAAAATAACACACATGCAATGGCTCTAATTGTTGTTAGTAAAAAGAACACACATGCAATAACACTGGTGGATCCATGTGTGGTCTCTGAAGAGAACTGTAACATCCCAAAAAAAATCATGTTTCAAAAACTCATTCCTTTCATCCTTGCATCATTCATTCATATAGGGTTTTTCTCAAAATCATTTAGAGGCAGAAGTTTGAGCTATGATTTCATGTGGGCAAATTGTCTCAATTGGCCACCACCCTTTGGGATTTGTTTCTCCATGACCTTGTTTGCTTGCCTCCATGATTGGAAAGATTAGGAGTAGCATTTAAACCCTAGATTCCAAATTTAGAAATAGTTTCAAACCCCTATTTCAAATATTTGCAACTAGAGCAAATCTCTGTTTATTTTGAAACCCAAGCTTGTCTAAGCCTTTGCAAGGTAACCACTAGGATATTTGATTGTTTATGAACCCACAGAACCCTGCAAAAATCCCCAAAGCAGTTTGAATTCAAAAGGATTTGAATTC
Organism: Avena insularis; assembly: GCA_023614405.1. Taxonomy (NCBI): domain Eukaryota; kingdom Viridiplantae; phylum Streptophyta; class Magnoliopsida; order Poales; family Poaceae; genus Avena; species Avena insularis. Next base: position 165,681 of record JAJUPC010000148.1, read on the forward strand.
ATATCAAATTCTATTCAGAAAATGGAATTAGAAAAAGAAAAGGCCTAAAGAAAAGAAAAGGGCGAGCGGCCAGAATCGCCCAAAGACAAATCAAGCCCAATGAGCCCACCCGGGATCTCCTTTTCTTCTCACACGCTGAAGCCTTGCGTTAAGTCGCGCAGACAGACCCCACCGCCACTTTCGCCGACGAGCGGGCCGGTCCACGCCGCCTCGTCTTCCCTGACATCGCCGACGACCACGTCGCCAGTAGCGATGATGGCGGTAATGGCGGCGTAAATGGGCATTTATCCTCGGCGTTTCCTGTCGATTCCCGCTATAAGATCCTCTCGCCGCGATCTTTTTCCCCAAACACCTCACTCACTCCGCCACCGTACTGTCTCAATCAGCTTTGCCCCGCAGATGAGCCTCTCCGACGATCGATTCGGTGAGTCCAGCTCCCCTCGCCTCTTGTTCTTAATCTGACTCAGCGTGTCTTGGCGCACCTCGACCTCACTAGTCCGTCTTGTATCGCCCAGTCGCCAGTTCCACTTGACACCGCGACCACCGACGGCGACATCTACTCCGAGTTTTTTCCGGAAGGTACACCGCCTTTCCGTTCATGCTCACTACCGCTTGACCACGTGAATCTAACCGTGTCTCGCCAGCCTTGGGGTGATCCACAGCGACGTCCACGACGACCACCCGACGCACCGGACGCCGCCATTTAACTCCGGTGAGCAATCGCAGCTGCCCGGCGCCTTGACCAACCGCAGTACGACGAAGCTTCGCCGTGACTTCCCGAGCCCGGTGAGCTACTCCTCCTTCTCCCTCTCCGTCTGCATCGCCGGCAACGCCATCGACCGACAGTTCCGCCGGTAGCCACCGCTCGCCGCCAGCTTGGCCGAGAAATAGCAACCGTCGATCAGACGTGGCGCTAGGATAGATCCACTTAACCTCAAGACGCGATCTGAGCCACTAGATTTCATTTAGATCCTACGGCTGTGAGCTCGATCCGGTAAACGGCAGGCGAATAAGAGCATGACGCGTGGCTAGGTTAGATCTGAAAATAGATTTAAAACAAATTTGATCCAAATTCAAATGCCTATATCTTTTGAATCCCATGTTAGAATTTTGCAAACTTTATACCGTTGGATTCAGAAAACAAGACCTTTCTGCCTATCCCTTTTGTTTAGCAAATAGTAACCATTAGATGTGCTTAAATTGCAGAGACTTGTTTGAGGCCTTTTGAATATAAGTTTAGTTTAGTATTTTATTTTAGGGCTATTTAAGTTGTCTTGGCTATTTTGTGACTTATTTAGTTTCTGTATTCATGCACTTGCTTGGTTGAGTTTTCAAAATCATCACTTGGTAGATTCATGCATGCATGCATTCATAATATTTTTGTTTGTATATATTTGTGTGTAATTGTGTGCTATAACTTTGTGTGTAGATTTTGCTAGTGATTGTGATTGTGAAGTGCTACTCTCCACACTACCAAGGCAAGTGATATCTTCATGAATATTCCATACCTATATTTTATACTTGCATTAGATATATTTTGTTAGGACTTGCATGCTACTTCTGTCAATTGATGATGGGAAATCCTATTAGAATAGAATGCTAGAATTGCTAGGAGAATTCCCTAAAGATAAGTTGCCATGCCATGCTTAGCCTAGCTACTAGAAAACAAGGGTGGTTTATATATTCACACTATGGAAAATATTCTAAGTCTAAGGACTTGTTTTTATTTAACAAAACAACTAAGTTAATGAATCACCAGGTGGAATGGAAAGAATGGGATATGTTGAGTGGTTACACAAGGCCAGGGTACTGTGAACCTTGTGTATCTCACTTGTGGATGGCCACCCAAGAACAAAGAGATTTGAGTTGTCAAATGTTGAGAAGCTTCAAGTGCAACCACTTGGTAATATGGGCTCTGCCATGATCTTAGGATGATGGAACTTAGTCTCTTGGACAGTGGGTGGTAGATGGGTTGATAGGTTGGAGCTGGCCCATTTGACTAAGGAAAGGCTACTGAAGGATCATGTCTTGGGAAACCAAGGCTTGTGGGGAAAGTGCACCACCTGCAGAGTGTAAAACCTAAGTACTTAGCCATGTCCCCAGTAAAGGACAATTTGAGCATCAAGACATGGAAACTTCAAGAATCTCATCACTCCAATTTCTGAATAAAACTTGTGGGTGAACAAGGGTTAAAGGATCTTCAGTCTTTGATTGGTAGATGCCTGAGTGGATCTTCGTCTTTGATTGGTAGATACCTTGGGATAGTCTTTGCCAAACAAAAATTTAGTATTTTCAAAAAGTTAAGGAAAAATCTATTTTGAGCAATGCAAGCCTAAGCTCCACCAGCCAAATGCATATAGTATTATAGTCCACTTAAATATATACTAAGGTATCACTTGCCAATACTATTCCAAAGTATTGACCCTCTGTGGCTGTAACTTATGATGTTGCAGGTTACTCTGATGATGAATAGGAGTCATGAGTCTACACTCAACATGCTTGCGTTTTGCACATGATGATGAAGACTTATGTTTATTTACATATTCCATAAACTCTTGTATTAGGCCTTTTGCCATGAGTTGTAAAAGACTATGTTTTATCTCTGGAATGACTGTAATAAACGACCTTTGTATCTGTGTACTTCATCTTAAACTGTGGATGCTAGCATTGATCCAGGGACTAGCATTGCAATCACAGGGATATTTTCCTTTAATAAGGAGGGATCTTACAGATGGTATCAGAGCACTGTGTTGCCTGTAGGATTATGACCCTAGGATTGGAAACCACTAAGGAAAATTTTAACTTCTTCTACACTTGTCTATTCTTCTCAGAACTTTTCTAATCTTCTCATTCTCATCTCTATTTGTAGATGAACTCCGGCCAACGACGTGAAGAAAGGACCACTCATGACCATGACTTTGGAGTGTGAGACTGAGTTTCCCAAGATTCTCAAGGACCTCATGGAAACCATGGGAGTACATGGTGCAGAAGTGTACAAAGGCTTTCCAGTGATGGAGGATGGAGTGGAGTATTGGTGGGTGCAACTTCACTTGTACAAGAATAAGGAAGACAACCACAAAGAAAAGGGCTTCTGCATGTTCACCAACACTTTTATGCACACCACATTCTTTGAGTCAGCAAAAGAAGCAGCTTGGAAGACTATCAAGGAACTAAGTGTTAGAGTCAAGTGCAAGATGCTCAACCTCAAAAAAGACTTAGAGAAAGAGAAGGAACATACCCAAGAGTTGGAAATCACCAACCAATCCTTAAGAGGAGATATTATAGACTTAGTGATAGAAGCATGTGAACAAGATAGGGTGATTGCCACTAGGAACATTGTGTTAGCCACCAGATCCAATGAAATAGGATTGTAAGCGCACTTCGTTAGTTGGACCACCACCTATCACCTTATTTTCCAAAAGGATACCTTAAATAAGTTTGAACCTTGGTTGATGTAATGGATTCTTGTATGCATGACTTGTATAATTTTTGTGTGTCCCAAGAATGTGTTTGAATGTTTGTCTTGTTTATCTTAAATTGTGTTGTTCTAACTTTTTCAATCTTATAAATAGATGCCTATTGCCATCAGCACTGTTGAGGAGTTCCAGGCTACCCGTTTTGGTCCTCGTATCGTAGAGCTTACTACTTTACTCGATCTCCCTCTTCCTATCATTACGGTGCACCCACTCACCAAGTTTGAGAGGAAGGACCTTTGGGGCTTCAAGGTGAACCAGCCAGGACGCCAGACTGAGCCTACTACGGAGGCCATCGTCTTCAAGCTTATGCACGATGACAGGGAGAGAGGCATAGAGGTTGTCATGCATGATCTGATAGGACGACTGTTAGGACGTCACTCCCGACAGGTTAGAGGCACTCACTTCCACGCCTTCGGAAGGCGTGATGACGACGGAGAGTCCATCGACTTTGAGGACGACTCGAGGGTCACAGCAGAGCCGATACGCCTGTACCTCCAGGACTTAGAGACTCTTATTAGGCACGTGGATACCGATAGGACCAACGTCATGCTTAGTAATGACGAGCTCCAGGTGCAGCTTCGCGAGAAGGACAAGCTCTTCGTGCAGCAGGACGAGATAGTCAAGGAGATGGAGACGAAGTTCGAGACCCAAGACCGTAAGTTCAAGAGTCAAGAGAAGCGTGTCCAGGATAGGAACAAGAGGATTCGTGATATGACCGAGGAACTGCAGTCCAAGGACTTCGAGTTAGAGCAGAAGCAGACAGTGATTGAGAGGCTTCATTCCCAGAAGAGGGCTCTCAAGGCCAAGATCGACTCTTTGACCACTACCATCGAGGAGAACAAGACCGCAATGGAGAACGCAGGTCTTACCTTTGTCGAGGAGGAGATTGATGCCGACGAGTGGATTTGACTACTCAGTTTTATTTACCGCACTTGTTATTTGTGAACTTATTGTTGGACCATCCGACATGTGGATGGCTTGCCACTTGTGTGTTTGTACTTTGAGACTTTTTGTTATCTTGTTGTTTAGCTTTATCCTTGTGTTGCATGCTATATGTCTGCTTGTGTGATGTATTGTGCATAAATCATGTAAGGGTATCTCATTCTTATCTCTATATGAATAAACCGCAGATGCCTCCCGTCACAAGAAACACCAACCCCAACCCCAACATTACCCCGAAATGCAACAAATGATGAATGCGCAAACACGACTTATGCAAATGATGACGACGTTCATCCGTAACCGAACAACAACAACCCCAATAACAATAACAACAACAACAACAACCCTCCGTGTTTTGATATGCTCACCAGATTTCTGCGTCGAGGCCAGCCTAAGTTTTCGAACGACCGATCCCATGGTGGCCAATGATTGGCTACGTTACGTGAACAAAGACTTAGTGACTGGGATGCACAGATGCTGAAAAGGTCAGTTCGCAGCACATCTGTTGGAAGGACCAGCCGCGCATGGTGGGACAACTTCCAGACACACGCCTATTGATGAAGTGACTTGGGCTATCTTTGAAGATGGCTTTCGACTACACATATCTCACCAGAATGATGAGCCTGAAAAGAAGGAATTTCACAACTCGAGCAATACCACACAGTGGCTGAATATATTGAAGAGTTCAACAAATTGGCGCTATGCACCGGATGAGGTTGACATCGATGCCAAAAGGAAGGAAAAATTTTGGAAGGCTTGAATGATTGAACTGAATCTGCAAATGTCTGGCATATGTTCCAACTTATCAGTCGCTGTGTGACAAGGCTGTTATTGTGGAGAATAAAATGAAGCAAGTTGAGAGTAGAAATAGGAAACACTCCGACAAGCATAGCTCGGGATCGTCTCATAAACGATCTCACTATGATGATAGTGTCAGCTCAGGATCCCACAAGCATGGGAAGTTTAACAAGCACCACAACCACAACCGTCATGACAACAAGCATCATCGCAGTCATGACAATGATAAGTACAAGAACCACAAGAGTGGATATAAGAGCCACCATAGTGGAAGTGGAAGTGGAAGTGGAAGTCAACCTAAGAAGGACAACAACAAAGTTGAATGCTTCAAATGCAAGAAGCTGGGGCATTATGCTAATTAGTGCCCTGAGAAGAACGTTGAAGGACCTAACAAGCCCAATCCTTTTCAGAAAGGACAGGTTAACCACATCAATGTGGAGGAGGTCTATGAAGAACCTGATGCCGTTGCTGGTAAGTTCAGACTCAATTCCATCTCAGCATTTGTACTCTTTGACAATGGTGCATCTCATTCATTCATATCAAAAGCGTTGGTTGATATAAATGGGTTTGCATCTGAAAACATTGGGTGTCCGATAAAAGTTAGCTCTCCGGGAGGGGATATGATAGTGAGTCTTGGATGCCGGGATCTAGTCATAGAGATCGGAAAACATAAGTTTCCAGTAAACCTAATAATCCTAAATTCCCAAGGATTGGATGTAATTTTGGGTATGGATTGGATGGCTAAGTATGATGGAGTACTAGATTGTGCAAATCGCACAATTTCACTCACAACCCCTGAAGGTAAGAGGATAACATTTAAGTCAAATTTTCAATCTAAAGGAAGCAAGCTAAATTCTCTTAAGGGGGTTAGCATGGACAAGGTGCCAATTGTGTGAGTATCCGGATGTGTTCCTAAGAGTTACCGGAATGCCACCAGAGAGATGTGGAGTTTATAATAGACTTGGAACCAGGTTCTGGACCAAGGGCAAAAAGGCCTTATAAAATGTCAGTTGACGAACTTAAGGAACTCAAGAAACAACTTGGAGAACAATTTCAGAAAGGATTCATCCAGCCAAGTTCTTCATCTTGGGGAGCTCCAGTTTTGTTTGTACAAAAGAGAGACAGAACTCAAAGGTTATGCATAGATTACCGTTCTCTCAACGAGGTAACCATCAAGAACAAGTATCCTTTGCCAAGAATAAATGACTTGTTTGATCAGCTAGAAGGAGCATGTGTGTTCTCGAAGATTGATCTTCGGTCAGGCTATTTTCAACTCAAGATAAGAGAGCAAGACATACCTAAAACAACATTTACCACGAGGTATGGATTGTATGAGTACACTGTGATGCCTTTTGGTTTAACCAACGCTCCGGCATACTTCATGAATATGATGAACAAAGTGTTCATGGAATTTCTCGACAAGTTCGTTGTTGTTTTCATCGATGACATCTTAGTGTACTCCAAGAGCAAGGAAGAGCATGAAAGACATCTACGCTTGATACTTGAGAAACTAAGGGAACATAAGCTTTATGCCAAATTCAGCAAGTGTGAGTTTTGGTTAGAGGAAGTTGGATTTCTTGGTCATGTTATGACAAAGGATGGTGTAGCTTGATCCTGCTAAAGTTTCGCTGTGATGTAATGGGAATCTCCTAAGAATGTAAAAGAGGTTCGTAGTTTCCTTGGTTTAGCAGGCTACTACAGAAGATTCATTGAAATTTTTTCTAAGGTTGCTAAACCAATGACAGAATTGTTAAAGAAAGATAAGAAATTTGCTTGGTCTGAAGGATGTGAACTCAGCTTTCAAGAATTAAAGAAGAGACTTGTGTCAAGACCAAGATCAGGTGCCTACCAGATTTGGAAAAGAATTTCCAAGTGTATTGTGATGCTTCGCATCGGATTAGGAGCCGACTTATGCAAAGCGGAAAAGTTGTGGCTTATACCTCGAGACAACTCAAAACTCATGAAGTAAATTATCCTACTCATGATTTAGAGTTAGTCATGTAGTCCATGCACTCAAAACATGGAGACATTACCTTTTGGGAAAACGTTGTGAAGTATTCACCAACCATAAAAGCTTGAAATATATCTTCACCCAGAAGGAGATCAATATGAGACAAAGAAGATGGCTAGAACTTATCAAGGATTACGACTTGAATTTGCAATACCACCCCGGTAAAGCAAATGTAGTAGCAGATGCCCTAAGTCGTAAAGCGTTTGTAAATGGCCTTACCAAAGGTGAATTGCCAGATGACTTGTGTAAGCAATTCAAGGAACTCAGGTTGGAGATTGTGCCAGAAGGACATCTCATGTCTTTGGATGTTCAACCCACTGCTGGATAAGATTAAAGAAGCCCAAAAGACGGATAAAGAGATCAAGAGATCAAGGAAAGGATTAGCCAAGGAAAGCTAAAAGTTTCCATATGGACGAACAAGGTACTTTATGGCACGAGAAACGATTTGTGTTCCACAAGATCCGAAATGCGGAAACTGATTTTACAAGAAGCCCATAACTCTCCGTATTCTATTCACCCGGGAAACACCAAAATGTATATGGATATGAAAGAAAGGTTTTGGTGGAACAATCTTAAAAGGGACATCGCCGAACACATTGCCTTGTGTGACGTGTAGTAGAGTGAAAGCGGAGCATCAGAAACCAGCAGGTTTGCTTCAACCAATGCCTATTCCTGAATGGAAGTGGGAAAATATTGGTATGGATTTCATTACCGGATTACCAAGGACCAGGTCAGGGTATGATTCCATATGGGTAGTCGTAGATCGCCTAACTAAAGTGGCTCATTTTATACCCGTAAAGACAACTTATACCAGTGCAAAGTTAGCCAAAATCTACATCAGCAGAATTGTATGCCTTCACGGAGTACCTAAGAGTATTGTGTCTGATAGAGGAACTCAATTCACTTCTCACTTTTGGAGACAGCTTCATGAATCTCTAGGAACGAGGTTGGAATTCAGCACTGCTTTTCATCCTCAAACTGATGGACAAACAGAAAGGACTAATCAAATTCTTGAAGACATGTTGAGGGCATGTGCCCTAGACTATGGGGCAAGTTGGGATGAAAGTCTGCCTTACGCAGAGTTCTCTTACAACAACAGTCACCAATCTAGTATTGGGATGGCACCATTCGAGTTTCTATACGGAAGAAAGTGTACCACCCCATTTTTTATGGAATGGTGTGGGAGAAAGAAGTTTGTTTGGACCAGATCTTATCAAAGACGCCGAAGAAAAGGTCAAATTGGTTAGAGACAGATTGAAGATAGCACAGTCTCGACAGAAAAGCTACGCAGATGCTAAGCGTAGAGAAGTCACTTACGAAGTTGGGGATAGAGCTTATCTTAGAGTATCACCACTTCGTGGAGTAAAAAGATTTGGAGTCAAAGGAAAGTTAGCACCAAGATATGTAGGACCATTCAACATTCTAAGTCGCAAGGGAGAAGCTGCATATGAAATCGAACTGCCAGCATCTTTATTAGCAGTCCATAATGTTTTTCATGTGAGCCAGCTCAAGAAATGTCACCCAGAAATGGAAGAAACATCTTTGAAAGATACCATATCTTTGGAAGAAGTTCAACTAGAAAGTGATCTCACCTATGAAGAAAAGCTCAAGATTCTTGAGACCACGTAAAGAGTCACAAGGACAAAAACCATCAAGTTTTGCAAAGTACAATGGAACCATCATTCCGAAGAAGAAGCAACATGGGAAAGAGAAGACGATCTTCGGAAAGACCACCCTCACCTATTTGCTAGCCAATCCGAATCTCGAGGGCGAGATTCATTTTAAGGGGGTTAGATTTGTAACATACCAAAAAAAATCATGTTTCAAAAACTCATTCATTTCATCCTTGCATCATTCATATAGGGGTTTTCTCAAAATCATTTAGAGGCAGAAGTTTGAGCTATGATTTCATGTGGGCAAATTGTCTCAATTGGCCACCACCCTTTGGGATTTGTTTGTCCATGACCTTGTTTGCTTGCCTCCATGATTGGAAAGATTAGGAGTAGCATTTAAACCCAAGATTCCAAATTTAGAAATAGTTTCAAACCCCTATTTCAAATATTTGCAACTAGAGCAAATCTCTATTTATTTTGAAACCCAAGCTTGTCTAAGCCTTTGCAAGGTAACCACTAGGATATTTGATTGTTTATGAACCCACGTAACCTGCAAAATCCCCAAAGTAGTTTGAATTCAAAAGGATTTGAATTCATATCAAATTCTATTCAGAAAATGGAATTAGAAAAGAAAAGGCCTAAAGAAAAGAAAAGGGCGGCGGCGAATCGCCAATGACAAATCAAGCCCAGCGAGCCCACCCGGGATCTCCTTTTCCTTCTCACGCCTGAGCGCGCCTTAAGTCGCTGACAGCATGACCCACCGCCACCTCGCACTCTTCGCTGACGAAGCGGGCCCGGTCCACGCCGCCTCGTCTTCCCATCGCGCCGACGCGACCACGTCAAGCAGCGATGATGGCCGGTAATGGCGCCGCGTAAATGGGCATTTATCCTCGAGCATTTCGCCGATTCCCGGCTATAAGATCCTCTACGCCGCGATATTTTTCCCCAAACACCTCACTCACTCCGCCACCAGGCTGTCCTCAATCAGCTTTGCCCCGCATGACAGAGCCTCTCCGATCGATTCCGGTGAGTCGAGCTCCTCTCGCCTCTCGTTTACAATCTGACTCAGCGTGTCTTGGCGCACCTCCGACCTCACTAGTCCGTCTTGTATCGCCCAGTCGCCGGTTCCACTTGACACCGCGAGCACCGGCGACATCTACTCCGACGAGTTTTTCCGGAAGGTACTGCACCGCCCGCCTTTCCGTTCACGCCACTACCGCCTTGACCGTGAATCTAACCGTGTCCTCGCCTTGCCTTGGGTGATCCAGCGACGTCCACGACGACCACCCGACGCACGCGCCACGAACTCCGGTGAGCAATCGCATGCGTGCGAGCGCCTTGACCAACCGCAGTACGACGAAGCTTCGCCGTGACCTCCCGAGCCCGGTGAGCTACTCCTCCTTCTCCTCTCCGTGCGCATCGGCAACGTCATCGACCGACAGTTCCGCCGCCGGTAGCCACCGCTCCGCCGCCAGTTCTTGGCCAGAGAAATAGCAGCCGTCAGATCTGTATCGTAGCGCTAGGATAGATCCACTTAACCCCGAAGCGGTACGCGATCTGAGCCACTAGATTTCATTTAGATCCTACGGCTGTGGAGCTCGATCCAGTGCGAAACGGTACGGGCGAATAAGAGCATGACGCGTGGCTAGGTTAGATCTGAAAATAGATTTAAAACCAGAAATTTGATCCAAATTCAAATGCCTATATCTTTTGAATCCCATGTTAGAATTTTGCAAACTTTATACCGTTGGATTCAGAAAAACAAGACCTTTCTGCCTATCCCTTTTGTTTAGCAAATAGTAACCATTAGATGTGCTTAAATTGCAGAGACTTGTTTGAGGCCTTTTTGAATATAAGTTTAGTTTAGTATTTTATTTTTAGGGCTATTTAAGTTGTCTTGGCTATTTTGTGACTTATTTAGTTTCTGTATTCATGCACTTGCTTGGTTGAGTTTTCAAAAATCATCACTTGGTAGATTCATGCATGCATGCATTCATAATATTTTTGTTTGTATATATTTGTGTGTAATTGTGTGCTATAACTTTGTGTGTAGATTTTGCTAGTGATTGTGATTGTGACAGTGCTACTCCACACTACCAAGGCAAGTGATATCTTCATGAATATTCCATACCTATATTTTATACTTGCATTAGATATATTTTGTTAGGACTTGCATGCTACTTTTGTCAATTGATGATGGGAAATCCTATTAGAATAGAATGCTAGAATTGCTAGGAGAATTCCCTAAAGATAAGTTGCCATGCCATGCTTAGCCTAGCTACTAGAAAACAAGGGTGGTTTATATATTCACACTATGGAAAAATATTCTAAGTCTAAGGACTTGTTTTTATTTAACAAAACAACTAAGTTAATGAATCACCAGGTGGAATGGAAAGAATGGGATATGTTGAGTGGTTACACAAGGCCGGGGTACTGGTGAACCTTGTGTATCTCACTTGTGGATGGCCACCAGAACAAAGAGATTTGTGTTGTCAAATGTTGAGAAGCTTCAAGTGCAACCACTTGGTAATATGGGCTCTGCCATGATCTTAGGATGCTGGAACTTAGTCTCTTGGACAGTGGGTGGTAGATGGGATGATAGGTTGGAACGCGTCCATTTGACTAAGGAAAGGCTACTGAAGGATCATGTCTTGGGAAACCAAGGCTTGTGGGGAAAGTGCACCACCTCTGCAGAGTGTAAAACCTAAGTACTTAGCCATGTCCCTGGTAAAGGACAATTTGAGCATCAAGACATGGAAACTTCAAGAATCTCATCACTCCAATTTCTGAATAAAACTTGTGGGTGAACAAGGGTTAAAGGATCTTCAGTCTTTGATTGGTAGATGCCCTGAGTGGATCTTCAGTCTTTGATTGGTAGATACCTTGGGATAGTCTTTGCCAAACAAAAATTTAGTATTTTCAAAAAGTTAAGGAAAAATCTATTTTGAGCAATGCAAGCCTAAGCTCCACCAGCCAAATGCATATAGTATTATAGTCCACTTAAATATATACTAAGGTATCACTTGCCAATACTATTCCAAAGTATTGACCCTCTGTGGCTGTAACTTATGATGTTGCGAGTTACTCGATGATGAATAGGAGTCATGAGTCTACACTCAACATGCTTGCCTGTGGCACATGAAGATGAAGACTTATGTTTATTTACATATTCCATAAACTCTTGTATTAGGCCTTTTGCCATGAGTTGTAAAAGACTATGTTTTATCTCTGGAATGACTATAATAAACGACCTTTGTATCTGTGTACTTCATCTTAAACTGTGGATGCTAGCATTGATCCAGGGACTAGCATTGCAATCACAGGGATCTTTTCCTTTAATAAGGAGGGATCTTACAAGAACACACATTTCAATGACACTAGTGGATCCATATGGGGTATGTGAAAAGAATAGTCATGAAATGACTATAGTTGTTGTTAGTAAAAAGAACACACATGTAATGACACTTGTGGATCCATGTGTGGTCTCTAAAGAGAACACACAGCATGATGACTACTTGTGTTAAAAAAAGCACCTTCTCCTTTTAGGTGGATCCATAGGTGGATTCTGAAAAGAACACACATGCAATGACTCTGGTTGTTGTTAGTAAAAAGAACACACATGCAATGAAACTCATGGATCCATGTGTGGTCTCTGAAGAGAACACACATTTTCAATGACACCGGTGGATCCATATGTGGTATGTGAAAAGAATAGTCATGAAATGACTCCAGTTGTTGTTAGTAAAAAGAGCACACATGCAATTAGACTGGTGGATCCATGTGTGGTCTCTGAAGAGAACGCACATGCAATGACTCTAGCTGTGGTTAATGAGAATAACACACATGCAATGACACTGGTGAATCCATAGGTGGATTGTGAAAAGAACACACATGCAATGACTCTAGTTGTTGTTAGTAAAAAGAACACACATGCAGTGACACTGGTGGATCCATGTGTTGTCTCTGAAGAGCACACACATTTCAATGACAATGGTGGATCCATATGTGGTATGTGAAAATAATAGTCATGAAATGACTCCAGTTGTTGTTAGTAAAAAGAGCACATATGCAATTACACTGGTGGATCCATGTGTGGTCTCTGAAGAGAACACACATGCAATGACTCTGGTTGTTGTTAGTAAAAAGAGCACACATGCAATGATACTGGTTGTTTGTTAGTAAAAAGAGCACATATGTAATGACACTAGTGGATCCATGTGTGGTCTCTGAAGAGAACACACATTTCAATGACACTGGTGGATCCATATGTGGTATGTGAAAAGAACACACATGCAATGACTCCAGTTGTTGTTAGTAAAAAGAACACACATGCAATGACATCTGGATCCATGTGTGGTCTCAAGAGAACACACATGCAATGAATCTGGTTGTTGTTAGTAGTAAAAAGAGCACACATGCAATGATACTGGTTGTTTGTTACTAAAAGAGCAGATGTAATGACATCAGGATCCATGTGTGGTCTCTGAAGAGAACACACATTTCAATGACACTGGTGGATCCATATGTGGTATGTGAAAAGAACACACATGCAATGACTCTAGTTGTTGTTAGTAAAAAGAACACACATGCAATGACACTGGTGGATCCATGTGTGGTCTCTGAAGAGAACACACATGCAATGACTCTAGCTGTGGTTAATGAGAAGTACACACATTTCAATGATACTGGTGGATCCGTATGTGGTATGTGAAAAGAATATTCATGAAATGACTCCAATTGTTGTTAGTAAAAAGAACACACATGCAATGACACTGGTGGATCCATATGTGGTATGTGAAAAGATCACACATGCAATGACTCCAGTTATTGTTAGTAAAAAGAACACACATGCAATGACACTTGTGGATCCATGTGTGGTCTCTAGAGAGAACACACATTTCAATGACACTAGTGGATCCATATGTGGTATGTGAAAAGAACACACATTTCAATGACACTGGTGGATCCATATGTGGTATGTGAAAAGAATAGTCATGAAATGACTCTGGTTGTTGTTAGTAAAAAGAACACACATGCAATGACACTAGTGGATCCATGTGTGGTCTGTAAAGAGAGCACACATGCAATGACTCTGGTTGTTGTTAGTAAAGAGAGCACACATGCAATGACACTGGTTGTTGTCAGTAAAAAGAGCACACATGCAATGACACTGGTGGATCCATGTGTGGTCTTTGAATAGAACACACATTTCAATGACACTGGCGGATCCATATGTGGTATGTGAAAAGAACACACATGCAATGACTCCAGTTGTTGTTAGTAAAAAGAACACACATGTAATGACACTGGTGGATCCATGTGTGGTCTCTGAAGAGAAAACACATGCAATGACTCTAGCTGTGGTTAATGAGAAGAACACACATTTCAATGACACTGGTGGATCCATATGTGGTATGTGAAAAGAATAGTCATGAAATGACTCTACTTGTTGTTAGTGAAAAGAACACACATGCAATGACGTTCGTGGATCCAGGTGTGGTCTCTGAAGAGAACACCAATGCAATGACACTGGTGGATCCATATGTGGTATGTGAAAAGAACACACATGCAATGACTCTAGTTGTTGTTAGTAAAAAGAACACACATGCAATGACACTAGTGGATCCATATGTGGTCTCTGAAGAGAACACACATTTCAATGACACTGGTGGATCCATATGTGGTATGTGAAAAAACACACATGCAATGACTCCAGTTCTTGTTAGTTAAAAGAACACACATGGAATGACACTAGTGGATCCATGTGTGGTCTCCGAAGAGAACACACATGCAATGACTCTAGTTGTTAGTAAAAAGAGCACACATGCAATGACACTGGTGGGACCGTAGGTGGATTGTGAAAAGAACACACATGCAATGACTCTGGTTGTTGTTAGTAAAAAGAACACACATGCAATGACACTGGTGGATCCATGTGTGGTCTCTGAAGAGAACACACATTTCAATGACACTGGTGGATCTATATGTGGTATGTGAAAAGAATAGTCATGAAATGACTCCAGTTGTTGTTAGTAAAAAGAGCACACATGCAATTACACTGGTGGATCCATGTGTGGTCTTTGAAGAGAACACACATGAAATGACTCCAGTTGTTGTTAGTAAAAAGAACTCACATGCAATGACCTTGGTGGATCCATGTGTGGTCTCTCAAGAGAACACACATTTCAATGACACTTGTGGATCCATATGTGGTATGTGAAAAGAATAGTCATGAAATGACTCCAGTTGTTGTTAGTAAAAAGAGCACACATGCAATGACACTGGTGGATCCATGTGTGGTCTCTGAAGAGAACACACACGCAATGACTCTAGCTGTGGTTAATGAGAAGAACACACATGCAATGACACTAGTGGAACCATAGGTGGATTGTGAAAAGAACACACATGCAATGACTCTGGTTGTTGTTAGAAAAAAGAGCACACATGCAATGACACTAGTGGATCCATGTGTGGTCTCTGAAGAGAACACACATTTCAATGCACTGGTGGATCCATATGTGGTATGTGAAAAGAATAGTCATGAAATGACTCCAGTTGTTGTTAGTAAAAAGAGCACACATGCAATTACACTGGTGGATCCGTGTGTAGTCTCTAAAGAGAACACACATGCAATGACTCTAGCTGTGGTTAATGAGAAGAACACACATGCAATGACATTGGTGGATCCATAGGTGGATTGTGAAAAGAACACACATGCAATGACTCTGGTTGTTGTTAGTAAAAAGAACACACATGCAATGACACTGGTGGATCCATGTGTGGTCTCTGAAGAGAACAGACATTTCAATGACACAGGTGGATCCATATGTGGTATGTGAAAAGAACACATATCAAACGACTCCAGTTGTTGTTAGTAAAAAGAGTGCACATGCAATTACACTGGTGGATCCATGTGTTGTCTCGGAAGAGAACACACATGCAATGACTATGGTTTTTGATAGTAAAAAGAGCACACATGCAATGACCCTGGTTGTTGCTAGTAAAAAGAGCACACATGCAATGACACTGGTGGATCCATGTGTGGTCTCTGAAGAGAACACACATTTCAATGACACTGGTGGATCTTTATGTGGTATGTGAAAAGAACACACGTGCAATGACTCTAGTTGTTGTTATTAAAAAGAACACACATGCAATGACACTGGTGGATTCATGTGTGGTCTCTGAAGAGAACACACATGCAATGACTCTAGCTTTGGTTAATGAGAAGAACACACATTTCAATGACACTAGTGGATCCATATGTGGTATGTGAAAAGAATAGTCATGAAATGACTCCAAATGTTGTTAGTAAAAAGAACACACATGCAATGACACTGGTCGATCCATGTGTGGTCTCTAAAGAGAACACACATGCAATGACACTCGTGGATCCATATGTGGTATGTCAAAAGAACACACATGCAATGACTCTAGTTGTTGTTAGTAAAAATAACACATATGCGATTACACTAGTGGATCCATGTGTGGTCTCTGAAGAGAACACACATTTCAATGACACTAGTGGATCCATATGTGGTATGTGAAAATAACAAACATGTAATGACTCCAATTGTTGTTAGTAAAAAGAACACACATGCAATGACACTGGTGGATCCATGTGTGGTCTCTTAAGAGAACACACATGCAATGACTCTAGCTGTGGTTAATGAGAAGAACACACATTTCAATGACATAGGTCGATCCATATGTGGTATGAGAAAAGAACACACATGCAATGACTCTAGTTGTTGTTAGTAAAAAGAACACACATGCAATGACACTGGTGGATCCATGTGTGGTCACCGAAGAGAACATACAATTTAATGACACTAGTGGATCCATATGGGGTGTGTGAAGAATAGTCATGAAATGACTCTAGTTGTTGTTAGTAAACAGAACACATATGCAAAGACACTGGTGGATCCATGTGTGGTCTCTGAAGAGAACACACATTCAATGACTCTAGGTGTTACTAAAAAGAGCACACATGCAATGACACTGGTGGATTGTGAAAAGAACACACATGCAATGACTCTGGTTGTTGTTAGTAAAAAGAACACACATGCAATGACACTGGTGGATCAATGTGTGGTCTCTGAAGAGAACACACATTTCAATGACACTGGTGGATCATATGTGGTATGTGAAAAGAATAGTCATGAAATGACTCCAGTTGTTGTTAGTAAGAAGAGCACACATGCAATGACACTGGTGGATCCATGTGTGGTCTCTAAAGAGAACACACATGTAATGACTAGCTATGGTTAATGAGAAGAACAAACATTCAATAACACTGGTGGATCCATAGGTGGATTGTGAAAAGAACACACATGCAATGACTTTGGTTGTTATTAGTAAAAAGAACACACATGCAATGACACTGGTGGATCCATGTGTGGTCTCTGAAGAGAACACACATTTCAATGACACTGGTGGATCCATATGTGGTATGTGAAAAGAATAGTCATGAAATGACTCCAGTTGTTGTTAGTAAAAAGAGCACACATGCAATTACACTTCTGGATCCATCTGTGGTCTCTGAAGAGAACACACATGCAATGACTCTAGCTGTGGTTAATGAGAAGAACACACATGCAATCACACTGGTGGATCCATTGGTGGATTGTGAAAAGAACACACATGCAATGACTCTGGTTGTTTTTAGTAAAAAGAAAACACATGCAATGACACTGGTGGATCCATGTGTGGTCTCTGAAGAGCACACACATTTCAATGACACTGGTGGATCCATATGTGGTATGTGAAAATAATAGTCATGAAATGTCTCTAGTTGTTGTTAGTAAAAAGAGCACAAATGCAATTTCACTGGTGGATCCATGTGTGGTCTCTAAAGAGAACACACATGCAATGACTCTAGCTGTGGTTAATGAGAAGAACACACATGCAATGACACTGGTGGATCCATAGGTGGATTGTGAAAAGAACACACATGCAATGACTCTGGTTGTTGTTAGTAAAAAGAACACACATGCAATGACACCGGTGGATCCATGTGTGGTCTCTAAAGAGAACAGATATTTCAATGACACTGGTGGATCCATATGTGGTATGTGAAAAGAACACACATCAAATGACTCCAGTTGTTGTTAGTAAAAAGAGCACACATGCAATTACACTAGTGGATCCATGTGTGGTCTCAGAAGAAAACACACATGCAATGACTCTGGTTGTTGTTAGTAAAAAGAGAACGCATGCAATAACACTGGTTGTTGTTAGTAAAAAGAGCACACATGCAATGACACTGGTGGATCCATGTGTGGTCTCTGAAGAGAACACACATTTCATTGATACTGGTGGATCCATATCTGGTATGTGAAAAGAACACACATGCAATGACTCCAGTTGTTGTTAGTAAAAATAACACACATGCAAGGACACTGGTGGATCCATGTGTGGTCTCTAAAGAGTACGCACATGCAATGACTCTAGCTGTGGTTAATGAGAAGAACACACATTTCAATGACACTTGTGGATCCATATGTGGTATGTGAAAAGAATAGTCATGAAATGACTCCAGTTGTTGTTAGTAAAAAGAACACACATGCAAAGCCACTGGTGGATCCATGTGTGGTCTCTGAAGAGAACACACATGCAATGCCACTGGTGGATCCATATGTGGTATGTGAAAAGAACACACATGCAATGACTCCAGTTGTTGTTAGTAAAAAGAACACACATGCAGTGACATTGGTCGATCCATGTGTGGTCTCTTAAGAGAACACACATTTCAATGACACTGGTGGATCCATATGTGGTATGTGAAAAGAACACAAATGCAATGACTCTAGTTTTTGTTAGTAAAAATAACACACCTGCAATGACACTGGTGGATCCATGCATGGTCTCTGAAGAGAACACACATGCAATGACTCTAGCTGTGGTTACTGAAGAGAACACACATTTCAATGACACTAGTGGATCCATATGTGGTATGTCAAAACAACACACATGAAATGATTCTAGTTGTTGTTAGTAAAAACACACATGCAATGACACTAGTGGATCCATGTGTGGTCTCTGAAGAGAACACACATTTCAATGACACTGGTGGATCCATATGTGGTATGTGAAAAGGACACACATGCAATTACTCTAGTTGTTGTTAGTAAAAAGAACACACATGCAATGACACTGGTGGATCCATGGGTGGTCTCTGAAGAGAACACACATGCAATGACTCTAGCTGTGGTTACTGAAGAGAACACACATTTCAATTACACTGGTGGATCCATATGTGGTATGTGAAAACAACACACATCAAATGACTCTAGTTGTTGTTGGTAAAAAGAACACACATGAAATGACACTAGTGGATCCATGTGTGGTCTCTAAAGAGAACACACATTTCAATGACACTGGTTGATCCATATGTGGTATGTGAAAAGAACACACATGCAATGACTCCAATTGTTGTTAGTAAAAAGAACACACATGGAATGACACTGGTGGATCCATGTGTGGTCTCTTAAGAAAACACACATGCAATGACTCTAGATGTGGTTAATGAGAAGAACACACATTTCAGTGACATAGGTGGATCCATATGTGGTATGTGAAAAGAACACCCATGCAATGACTCTAGTTGTTGTTAGTAAAAAGAACACACATGCAATGACACTGGTGGATCCATGTGTGGTCTCTGAAGAGAACACACATTTCAATGACACTGGTGGATCCATATGTGGTATGTGAAAAGAACACCCATGCAATGACTCCAGTTGTTGTTAGTAAAAAGAGCACACATGCAATGACACTGGTGGATTCATGTGTGGTCTCTAAAGAGAACACACATGCAATGACTCTAGCTGTGGTTAATGAGAAGAACACACATTTCAATGACACTGGTGGATCCATATGTGGTATGTGAACAGAATAGTCATGAAATGACTATAGTTGTTGCTAGTAAAAAGAACACACATGCAATGACATTGGTGGATCCATGTGTGGTCTCTGAAGAGAACACACATGCAATGACACTGGTGGATCCATATGTGGTATGTGAAAAGAACACACATGCCATGACTCCAGTTGTTGTTAGTAAAAAGAACACACATGCAATGACACTGGTGGATCCATGTGTGGTCTCTGAAGAGAACACACATTTCAATGACACTGGTGGATCCATATGTGGTATGTGAAAAGAACACACATGCAATGACTCCAGTTGTTGTTAGTAAAAAGAACACACATGCAATGACAGTAGTGGATCCATGTGTGGTCTCTGAAGAGAACACACATTTCAATCACACTGGTTGATCCATATGTGGTATGTGAAAATAACACACATGAAATGACTCCATATGTTGTTAGTATAAAGAACACACATGCAATGACACTGGTGGATCCATGTGTGGTGTCTGAAGAGAACACACATGCCATGAATCTAGCTGTGGTTAATGAGAAGAACACACATTTCAATGACATAGGTGGATCCATATGTGGTATGTGAAAAGAACACACATGCAATGACTCTCGTTGTTGTTAGTACAAACAACACACATCCAATGACACTGGTGGATCCATATTTGGTCTCTTAAGAGAACACACATGCAATGACTCTAGCTGTGGTTAATGAGAATAACACACATTTCAATGACATAGGTGGATCCATATGTGGTATGAGAAAAGAACACACATGCAATGACTCTAGTTGTTGTTAGTAAAAAGAACACACATGCAATGACACTGGTGGATCCATGTGTGGTCACCGAAGAGAACATACATTTCAATGACACTGGTGGATTCATATGGGGTGTGTGAAGAATAGTCATGAAATGACTCTAGTTGTTGTTAGTAAAAAGAACACATATGTAAAGACACTGGTGGATCCATGTGTGGTCTCTGAAGAGAACACACATTCAATGACTCTAGGTGTTAGTAATAAGAGCACACATGCAATGACACTGGTGGATTCATAGGTGGATTGTGAAAAGAACACACATGCAATGACTCTGGTTGTTGTTAGTAAAAAGAACACACATGCAATGACACTGGTGGATCAATGTGTGGTCTCTGAAGAGAACACACATTTCAATGACACTGGTGGATCATATGTGGTATGTGAAAAGAATAGTCATGAAATGACTCCAGTTGTTGTTAGTAAGAAGAGCACACATGCAATGACACTGGTGGATCCATGTGTGGTCTCTAAAGAGAACACACATGTAATGACTAGCTATGGTTAATGAGAAGAACAAACATTCAATAACACTGGTGGATCCATAGGTGGATTGTGAAAAGAACACACATGCAATGACTTTGGTTGTTATTAGTAAAAAGAACACACATGCAATGACACTGGTGGATCCATGTGTGGTCTCTGAAGAGAACACACATTTCAATGACACTGGTGGATCCATATGTGGTATGTGAAAAGAATAGTCATGAAATGACTCCAGTTGTTGTTACTAAAAAGGGCACACATGCAATTACACTTGTGGATCCATCTGTGGTCTCTGAAGAGAACACACATGCAATGACTCTAGCTGTGGTTAATGAGAAGAACACACATGCAATCACACTGGTGGATCCATTGGTGGATTGTGAAAAGAATACACATGCAATGACTCTGGTTGTTGTTAGTAAAAAGAACACACATGCAATGACACTGGTGGATCCATGTGTGGTCTCTGAAGAGCACACACATTTCAATGACACTGGTGGATCCATATGTGGTATGTGAAAAGAATAGTCATGAAATGACTCTAGTTGTTGTTAGTAAAAAGAGCACAAATGCAATTTCACTAGTGGATCCATGTGTGGTCTCTAAATAGAACACACATGCAATGACTCTAGCTGTGCTTAATGAGAAGAACACATATGCAATGACACTTGTGGATCCATAGGTGCATTGTTAAAAGAACACACATTCAATGACTCTGGTTATTGTTAGTAAAAAGAACACACATGCAATGACACTGGTGGATCCATGTGTAGTCTCTGAAGAGAACAAACATTTCAATGACACTGGTGGATACATATGTGGTATGTGAAAAGAAAACACATCAAATGACTCTAGTTGTTGTTAGGAAAAAGAGCACACATGCAATTACACTAGTGGATCCATGTGTGGTCTCTGAAGAGAACACACATGCAATGACTCTAGCTGTGGTTAATGAGAAGAACACACATGCAATGACACTGGTGGATCCATAGGTGGATTGTGAAAAGAACACACATGCAATGACTCTGGTTGTTGTTAGTAAAAAGAACACACATGCAATGACACCGGTGGATCCATGTGTGGTCTCTAAAGAGAACAGATATTTCAATGACACTGGTGGATCCATATGTGGTATGTGAAAAGAACACACATCAAATGACTCCAGTTGTTGTTAGTAAAAAGAGCACACATGCAATTACACTAGTGGATCCATGTGTGGTCTCAGAAGAGAACACACATGCAATGACTCTGGTTGTTGTTAGTAAAAAGAGAACACATGCAATAACACTGGTTATTGTTAGTAAAAAGAGCACACATGCAATGACACTGGTGGATCCATGTGTGGTCTCTGAAGAGAACACACATTTCAATGACACTGGTGGATCCATATCTGGTATGTGAAAAGAACACACATGCAATGACTCCAGTTGTTGTTAGTAAAAAGAACATAGATGCAATGACATTAGTGGATTCATGTGTGGTCTCTAAATAGTACGCACATGCAATGACTCTAGCTGTGGTTAATGAGAAGAACACACATTTCAATGACACTTGTGGATCCATATGTGGTATGTGAAAATAATAGTCATGAAATGACTCCAGTTGTTGTTAGTAAAAAGAACACACATGCAAAGCCACTGGTGGATCCATGTGTGGTCTCTGAAGAGAACACACATGCAATGCCACTGGTGGATCCATATGTGGTATGTGAAAAGAACACACATGCAATGACTCCAGTTGTTGTTAGTAAAAAGAACACACATGCAATGACATTGGTCGATCCATGTGTGGTCTCTTAAGAGAACACACATTTCAATGACACTGGTGGATCCATATGTGGTATGTGAAAAGAACACAAATCCAATGACTCCAGTTGTTGTTAGTAAAAATAACACACCTGCAATGACACTGGTGGATCCATGCGTGGTCTCTGAAGAGAACACACATGCAATGACTCTAGCTGTGGTTACTGAAGAGAACACACATTTCAATGACACTAGTGGATCCATATGTGGTATGTCAAAACAACACACATGAAATGATTCTAGTTGTTGTTAGTAAAAAACACACATGCAATGACACTAGTGGATCCATGTGTGGTCTCTGAAGAGAACACACATTTCAATGACACTGGTGGATCCATATGTGGTATGTGAAAAGGACACACATGCAATTACTCTAGTTGTTGTTAGTAAAAAGAACACACATGCAATGACACTGGTGGATCCATGGGTGGTCTCTGAAAAGAACACACATGCAATGACTCTAGCTGTGGTTACTAAAGAGAACACACATTTCAATTACACTGGTGGATCCATATGTGGTATGTGAAAACAACAGACATCAAATGACTCTAGTTGTTGTTGGTAAAAAGAACACACATGAAATGACACTAGTGGATCCATGTGTGGTCTCTAAAGAGAACACACATTTCAATGACACTAGTTGATCCATATGTGGTATGTGAAAAGAACACACAAGCAATGACTCCAATTGTTGTTAGTAAAAAGAACACACATGGAATAACACTGGTGGATCCATGTGTGGTCTCTTAAGAAAACACACATGCAATGACTCTAGCTGTGGTTAATGAGAAGAACACACATTTCAATGACATAGGTGGATCCATATGTGGTATGTGAAAAGAACACCCATGCAATGACTCTAGTTGTTGTTAGTAAAAAGAACACACATGCAATGACACTGGTGGATCCATGTGTGGTCTTTGAAGAGAACACACATTTCAATGACACTGGTGGATCCATATGTGGTATGTGAAAAGAACACCCATGCAATGACTCCAGTTGTTGTTAGTAAAAAGAACACACATGCAATGACACTGGTGGATTCATGTGTGGTCTCTAAAGAGAACACACATGCAATGACTCTAGCTGTGGTTAATGAGAAGAACACACATTTCAATGACACTGGTGGATCCATATGTGGTATGTGAACAGAATAGTCATGAAATGACTATAGTTGTTGCTAGTAAAAAGAACACACATGCAATGACATTGGTGGATCCATGTGTGGTCTCTAAAGAGAACACACATGCAATGACACTAGTGGATCCATATGTGGTATGTGAAAAGAACACACATGCAATGACTCCAGTTGTTGTTAGTAAAAAGAACACACATGCAATGACACTGGTGGATCCATGTGTGGTCTCTGAAGAGAACACACATTTCAATGAGACTGGTGGATCCATATGTGGTATGTGAAAAGAACACACATGCAATGACTCCAGTTGTTGTTAGTAAAAAGAACACACATGCAATGACACTGGTGGATCCATGTGTGGTCTCTGAAGAGAACACGCATGCAATGACTCTAGCTGTGGTTACTGAAGAGAACACACATTTCAATGACACTGGTGGATCCATATGTGGTATGAGAAAACAACACACATGAAATGACTCCAGTTGTTGTTAGTAAAAAGAACACACATGCAATGACAGTAGTGGATCCATGTGTGGTCTCTGAAGAGAACACACATTTCAATCACACTGGTTGATCCATATGTGGTATGTGAAAAGAACACACATGAAATGACTCCATATGTTGTTAGTACAAATAACACACATGCAATGACACTGGTGGATCCATGTGTGGTGTCTGAAGAGATCACACATGCAATGACTCTAGCTGTGGTTAATGAGAAGAACACACATTTCAATGACATAGGTGGATCCATATGTGGTATGTGAAAAGAACATACATGCAATGACTCTAGTTGTTGTTAGTAAAGAGAAAACACATGCAATGACACTGGTAGATCCATGTGTGGTGTCTGAAGAGAACACACATTTCAATGACACTGGTGGATCCATATGGGGTATGTGAAAATAATATTTATGAAATGACTGCAGTTGTTGTAGTAAAAAGAACACACATGTAATGACACTGGTGGATCCATGTGTGGTCTCTAAAGAGAACACACATGCAATGACTCTAGTTGTTAGTGAAAAGAGCACACATGCAATGACACTGGTGGATCGATAGGTGGATTGTGAAAAGAGTACACATGCAATGACTCTGGTTGTTGTTAGTAAAAAGAACACACATGCAATGACACTGGTGGATCCATGTGTCGTCTCTGAAGAGAACACACATTTCAATGACACTAGTGGATCCATATGTGGTATGGAAAAGAACACACATGCAATGACTCTAGTTGTTGTTAGTAAAAATAACACACATGCAATGACACTGGTGGATTCATGTGTGGTCTCTGAGGAGAACACACATGCAATAACTCTAGCTGTGGTTAATGAGAAGAACACACATTTCAATGACAATAGTGGATCCATATGTGGTATGTGAAAATAATAGTCATGAAATGACTCTAGTTGTTGTTAGTAAAAAGAACACACATACAATGACACTGGTGGATCCATGTGTGGTCTCTGAAGAGAACACACATGCAATTACACTCGTGGATCCATATGTGGTATGTTAAAAGAACACACATGCAATGACTTCAGTTGTTGTTAGTAAAAAGAACACACATGCAATGACACTAGTGGATCCATGTGTGGTCTCTGAAGAGAACACACATTGCAATGACACTGGTGGATCCATATGTGGTATGTGAAAAGAACACACATGGAATGACTCTAGTTGTTGTTAGTAAAAAGAAAACACATGCAATGACACTGGTGGATCCATGTGCGGTCTCTGAAGAGAACACACATGCAATGACTCTAGTTGTGGTTACTGAAGAGAACACACATTTCAATGACACTAGTGGATCCATATGTGGTATGTGAAAACAACACACATGTAATGACTCCAGTTGTTGTTAGTAAAAAGAACACACATGCAATGGCACTAGTGGATCCATGTGTGGTCTTGGAAGAGAACACACATTTCAATGACAATGGTGGATCCATTTGTGGTATGTGAAAAGAACACACATGCAATGACTCAATTGTTGTTAGTAAAATGAACACACATGCAATGACACTGGTGGATCCATGTGTGGTCTCTGAAGAGAACACACATTTCAATGACACTGGTGGATCCATATGTGGTGTGTGAAAAAAACACACATGCAATGACTCCAGTTGTTGTTAGTAAAAAGAACACACATGCAATGACACTGGTGGATTCATGTGTGGTCTCTGAAGAGAACACACATGCAATGACTCTAGCTTTGGTTAATGAGAAGAACACACATTTCAATGACACTGGTGGATCCATATGTGGTATGTGAAAAGAATAGTCATGAAATGACACCAGTTGTTGTTAGTAAAAAGAACACACATGCAATGACACTGGTAGATCCATGTGTGGTCTCTGAAGAGAACACACATGCAATGACACTCGTGGATCCATATGTCGTATGTGAAAAGAACACACATGCAATGACTCCAGTTGTTGTTAGTAAAAAGAATACACATGCAATGACACTATTGGATCCATGTGTGGTCTCTGAAGAGAACACACATTGTAATGACACCGGTGGATCCATATGTGGTATGTGAAAAGAACACACATGCAATGACTCCAGTTGTTGTTAGTAGAAAGAACACACATGCAATGAAACTGCTGGATCCATGTGTGGTCTCTGAAGAGAACACACATGCAATGACTCCAGCTGTGGTTACTAAAGAGAACACACATTTCAATGACACTAGTGGATCCATATGTGGTATGTGAAAACAACACACATGAAATGACTCCAGTTGTTGTTAGTAAAAAGAACACACATGCAATGACACTAGTGGATCCATGTGTGGTCTTGGAAGAGAACACACATTTCAATGACACTGGTGGATCCATATGTGGTATGTGAAGAGAACACACATTCAATGACTCAGTTGTTGTTAGTAAAATGAACACACATGCAATGACACTGGTGGATCCCTATGTGGTCTCTGAAGAGAACGCACATGCATTGACTCTAGCTGGGTTAATGAGAAGAACACATATTTCACTGACATAGGTGGATCCATAAGTGGTATGTGAGAAGAACACACATGCAATGACTCTAGTTGTTGTTAGTAAAAAGAACACACATGCAATGACACTGGTGGATCCATGTGGTATCTGAAGAGAATACACATTTCAATGACACTGGTGGATCCATATGGGGTATGTGAAAATAATAGTCATGAAATGACTCTAGTTGTTGTAGTAAAAAGAACACACATGTAATGACACTGGTGGATCCATGTGTGGTCTCTAAAGAGAACACACATGCAATGACTCTAGCTATGGTTAATGAGAAGAACACATGTGCAATGACACTGGTGGATCCATACATGGATTGTGAAAAGAATACATGCAATGACTCTGGTTGTTGTTAGTAAAATGAACACACATGCAATGACACTGGTGGATCCATGTGTGGTCTCTAAAGAGCACACACATTTTAATGACACGGGTGGATCCATATGTGGTATGTGAAAAGATTAGTCATGAAATGACTCCAATTGTTGTTAGTAAAAAGAACACACATGCAATGACGCTGGTGGATCCATGTGTGGTCTCTAAAGAGAACACACATGCAATGACTCTAGCTGTGGTTAATGAGAAGAACACACACGCAATGACATAGGTGGATCCATAGGTGGATTGTGAAAAGATTAGACATGCAATGACTCTAGCTGTTGTTAGTAAAAAGAACACACATGCAATGACACTTGTGGATCCATGTGTGGTCTCTGAAGAGAACACACATGCAATCACTCTAGCTGTGGTTAATGAGAAGAACACACATGCAATGACACTGGTGTATCCATAGGTGGATTGTGAAAAGAACACACATGCAATGACTCTAGTTGATGTTAGTAAAAAGAACAAACATGCAATGACACTGGTGGATCCATGTGTGGTCTCTGAAGAGAACACACATTTCAATGACACTGGTGGATCCATTTGTGGTATGTGAAAAGAACACACATGCAATGACTCTAGTTGTTGTTATTAAAAAGAACACACATGCAATGATACTGGTGGATTCATGTGTGGTCTCTGAAGAGAACACACATGCAATGACTCTAGCTTTGGTTAATGAGAAGAACACACATTTCAATGACACTGTTGGATCCATATGTGGTATGTGAAAAGAATAGTCATGAAATGACTCCAAATGTTGTTAGAAAAAAGAACACACATGCAATGACACTGGTCGATCCATGTGTGGTCTCTGAAGAAAACACACATGCAATGACTCTGGTTGTTATTAGTAAAAAGAGCACACATGCAATGACACTGGTGGATCCATGTGTGGTCTCTGAAGAGAACACACATTTCAATGACACTGGTGGATCCATATGTGGTATGTGAAAAGAACACACATGCAATGACTCTAGTTGTTGTTAGTAAAAAGAACACACATGCAATGACACTAGTGGATCCATGTGTGGTCTCTGAAGAGAACACACATTGCAATGAAACTGGTGGATCCATATGTGGTATGTGAAAAGAACACACATGCAATGACTCCAGTTGTTGTTACTAAAAAGAACACACATGCAATGACACTGGTGGATCCATGTGTGGTCTCTGAAGAGAACACACGTGCAATGACTCCAGCTGTGGTTACTGCAGAGAACACACATTTCAATGACACTGGTGGATCCATATGTGGTATGTGCAAACAACACACATGAAATGACTCCAGTTGTTGTTAGTAAAAAGAAAACACATGCAATGACACTAGTGGATCCATGTGTGGTCTTGGAAGAGAACACACATTTCAATGACACTGGTGGATCGATATGTGGTATGTGAAAAGAACACACATGCAATGACTCAGTTGTTGTTAGTAAAATGAACACGCATGCAATGACACTGGTGGATCCATGTGTGGTCTCTGAAGAGAACACACATGCAATGACTCTAGCTGTGGTTAATGAGAAGAACACATATTTCACTGACATAGGTGGATCCATAAGTGGTATGTGAAAAGAACACACATGCAATGACTCTAGTTGTTTTTAGTAAAAAGAACACACATACAATGACACAGGTGGATCCATGTGTGGTATCTGAAGAGAACACACATTTCAATGACATTGGTGGATCCATATGGGGTATGTGAAAATAATAGTCATGAAATGACTCCAGTTGTTGTAGTAAAAAGAACACACATGCAATGACTCTGGTGGATCCACACGTGGAATGTGAAAACAACACACATGCAATGACTCTGGTTGTTGTTAGTAAAAAGAACACACATGCAATGACACTGGTGGATCCATGTGTGGTCTCTGAAGAGAACACAGATTTCAATGACACTAGTGGATCTATATGTGGTACGTGAAAAGAATAGTCATGAAATAACTCTAGTTGTTGTTAGTAAAAAGAGCACACATGAAATTACACTGGTGGATCCATGTGTGGTCTCTGAAGAGAACACACATGCAATGACTATAGCTGTGGTTAATGAGAAGAACACACGTGCAATGACACTGGTGGATCCATACGTGGATTGTGAAAAGAACACATGCAATGACTCTGGTTGTTTTCTAGTAAAATGAACACACATGCAATGACACTAGTGGATCCATGTGTGGTGTCTGAAGAGCACACACATTTTAATGACACGGGTGGATCCATATGTGGTATGTGAAAAGAATAGTCATGAAATGACTCCAGTTGTTGTTAGTAAAAAGAGCACACATGCAATAACACTGGTGGATCCATGTGTGGTCTCTAAAGAGAACACACATGCAATGACTCTAGCTATGGTTAATGAGAAGAACACACATGCAATGACACTGGTGGCTCGATAGGTGAATTGTGAAAAGAACACACATGCAATGACTGGTTGTTGTTAGTAAAAAGAACACACATGCAATGACACTGGTGGATCCATGTGTGGTCTCTGAAGAGAACAGACATTTCAATGACACTGGAGGATCCATATGTGGTATGTGAAAAGAACACACATCATATGACCCCAGTTGTTGTTAGTAAAAACATCACACATGCAATTACACTGGTGGATCCATGTGTGGTCTCGGAAGAGAACACACATGCAATGACTCTGGTTGTTGTTAGTAAAAAGAGCACACATGCAATGACACTGGTTGTTGTTAGTAAAAAGAGCACACATGCAATGACACTGGTGGATCCATGTGTGGTCTCTGAAGAGAACACACATTTCAATGACGCTGGTGGATCCATATGTGGTATGTGAAAAGAACACACATGCAATGACCCTAGTTGTTGTATGTAAAAAAAACACACATGCAATGACACTGGTGGATCCATAGGTGTGGTTAATAAGAAGAACACACATGCAATGACATAGGTGGATCCATAGGTGGATTGTGAAAAGAACAGACATGCAATGACTCTAGTTGTTGTTAGTCAAAAGAACACACATGCAATGACACTGGTGGATCCATGTGTGATCTCTGAAGAGAACACACATGCAATGACTCTAGCTGTGGTTAATGAGAAGAACACACATCCAATGAAACTGGTGGATCCATAGGTGGATCGTGAAAATAACACACATGCAATGACTCCAGTTGTTGTTAGTAAAAAGAAGACACATGCCATGACACTGATGGATTCATGTGTGGTCTCTGAAGAGAACACACATTTCAATGACACTGGTGGATCCATGTGTGGTATGTGAAAAGAATAGTCATGAAATGACTCCAATTGTGGTTAGTAAAAAGAGCACATATGCAATTACACTCGTGGATCCATGTGTGGTCTCTGAAGAGAACACACATGTAATGACTCTAGCTCTAGTTAATGAGAAGAACACACACATGCAGTGACACTGGTGGATCGATAGGTGGATTGTGAAAAGAACACACATGCAATGACTCTGGTTGTTGTTAGTAAAAAGAACACACATGCAATGACACTGGTAGATCCATGTGTGTTCTCTAAAGAGAACAGACATTTCAATGACACTAGTGGATCCATATGTGGTATGTGAAAAGAATAGTCATGAAATGACTCTAGTTGTTGTTATTAAAAAGAACACACATGCAATGACACTGGTGGATCCGTGTGTGGTCTCTGAAGAGAACACACATGCAATGACTCTAGCTGTGGTTAATGAGAAGAACACACATTTCAATGACACTGGTGGCTCCATATGTGGTATGTGAAAACAACACACATGAAATGACTCCAGTTGTTGTTAGTAAAAAGAACACACATGCAATGACACTAGTGGATCCATGTGTGGTCTTGGAAGAGAACACACATTTCAATGACACTGGTGGATCCATATGTGGTATGTGAAAAGAACACACATGCAATGACTCCAGTTGTTGTTAGTAAAAAGAACACACATGCAATGACACTGGTGGATCCATGTGTGCTCTCTGAAGAGAACACACATGCAATGACTCTAGCTGTGGTTAATGAGAAGAACACACATTTCACTAACATAGGTGGATCCATATGTGGTATGTGAAAAGAACACACATGCAATGACTCTAGTTGTTGTTAGTAAAAAGAACACACATGCAATGACACTGGTGGATCCATGTGTGGTCTCTGAAGAGAACACACATTTCAATAACACTGGTGGATCCATATGGGGTATGTGAAAATAATAGTCATGAAATGACTCCAGTTGTTGTAGTAAAAAGAACACACATGTAATGACACCGGTGGATCCATGTGTGGTCTCTAAAGAGAACACACATGCAATGACTCTAGTTGCTAGTGAAAAGAGCACACATGCAATGTCACTGGTGGATCCATAGGTCGATTGTGAAAAGAATACACATGCAATGACTCTGGTTGTTGTTAGTAAAAAGAACACACATGCAATGACACTGGTGGATCCATGTGTGGTCTTTGAAGAGAACACACATTTCAATGACACTAGTGGATCCATATGTGGTATGTGAAAAGAACACACATGCAATGACTCTGGTTGTTGTTAGTAAAAAGAACACACATGCAATGACACTGGTGGTTCCATGTGTGGTCTCTTAAGAGAACACACATTTCAATGACACTAGTGGATCTATATGTGATATGTGAAAAGAATAGTCATGA
This sequence comes from Avena insularis, assembly GCA_023614405.1. Lineage (NCBI taxonomy): Eukaryota > Viridiplantae > Streptophyta > Magnoliopsida > Poales > Poaceae > Avena > Avena insularis. The sequence goes on from JAJUPC010000148.1 coordinate 197,700, forward strand.
AATGACTCCAGTTGTTGTTAGTAAAAAGAGCACACATGCAATTACACTAGTGGATCCATGTGTGGTCTCTCAAGAGAACACACATGCAATAACTCTAGCTGTGGTTAATGAGAAGAACACACATGCAATGACACTGGTGGATCCATAGGTGGATTGTGAAAAGAACACATGCAATGACTCTGGTTGTTGTTAGTAAAATAAACACACATGCAATGACACTGGTTGATCCATGTGTGGTCTCTGAAGTGCACACACATTTTAATGACACATGTAGATCCATCTGTGGTATGTGAAAAGAATAGTCAAGAAATGACTCCAATTGTTGTTAGTAAAAAGAGCACACATGCAATTACACTGGTGGATCCATGTGTGGTCTCTGACTCTAGCTATGGTTAATGAGAAGAACACACATGCAATGACACTAGTGGCTCCATAGCTGCATTGTGAAAAGAACACACATACAATGACTGGTTGTTGTTAGTAAAAAGAACACACATGCAATGACACTTGTGGATCCATGTGTGGTCTCTGAAGAGAACAAACATTTCAATGAAACTGGTGGATCCATATGTGGTATGTGAAAAGAACACACATCATATGACTCCAGTTGTTGTTAGTAAAAAGAGCACACATGCAATTACACTGGTGGATCCATGTGTGGTCTCGGAAGAGAACACAGATGCAATGACTCTGGTTGTTGTTAGTAAAAAGAGCACACATGCAATGACACTGGTTGTTGTTAGTAAAAAGAGCACACATGCAGTGACACTGCTGGATCCATGTGTGGTCTCTGAAGAGAACACACATTTCAATGACGCTGGTGGATCCATATGTGTTATGTGAAAAGAACACACATGCAATGACCCCAGTTGTTGTTTTCAAAAAGAACACACATGCAATGACTCCAGTTGTTGTTTTCAAAAAGAACACACATGCAATGACACTGGTGTCTCCATGTGTGGTCTCTGAAGAGAACACACATGCAATGACTCTAGTTGTGGTTAATGAGAAGAACACACATGCAATGACATAGGTGGATCCATAGGTGGATTGTGAAAAGAGCAGACATGAAATGACACTAGCTATTGTTAGTAAAAAGAACACACATGCAATGACACTGATGGATCCATGTGTGGTCTCTACTCATGCAATGACTCTAGCTATGGTTAATGAGAGGAACACACATGCAATGACACTAGTGGATCCATAGGTGGATTGTGAAAAGAACACACATGCAATGACTCTAGTTGTTGTTAGTAAAAAGAACACACATGCAATGACACTGGTGGATCCAGGTGTGGTCTCTGAAGAGCACACACGTTTCAATGACACTGGTGGATCCATATGTGGTATGTGAAAAGAATAGTCATGAAATGACTCCAATTGTTGTTAGTAAAAAGAGCACACGTGCAATTACACTGGTGGATCCATGTGTGGTCTCTGAAGAGAACACACATGCAATGACTCTAGCTGTGGTTAATGAGAAGAACACACCTGCAATGACACTGGTGGATCCATAGGTGGATTGTGAAAAGAACAGACATGCAATGACTCTGGTTGTTGTTAGTAAAAAGAACACACATGCAATGACACTGGTAGATCCATCTGTGTTCTCTGAAGAGAACAGCCATTTCAATGACACTGGTGGATCCATATGTGGTATGTGAAAAGAACACACATTAAATGAATCTAGTTGTTGTTAGTAAAAAGAGCACACATGCAATTACACTAGTGGATCCATGTGTGCTCTCTTAAGAGAACACACATGCAATGACTTTAGCTATGGTTAATGAGAAGAACACACATGCAATGACACTGGTGGATCCATATGTGGATTGTGATAAGAACACACATGCAATGACTCTGGTTGTTGTTAGTAAAAAGAACACATATGCAATGACAATGGTGGATCCATGTGTGGTACCTGAAGAGAACACACATTTCAATGACACTGGTGGATCCATATGTGGTATGTGAAAAGAACACACATCAAATGACTCCAGTTGTTGTTAGTAAAAAGAGCACACATGCAATTATAGTGGTGGATCCATGTGTGGTCTCTGAAGAGAACACACATTTCAATGACACTGGTGGATCCATATGTGGTATGTGAAAAGAACACACATGGAGGGACTCCAGTTGTTGTTAGTAAAAAGAACACACTTGCAATGACACTGGTGGATCCATGTGTGGTCTTTGAAGAGAACACAAATGCAATGACTCTAGCTATGGTTAATGAGAAGAACACACATTTCAATGACACTGGTGGATCCATATGTGGTATGTGAAAAGAATAGTCATGAAATGACTCTAGTTATATTGTTAGTAAAAAGAACACAAATGCAATGACACTGGTGGATCCATGTGTGGTCTTGGAAGAGAACACACATTTCAATGACACTGGTGGATCCATATGTGGTATGTGAAAAGAACACACATAAAATGACTCCAGCTGTTGTTAGTAAAAAGAACACACATGCAATGACACTGGTAGATCCATGTGTGGTCTATGAAGAGAACACACATGCAACGACTCTAGCTGTGGTTAATGAGAAGAACACACATTTCACTAACATAGGTGGATCCATATGTGGTATGTCAAAAAAACACACATGCAATGACTCTAGTTGTTGTTAGTAAAAAGAACACACATGCAATGACACTGGTGGATCCATGTGTGGTCTCTAAAGAGAACACACATTTCAATGACACTGGTGGATCCATATGGGGTATGTGAAAATAATAGTCATGAAATGACTCCAGTTGTTGTTAGTAAAAAGAGCACACATGCAATTACACTGCTGTATCCATGTGTGGTCTCTTAAGAGAACACACATTTCAATGACACTGGTGGATCCATATGTGGTATGTGAAAAGAACACACATGCAATGACTCCAGTTGTTTTTAGTAAAAAGAACACACATGCCATGACACAGGTGGATTCATGTGTGGTCTCTGAAGAGAACACACATGCAACGACTCTAGCTATGGTTAATGAGAAGAACACACATTTCAATGACACTGGTGGATCCATTGTGGTATGTGAAAAGAATAGTCATGAAATGACTCCAGTTGTTGTTAGTAAATGATCACACATGCAATGACACTTGTGGATCCATGTGTGGTCTTTGAAGAGAACACACATGCAATGACACTGGTGGATCCATAGGTGGATTGTGAAAAGAACACACATGCAATGAGTCTGGTTGTTTTTAGTAAAAAGAACACACATGCAATGACAACTGTGGATCCATGTGTGGTCCCTGAAGAGAACACACATTTTAATGACAATGCTGGATCCATATGTGGTATGTGAAAAGAATAGTCATGAAATGACTCCAATTATTGTTAGTAAAAAGAGCACGCATGCAATTACACTGGTGGATCCATGTGTGGTCTCTGAAGAGAACACAGATGCAATGACTCTAGCTGTTAGTAAAAAGAACACACATGCAATGACACTGGTGGATCCATAGGTGGATTGTGAAAAGAACACACATGCAATGACTCTGGTTGTTGTTATTAAAAAGAACACACATGCAATGACACTAGTGGATCCATGTGTGGTCTCTGAAGAGCACAGACATTTCAATGACACTGGTGGATCCATATGTGGTATGTGAAAAGAATAGTCATGAAATGACTCCAGTTGTTATAAGTAAAAAGAGCACACATGCAATTACACTGGTGAATCCATGTGTGGTCTCTTAAGAGAACACACATGTAATGACTCTAGCTATGGTTAATGAGAAGAACACACATGCAATGACACAGGTGGATCCATAGGTGGATTGTGAAAATAGCACACATGCAATGACGCTGGTTGTTGTTAGTAAAAAGAACACACATGCAATGACACTGGTGGATCCATGTGTGGGCTCTAAAGAGAACACACATTTCAATGACACTGGTGGATCCATATGGGGTATGTGAAAATAATAGTCATGAAATGACTCCAGTTGTTGTTAGTAAAAAGAGCACACATGCAATTACACTGCTGTATCCATGTGTGGTCTCGGAAGAGAACACACATGCAATGAATCTGGTTGTTGTTAGTAAAAAGAGCACACATGCAATGACACTGGTTGTTGTTAGTAAAAAGAGCACACATGCGATGACACTGGTGGATCCATGTGTGGTCTCTGAAGAGAACACACATTTCGATGACACTGGTGGATCCATATGTGGTATGTGAAAAGAACACACATGCAATGACTCCAGTTGTTGTTAGTAAAAAGAACACACATGCCATGACACTGGTGGATTCATGTGTGGTCTCTGAAGAGAACACACATGCAACGACTCTAGCTATGGTTAATGAGAAGAACACACATTTCAATGACATTGGTGGATCCATTGTGGTATGTGAAAAGAATAGTCATGAAATGACTCCAGTTGTTGTTAGTAAAAAGAGCACACATGCAATGACACTAGCGGATCCATGTGTGGTCTCTGAAGAGAACACACATGCAATGACTCTAGCTGTTGTTAATGAGAAGAACACACATACAATGACACCGGTGGATCCATAGGTGGATTGTGAAAAGAACACACATGCAATGAGTCTGGTTGTTGTTAGTAAAAAGAACACACATGCAATGACACTGGTGGATCCATGTGTGGTCTCTGAAGAGAACACACATTTTAATGACTACAATTATTGTTACTAAAAAGAGCACGCATGCAATTACACTGGAGGATCCATGTGTGGTCTCTAAAGAGAACACACATGCAATGACTCTAGCTGTTAGTAAAAAGAACACACATGCAATGACACTGGTGGATCCATAGGTGGATTGTGAAAAGAACACACATGCAATGACTCTAGTTGTTGTTAGTAAAAAGAACACACATGCAATGACACTGGTGGATCTATGTGTGGTCTCTAAAGAGAACTCACATTTCAATGACACTGGTGGATCTATATGGGGTATGTGGAAATAATAGTCATGAAATGACTCCAGTTGTTGTTAGTAAAAAGAGCACACATGCAATTACACTGTTGTATCCATATGTGGTCTCGGAAGAGAACACACATGCAATGACTCTGGTTGTTTTTAGTAAAAAGAGCACACATGCAATGACACTGGTGGATCCATGTGTGGTCTCTGAAGAGAACACACATTTCAATGACACTGGTGGGTCCATATGTGGTATGTGAAAAGAACACACATGCAATGACAACAGTTGTTGTTAGTAAAAAGAACACACATGCCATGACACTGGTGGATTCATGTGTGGTCTTTGAAGAGAACACACATGCAACGACTCTAGCTATGGTTAATGAGAAGAACACACATTTCAATGACACTCGTGGATCCATTGTGGTATGTGAAAAGAATAGTCATGAAATGACTCCAGTTGTTGTTAGTAAAATGAGCACACATGCAATGACACTGGTGGATCCATGTGTGGTCTCTAAAGAGAACACACATGCAATGACTCTAGCTATGGTTAATGAGAAGAACACACATGCAATGACACTGGTGGATCCATAGGTGGATTGTGAAAAGAACACACATGCAATGACTCTGGTTGTTGTTAGTAAAAAGAACACACATGCAATGACACTGGTGGATCCATGTGTGGTCTCTGAAGAGCACACACATTTCAATGACACTGGTGGATCCATATGTGGTATGTGAAAAGAATAGTCATGAAATGACTCTAGTTGTTGTAAGTAAAAAGACCACACATGCAATTACACTGGTGAATCCATGTGTGGTCTCTTAAGAGAACACACATGTAATGACTCTAGCTATGGTCAATGAGAAAAACACACATGCAATGACACAGGTGGATCCATAGGTGGATTGTGAAAAGAACACACATGCAACGATTCTGGTTGTTGTTAGTAAAAAGAACACACATGCAATGACACTGGTGGATCCATGTGTGGTCTTTGAAGAGAACACACATTTCAATGACACTGGTGGGTCCATATGTGGTATGTGAAAAGAACACACATCAAATGACTCCAGTTGATGTTAGTAAAAAGAGCACACATGCAATTACACTGGTGGATCCATGTGTGGTCTCTGAAGAGAACACACATGTAATGACTCTGGTTGTTGTTAGTAAAAAGAGCACACATGAAATGACTCTAGTTGTTGTTAGTAAAAAGAACACACATGCAATGACACTGGTGGATCCATGTGTGGTCTCTCAAGAGAATACACATGCAATGACACTGGTGGATCCATATGTGGTATGTGAAAAGAACACACATGCAATGAGTCCAGTTGTTGTTAGTAAAAAGTACACACATGCAATGACACTGGTGGATCCATGTGTGGTCTCTTAAGAGAACACACATGCAATGACTCTAGCTATGTTTAATGCGAAGAACACACATGCAATGACACTGGTGGATCCATAGGTGGATTGTGAAAAGAACACACAAGTAATGACTCTGGTTGTTGTTAGTAAAAAGAACAAACATGCAATAACACTAGTGGATCCATGTGTGGTCCCTGAAGAGAACATACATTTCAATGACACTGGTGGATCCATATGTGGTATGTCAAAAGAACACACATCAAATGACTCCAGTTGTTGTTAGTAAAAAGAGCACACACAAAATTACACTGGTGGATCCATGTGTGGTCTCGGAAGAGAACACACATGCAATGACTCTGGTTGTTGTTAGTAAAAAGAGAACACATGCGATGACACTGGTTGTTGTTAGTAATAAGAGCACACATGCAATGACACTGGTGGATCCATGTGTGGTCTCTAAAGAGAACACACATTTCAATGACACTAGTGGATCCATATGTGGTATGTGAAAAGAACACACATGCAATGACTCCAGTTGTTGTTAGTAAAAAGAACACACATTCCATGACACTGGTGGATTCATGTGTGGTCTCTGAAGAGAACACACATGCAATGACTCTAGCTGTGGTTAATGAGAAGAACACACATTTCAAAGACACTGGTGAATCCATATGTGGTATGTGAAAATAATAGTCATGAAATGACTCTAGTTGTTGTTAGTAAAAAGAGCACACATGCAATGACACTGGTGGATCCATGTGTGGTCTCTGAAGAGAACACACATGCAATGACTCTAGCTGTGGTTAATGAGAAGAACACACATGCAATGACACTGGTGGATCCATAGGTGGATTGTGAAGAGAACACACATGCAATGAGTTTAGTTGTTGTTAGTAAAAATAACACACATGCAATGACACTGGTGGATCCATGTGTGGTCTCTGAAGAGAACACACATTTTAATGACAATAGTGGATCCATATGTGGTATGTGAAAAGAATAGTCATGAAATGACTCCAATTGTTGTTAGTAAAAAGAGCACACATGCAATTACACTAGTGGATCCATGTGTGGTCTCTGAAGAGAACACACATGCAATGACTCTAGCTGTTAGTAAAAAGAACACACATGCAATGACATTGGTGGATCCATAGGTGGATTGGGAAAAGAACACACATGCAATGACTCTGGTTGTTGTTAGTAAAAAGAGCAAACATGCAATGACACTGGTGGATCCATGTGTGCTCTCTGAAGAGCACAGACATTTCAATGCCACTGGTGGATCCATATGTGGTATGTGAAAAGAATAGTCATGAAATGACTCCAGTTGGTGTAAGTAAAAAGAGCACACATGCAATTACACGGGTGGATCCATGTGTGGTTTCTTAAGAGAACACACATGTAATGACTCTAGCTATGGTTAATGTGAAGAACACGCATGCAATGACACTAGTAGATCCATAGGTGGATTGTGAAAAGAACACACATGCAATGACTCTAGTTGTTGTTAGTAAAAAGAACACACATTCAATGACACTAGTGGATCCATGTGTGGTCTTTGAAGAGAACGCACATTTCAATGACACTGGTCGGTCCATATGTGGTATGTGAAAAGAACACACATCAAATGACTCCAGTTGTTGTTAGCAAAAAGAGCACACATGCAATTACACTGGTGGATCCATGTGTGGTCTCGGAAGAGAACACACATGCAATGACTCTGGTTGTTATTAGTAAAAAGAGCACACATGCAATGACACTGGTGGATCCATGTGTGGTCTCTAAAGAGAACACACATTTCAATGACACTGGTGGATCCATATGTGGTATGTGAAAAGAACACACATGCAATGACTCTAGTTGTTGTTAGTAAAAAGAACACACATGCCATGACACTGGTGGTTTCATGTGTGGTCTCTGAAGAGAACACACATGCAATGACTCTAGCTATGGTTAATGAGAAGAACACACATTTCAATGACACTAGTGGATCCATATGTGGTATGTGAAAAGAATAGTCATGAAATGACTCTAGTTGTTGTTCGTAAAAAGAGCACACATGCAATGACACTAGTGGATCCATGTGTGGTATCTGAAGAGAACACACATGCAATGACTCTAGCTGTGGTTAATGAGAAGAACACACAGGCAATGACACTAGTGGATCCATAGGTGGATTGTGAAAAGAACACACATGCAATGAGTTTGGTTGTTGTTAGTAAAAAGAACACACATGCAATGACACTGGTGGATCCATGTGTGGTCTCTGAAGAGAACACACATTTTAATGACAATGCTGGATCCATATGTGGTATGTGAAAATAATAGTGATGAAATGACTCCAATTATTGTTAGTAAAAAGAGCACGCATGCAATGACACTGGTGGATCCATGTGTGGTCTCTGAAGCAAACATACATGCAATGAATCTAGCTGTTAGTAAAAAGAACACACATGCAATGACACTGGTGGATCCATAGGTGGATTGTGAAAAGAACACACATGCAATGACTGGTTGTTGTTAGTAAAAAGAACACACATGCAATGACACTAGTGGATCCATGTGTGGTCTCTGAAGAGCACACACATTTCAATGACACTGGTGGATCCAAATGTGGTACGTGAAAAGAATAGTCATGAAATGACTCCAGTTGGTGTAAGTAAAAAGAGCACACATGCAATTAAACTGGTGGATCCATGTGTGGTCTCTTAAGAGAACACACAGGTAATGACTCTAGCTATGGTTAATGAGAAGAACACACATGCAATGACACTGGTGGATCCATAGGTGGATTGTGAAAAGAACACACATCCAATGACTCTGGTTGTTGTTAGTAAAAAGAACACAGATGCAATGACACTGGTGGATCCATGTGTGGTCTTTGAAGAGAACAAACATTTCAATGACACTGGTTGGTCCATATGTGGTATGTGAAAAGAACACACATCAAATGACTCCAGTTGTTGTTAGTAAAAAGAGCACACATGCAATTAGACTGGTGGATCCATGTGTGGTCTCTGAAGAGAACACACATGTAATGACTCTGGTTGTTGTTAGTAAAAAGAGCACACATGCAATGACACTCGTTGTTGTTAGTAAAAAGAGCACACATGCAATGACACTGGTGGATCCAAGTGTGGTCTCTAAAGAGAACACACATTTCAATTACATTGGTGGATCCATTTGTGCTATGTGAAAAGAACACACATGCAATGACTCCAATTGTTGTTAGTAAAAAGAACACACTTGCGATGACACTGGTGGATCCATGTGTGGTCTCTGAAGAGAACACACATGCAATGACTCTAGCTGTGGTTAATGAGAATAACACACATTTCAATGACACCGGTGAATCCATATGTGGTATGTGAAAAGAATAGTCATGAAATGACTCCAGTTGTTGTTAGTAAAAAGAGCACACATGCAATGACACTGGTGGATCCATGTGTGGTCTCTGAAGAGAACACACATTTCAATGACATTGGTGGATCCATTTGTGGTATGTGAAAAGAACACACATGCAATGACTCCAGTTGTTGTTAGTAAAAAGAACACACTTGCGATGACACTGGTGGATCCATGTGTGGTCTCTGAAGAGAACACACATGCAATGACTCTATCTTTGGTTAATGAGAAGAACACACATTTCAATGACACTGGTGGATCCATATGTGGTCTGTGAAAAGAATAGTCATGAAATGACTCCAGTTGTTGTTAGTAAAAAGAACACACATGCAATGACACTGGTGGATCCTTGTGTGGTCTCTCAAGAGAATACACATGAATGACACTTGTGGATCCATATGTGGTATGTGAAAAGAACACACATGCAATGACTCCAGTTGTTGTTAGTAAAAAGAACACACATGCAATGACACTGGTGGATCCATGTGTGGTCTCTGAAGAGAACACACATTTCAATGACACTGGTGGATCCATATGTGGTATGTGAAAAGAACACACATCAAATGACTCCAGTTGTTGTTAGTAAAAAGAGCACACATGCAATTACACTGGTGGATCCATGTGTGGTCTCGGAAGAGAACACACATGCAATGACTCTGGTTGTTGTTAGTAAAAAGAGGACACATGCGATGACACTGGTTGTTGTTAGTAAAAAGAGCACACATGCAATGACACTAGTGGATCGATGTGTGGTCTCTGAAGAGAACACACATTTCAATGACACTGGTGGATCCATATGTGGTATGTGAAAATAACACACATGCAATGAGTTTGGTTGTTGTTAGTAAAAATAACACACATGCAATGACACTGGTGTATCCATGTGTGGTCTCTGAAGAGAACACACATGCAATGACACTTGTGGATCCATATGTGGTATGTGAAAAGAACACACATGCAATGACTCCAGTTGTTGTTAGTAAAAAGAACACACATGCAATGACACTGGTGGATCCATGTGTCGTCTCTTAAGAGAACACACATGCAATGACTCTAGCTATTAGTAAAAAAACACACATGCAATAACACTGGTGGATCCATAGGTGGATTGTGAAAAGAACACACATGCAATGACTCTGGTTGTTGTTAGTGAAAAGAACACACATGCAATGACACTGGTGGATCCATGTGTGGTCTCTGAAGAGCACACACATTTCAATGACACGGGTGGATCCATATGTGGTATGTGAAAAGAATAGTCATGAAATGACTCAGGTTAGTAAAAGTAAAAACACACATGCAATTACACGGGTGGATCCATGTGTGGTCTCTTAAGAGAACACACATGTAATGACTCTAGCTATGGTTAATGAGAAGAACACACATGCAATGACACTAGTAGATCCATAGGTGGATTGTGAAGAGGACACACATGCAATGACTCTGGTTATTGTTAGTAAAAAGAACACACATGCAATGACACTGGTGGATCCATATGTGGTATGTGAAAAGAATAGTCATGAAATGACTCCAGTTGTTGTTAGTAAAAAGAACACACATGCAATGACACTGGTGGATCCTTGTGTGGTCTCTCAAGAGAATACACATGAATGACACTTGTGGATCCATATGTGGTATGTGAAAAGAACACACATGCAATGACTCTAGTTTTTGTTAGTAAAAAGAACACACATGCAATGACACTGGTGGATCCATGTGTGGTCTTTTAAGAGAACACACATGCAATGAATCCAGCTATGTTTAATGAGAAGAAAAAACATGCAATGACACTGGTGGATCCATAGGTGGATTGTGAAAAGAACACACATGCAATGACTCTGGTTGTTGTTAGTAAAAAGAACAAACATGCAATAACACTGGTGGTTCCATGTGTGGTCTCTGAAGAGAACACACATTTCAATGACATTGGTGGATCGATATGTGGTATGTGAAAAGAACACACATCAAATGACTCCAGTTGTTGTTAGTAAAAAGAGCACACATGCAATTACACTGGTGGATCCATGTGTGGTCTCGGAAGAGAACACACATGCAATGACTCTGGTTGTTGTTAGTAAAAAGAGGACACATGCGATGACACTGGTTGTTGTTAGTAAAAAGAGCACACATGCAATGACACTGGTGGATCCATGTGTGGTCTCTGAAGAGAACACACATTTCAATGACACTGGTGGATCCATATGTGGTATGTGAAAAGAACACACATGCAATGACTCCAGTTGTTGTTAGTAAAAACAAGACACATACCATGACACTGATGGATTCATGTGTGGTCTCTGAAGAGAACACACATGTAATGACTCTAGCTGTGGTTAATGAGAATAACACACATTTCAATGACACCGGTGAATCGATATGTGGTATGTGAAAAGAATAGTCATGAAATGACTCCAGTTGTTGTTAGTAAAAAGAACACACATGCAATGACACTGGTGGATCCATGTGTGGATTGTGAAGAGAACACACATGCAATGACTCTGGTTGTTGTTAGTGAAAAGAACACACATGCAATGACACTGGCGGATCCATGTGTGGTCTCTGAAGAGCACACACATTTCAATGACACTGGTGGATCCATATGTGGTATGTGAAAAGAGTAGTCATGAAATGACTCCAGTTGGTGTAAGTAAAAAGAGCACACATGCAATTACACGGGTGGATCCATGTGTGGTCTCTTAAGAGAACACACATGTAATGACTCTAGCTATGGTTAATAAGAAGAACACACATGCAATGACACTAGTAGATCCATAGGTGGATTGTGAAGAGGACACACATGCAATGACTCTGGTTATTGTTAGTAAAAAGAACACACAAGCAATGACACTGGTGGATCCATGTGTGGTCTTTGAAGAGAACTCAAATTTCAATGACACTGGTGGGTCCATATGTGGTATGTGAAAAGAACACGCATGCAATGACTCTAGTTGTTGATAGTAAAAAGAACACACTTGCGATGACACTGGTGGATCCATGTGTGGTCTCTGAAGAGAACACACATGCAATGACTCTAGCTTTGGTTAATGATAAGAACACACATTTCAATGACACTGGTGGATCCATATGTGGTATGTGAAAATAATAGTCATGAAACGACTCCAGTTGTTGTTAGTAAAAAGAACACACATGCAATGACACTGGTGGATCCATGTGTGGTCTCTGAAGAGAACACACATGCAATGAATCTAGCTATGGTTAATGAGAAGAACACACATGCAGTGACACTGGTGGATCCATTGGTGGATTGTGAAAAGAACACACATGCAATGACTCTGGTTGTTGTTAGTAAAAAGAACACACATGCAATGACACTGGTGGATCCATGTGTGGTCTCTGAAGAGCACACACATTTCAATGACACTGGTGGATCCATATGTGGTACGTGAAAAGAATAGTCATGAAATGACTCCAGTTGGTGTATGTAAAAAGAGAACACATGCAATTAAACTGGTGGATCCATGTGTGGTCTCTTAAGAGAACACACATGTAATGACTCTAGCTATGGTTAATGAGAAGAACACACATGAAATGACACTGGTGGATCCATAGGTGGATTGTGAAAAGAACACACATCCAATGACTCTAGTTGTTGTTAGTAAAAAGAAAACACATGCAATGACACTGGTGGATCCATGTGTGGTATTTGATAAGAACACACATTTCAATGACACTGGTGGGTCCATATGTGGTATGTGAAAAGAACACAGATCAAATGACTCAAGTTGTTGTTTGTAAAAGAGCACACCTGCAATTACATCAGGATCCATGTGTGGTCTCTAAAGAGAACACACATGTAATGACTCTGTTGTTGTTAGTAAAAGACCACACATCCAATGACACTCTTTGTTGTTAGTTAAAAGAGCACACATGCAATGACACTGGTGGATCCATGTGTGGTCTTTGAAGTTAAGACACATTTCAATGACATTGGTGGATCCATTTGTGGTATGTGAAAACAACACACATGCAATGACTCCAGTTGTTGTTAGTAAAAAGAACACACTTGCAATGACACTGGTGGATCCATGTGTGGTCTCTGAAGAGAACACACATGCAATGACTCTAGCTATGGTTAATGAGAAAAACACACATGCAATGACACTGGTGGATCCATAGGTGGATTGTGAAAAGAACACACATGCGATGAATCTGGTTGTTGTTAGTAAAAGAACACACATGCAATGACACTAGTGGATCCATGTGTAGTCTCTGAAGAGCACACACATTTCAATGACTCATGTGGATCCATATGTGGTACATGAAAAGAATAGTCATGAAATGACTCCTGTTGGTGTATGTAAAAAGAGCACACATGCAATTAAACTGGTGGATCCTTGTGTGGTCTCTTAAGAGAACACACATGTAATGACTCTAGCTATGGTTAATGAGAAGAACACACATGCAATGACACTGGTGGATCCATAGGTGGATTGTGAAAAGAACACACATCCAATGACTCTAGTTGTTGTTACTAAAAAGAAAACACATGCAATGACACTGGTGGATCCATGTGTGGTCTTTGAAGAGAACTCAAATTTCAATGACACTGGTGGTTCCATATGTGGTATGTGAAAAGAACACGCATGCAATGACTCTAGTTGTTGATAGTAAAAAGAACACACTTGCGATGACACTGGTGGATCCATGTGTGGTCTCTGAAGAGAACACACATGCAATGACTCTAGCTTTGGTTAATGATAAGAACACACATTTCAATGACACTGGTGGATCCATATGTGGTATGTGAAAATAATAGTCATGAAACGACTCCAGTTGTTGTTAGTAAAAAGAACACACATGCAATGACACTGGTGGATCCATGTGTGGTCTCTGAAGAGAACACACATGCAATGAATCTAGCTATGGTTAATGAGAAGAACACACATGCAGTGACACTGGTGGATCCATAGGTGGATTGTGAAAAGAACACACATGCAATGACTCTGGTTGTTGTTAGTAAAAAGAACACACATGCAATGACACTGGTGGATCCATGTGTGGTCTCTGAAGAGCACACACATTTCAATGACACTGGTGGATCCATATGTGGTACGTGAAAAGAATAGTCATGAAATGACTCCAGTTGGTGTATGTAAAAAGAGAACACATGCAATTAAACTGGTGGATCCATGTGTGGTCTCTTAAGAGAACACACATGTAATGACTCTAGCTATGGTTAATGAGAAGAACACACATGAAATGACACTGGTGGATCCATAGGTGGATTGTGAAAAGAACACACATCCAATGACTCTAGTTGTTGTTAGTAAAAAGAAAACACATGCAATGACACTGGTGGATCCATGTGTGGTATTTGATAAGAACACACATTTCAATGACACTGGTGGGTCCATATGTGGTATGTGAAAAGAACACAGATCAAATGACTCAAGTTGTTGTTAGTAAAAAGAGCACACCTGCAATTACACTGGTGGATCCATGTGTGGTCTCTAAAGAGAACACACATGTAATGACTCTGGTTGTTGTTAGTAAAAAGAGCACACATGCAATGACACTCTTTGTTGTTAGTTAAAAGAGCACACATGCAATGACACTGGTGGATCCATGTGTGGTCTTTGAAGTTAAGACACATTTCAATGACATTGGTGGATCCATTTGTGGTATGTGAAAACAACACACATGCAATGACTCCAGTTGTTGTTAGTAAAAAGAACACACTTGCAATGACACTGGTGGATCCATGTGTGGTCTCTGAAGAGAACACACATGCAATGACTCTAGCTATGGTTAATGAGAAAAACACACATGCAATGACACTGGTGGATCCATAGGTGGATTGTGAAAAGAACACACATGCGATGAATCTGGTTGTTGTTAGTAAAAAGAACACACATGCAATGACACTAGTGGATCCATGTGTAGTCTCTGAAGAGCACACACATTTCAATGACTCATGTGGATCCATATGTGGTACATGAAAAGAATAGTCATGAAATGACTCCTGTTGGTGTATGTAAAAAGAGCACACATGCAATTAAACTGGTGGATCCTTGTGTGGTCTCTTAAGAGAACACACATGTAATGAATCTAGCTATGGTTAATGAGAAGAACACACATGCAATGACACTGGTGGATCCATAGGTGGATTGTGAAAAGAACACACATCCAATGACTCTGGTTGTTGTTAGTAAAAAGAACACACATGCAATGACACTGGTGGATCCATGTGTGGTCTTTGAAGAGAACACACATTTCAATGACACTGGTGGGTCCATATGTGGTATGTGAAAAGAATACACATCAAATGACTCTAGTTGTTGTTAGTAAAAAGAGAACACATGCAATTACACTAGTGGATCCATGTGTGGTCTCTGAAGAGAACACACATGTAATGACTCTGGTTGTTGTTAGTAAAAAGAGCACACATGCAATGACAATCGTTGTTGTTAGTAAAAAGAGCACACGTGCAATGACACTGGTGGATCCATGTGTGGTCTCTGAAGAGAACACACATTTCAATGACATTGGTGGATCCATTTGTGGTATGTGAAAAGAACACACATGCAATAACTCCAGTTGTTGTTAGTAAAAAGAACACGCTTGCAATGACACTGGTGGATCCAAGTGTGGTCTCTGAAGAGAACACACATGCAATGACTCTAGCTTTGGTTAATGAGAAGAACACACATTTCAATGACACTGGTGGATCCATATGTGGTATGTGAAAATAATAGTCATGAAATGAATCCAGTTGTTGTTAGTAAAAAGAACACACATGCATTGACACTGGTGGATCCATGTGTGGTCTCTAAGAGAACACACATGCAATGGCACTGGTGGATCCATATGTGGTATGTGAAAAGAACACACATGCAATGACTCCAGTTGCTGTTAGTAAAAAGAACACACATGCAATGACACTGGTGGATCCATGTGTCATCTCTTAAGAGAACACACATGCATTGACTCTAGCTATGGTTAATGAGAAAAACACACATGCAATGACAATGGTGGATCCATAGGTGGATTGTGAAAAGAACACACATGCAATGAATCTGGTTGTTGTTAGTAAAAAGAACACACATGCAATGACACTGGTGGATCCATGTGTGGTCTCTGAAGAGCACACACATTTCAATGACACATGTGGATCCATATGTGGTACGTGAAAAGAATAGTCATGAAATGACTCCAGTTGGTGTATGTAAAAAGAGCACACATGCAATTAAATTGGTGGATCCATGTATGGTCTCTTAAGAGAACACACATGTAATGACTCTAGCTATGGTTAATGAGAAGAACACACATGCAATGACACTGGTGGATCCATAGGTGGATTGTCAAAAGAACACACATCCAATGACTCTGGTTGGTGTTAGTAAAAAGAACACACATGCAATGACACTGGTGGATCCATGTGTGGTCTTTGAAGAGAACACACATTTCAATGACACTGGTGGGTCCATATGTGGTATGTGAAAAGAACACACATCAAATGACTCCAGTTGTTGTTAGTAAAAAGAGCACACATGCAATTACATCAGGATCCATGTGGTCTCTGAAGAGAACACACATGTAATGACTCTGGTTGTTGTTAGTAAAAAGAGCACACATGCAATGACACTCGTTGTTGTTAGTAAAAAGAGCACACATGCAATGACACTGGTGGATCCATGTGTGGTCTCTGAAGAGAACACACATTTCAATGACATTGGTGGATCCATTTGTGGTATGTGAAAAGAACACACATGCAATGACTCCAGTTGTTGTTAGTAAAAAGAACACGCTTGCAATGACACTGGTGGATCCAAGTGTGGTCTCTAAAGAGAACACACATGCAATGACTAGCTTTGGTTAATGAGAAGAACACACATTTCAATGACACTGGTGGATCCATATGTGGTATGTGAAAATAATAGTCATGAAATGAATCCAGTTGTTGTTAGTAAAAAGAACACACATGCAATGACACAGGTGGATCCATGTGTGGTCTCTGAAGACAACACACATGCAATGGCACTGGTGGATCCATATGTGGTATGTGAAAAGAACACACATGCAATGATTCCAGTTGTTGTTAGTAAAAAGAACACACATGCAATGACACTGGTGGATCCATGTGTCATCTCTTAAGAGAACACACATGCATTGACTCTAGCTATGGTTAATGAGAAAAACACACATGCAATGACAATGGTGGATCCATAGGTGGATTGTGAAAAGAACACACATGCAATGAATCTGGTTGTTGTTAGTAAAAAGAACACACATGCAATGACATCAGGATCCATGTGTGGTCTCTGAAGAGCACACACATTTCAATGACACATGTGGATCCATATGTGGTACGTGAAAAGAATAGTCATGAAATGACTCCAGTTGGTGTATGTAAAAAGAGCACACATGCAATTAAACTGGTGGATCCATGTGTGGTTTCTTAAGAGAACACACATGTAATGACTCTAGCTATGGTTAATGAGAAGAACACACATGCAATGACACTGGTGGATCCATAGGTGGATTGTGAAAAGAACACACATCCAATGACTCTGGTTGGTGTTAGTAAAAAAGAACACACATGCAATGACACTGGTGGATCCATGTGTGGTCTTTGAAGAGAACACGCATTTTAATGACACTGGTGGGTCCATATGTGGTATGTGAAAAGAACACACATCAAATGACTCCAGTTGTTGTTAGTAAAAAGAGCACACATGCAATGACACTCGTTGTTGTTAGTAAAAAGAGCACACATGCAATGACACTGGTGGATCCATGTGTGGTCTCTGAAGAGAACACACATTTCAATGACATTGGTGGATCCATTTGTGGTATGTGAAAAAAACACACTTGCCATGACTCCAGTTGTTGTTAGTAAAAAGAACACACTTGCGATGACACTGGTGGATCCATGTGTGGTCTCTGAAGAAAACACACATGCAATGACTCCACCTTTGGTTAATGAGAAGAACACACATTTCAATGACACTGGTGGATCCATATGTGGTATGTGAAAAGAATAGTCATGAAATGACTCCAATTGTTGTTAGTAAAAAGAACACACATGCAATGACACTAGTGGATCCATGTGTGGTCTCTCAAGAGAATACACATGAATGACAATTGTGGATCCATATGTGGTATGTGAAAAGAACACACATGCAATGACTCCAGTTGTTGTTAGTAAAAAGAACACACATGCAATGACATCAGGGATCCATGTGTGGTCTCTAAGAGAACACACATGCAATGACTCTAGCTATGTTTAATGAGAAGAACACACATGCAATGACACTCGTGGATCCATAGGTGGATTGTGAAAAGAACACACATGCAATGACTCTGGTTGTTGTTAGTAAAAAGAGCACACATGCAATTACACTGGTGGATCCATGTGTGGTCTCGGAAGAGAACACACATGGAATGACTCTCGTTGTTGTTAGTAAAAAGAGGACACATGCGATGACACTGGTTGTTGTTAGTAAAAGGAGCACACATGCAATGACACTGGTGGATCCATGTGTGGTCTCTGAAGAGAACACACATGCAATGACTCTAGCTGTGGTTAATGAAAATAACAAACATTTCAATGACACTGGTGAATCCATATGTGGTATGTGAAAAGAATAGTCATGAAATGACTCCAATTGTTGTTAGTAAAAAGAGCACACATGCAATGACACTAGTGGATCCATGTGTGGTCTCTGAAGAGAACACACATTTCAATGACACTGGTGGATCCATATGTGGTATGTGAAAATAATAGTCATGAAATGAATCCAGTTGTTGTTAGTAAAAAGAACACACATGCAATGACACAGGTGGATCCATGTGTGGTCTCTGAAGACAACACACATGCAATGGCACTGGTGGATCCATATGTGGTATGTGAAAAGAACACACATGCAATGATTCCAGTTGTTGTTAGTAAAAAGAACACACATGCAATGACACTGGTGGATCCATGTGTCATCTCTTAAGAGAACACACATGCATTGACTCTAGCTATGGTTAATGAGAAAAACACACATGCAATGACACTAGTGGATCCATAGGTGGATTGTGAAAAGAACACACATGCAATGAATCTGGTTGTTGTTAGTAAAAAGAACACACATGCAATGACACTGGTGGATCCATATGTGGTCTCTGAAGAGCACACACATTTCAATGACACATCTGGATCCATATGTGGTACGTGAAAAGAATAGTCATGAAATGACTCCAGTTGGTGTATGTAAAAAGAGCACACATGCAATTAAACTGGTGGATCCATGTGTGGTTTCTTAAGAGAACACACATGTAATGACTCTAGCTATGGTTAATGAGAAGAACACACATGCAATGACACTGGTGGATCCATAGGTGGATTGTGAAAAGAACACACATCCAATGACTCTGGTTGGTGTTAGTAAAAAAGAACACACATGCAATGACACTGGTGGATCCATGTGTGGTCTTTGAAGAGAACACACATTTTAATGACACTGGTGGGTCCATATGTGGTATGTGAAAAGAACACACATCAAATGACTCTAGTTGTTGTTAGTAAAAAGAGCACACATGCAATGACACTCGTTGTTGTTAGTAAAAAGAGCACACATGCAATGACACTGGTGGATCCATGTGTGGTCTCTAAAGAGAACACACATTTCAATGACATTGGTGGATCCATTTGTGGTATGTGAAAAAAACACACTTGCAATGACTCCAGTTGTTGTTAGTAAAAAGAACACACTTGCGATGACACTGGTGGATCCATGTGTGGTCTCTGAAGAAAACACACATGCAATGACTCCACCTTTGGTTAATGAGAAGAACACACATTTCAATGACACTGGTGGATCCATATGTGGTATGTGAAAAGAATAGTCATGAAATGACTCCAATTGTTGTTAGTAAAAAGAACACACATGCAATGACACTAGTGGATCCATGTGTGGTCTATCAAGAGAATACACATGAATGACACTTGTGGATCCATATGTGGTATGTGAAAAGAACACACATGCAATGACTCCAGTTGTTGTTAGTAAAAAGAACACACATGCAATGACACTCGTGGATCCATGTGTGGTCTCTTAAGAGAACACACATGCAATGACTCTAGCTATGTTTAATGAGAAGAACACACATGCAATGACACTCGTGGATCCATAGGTGGATTGTGAAAAGAACACACATGCAATGACTCTGGTTGTTGTTAGTAAAAAGAGCACACATGCAATTACACTGGTGGATCCATGTGTGGTCTCGGAAGAGAACACACATGCAATGACTCTGGTTGTTGTTAGTAAAAAGAGGACACATGCGATGACACTGGTTGTTGTTAGTAAAAGGAGCACACATGCAATGACACTGGTGGATCCATGTGTGGTCTCTGAAGAGAACACACATGCAATGACTCTAGCTGTGGTTAATGAAAATAACAAACATTTCAATGACACTGGTGAATCCATATGTGGTATGTGAAAAGAATAGTCATGAAATGACTCCAATTGTTGTTAGTAAAAAGAGCACACATGCAATGACACTAGTGGATCCATGTGTGGTCTCTGAAGAGAACACACATTTCAATGACACTGGTGGATCCATATGTGGTATGTGAAAAGAACACACATCAAATGACTCAAGTTGTTGTTAGTAAAAAGAGCACACATGCAATTACACTGGTGGATCCATGTGTGGTCTCGAAAGAGAACACACATGCAATGACTCTGGTTGTTGTTAGTAAAAAGAGGACACATGCGATGACACTGGTTGTTGTTAGTAAAAGGAGCACACATGCAATGACACTGGTGGATCTATGTGTGGTCTCTGAAGAGAACACACATTTCAATGACACTGGTGGATCCATATGTGGTATGTGAAAAGAACACACATGCAATGACTCCAGTTGTTGTTAGTAAAAAGAACACACATGCCATGACACTGGTGGATTCATGTGTGGTCTCTGAAGAGAACACACATGCAATGACTCTAGCTGTGGTTAATGAGAATAACACACATTTCAATGACACTGGTGAATCCATATGTGGTATGTGAAAAGAATAGTCATGAAATGACTCCAGTTATTGTTAGTAAAAAGAGCACACATGCAATGACACTGGTGGATCCATGTGTGGTCTCTAAAGAGAACACACATGCAATGAGTCTAGCTGTGGTTAATGAGAAGAACACACAGGCAATGACACTGGTGGATCCATAGGTGGATTGTGTAAAGAACACACATGCAATGAGTTTGGTTGTTGTTAGTAAAAATAACACACATGCAATGACACTGGTGGATCCATGTGTGGTCTCTCAAGAGAACACACATGCAATGACACTGGTGGCTCCATATGTGGTATGTGAAAAGAACACACATGCAATGACTCTAGTTGTTGTTAGTAAAAAGAACACACATGCAATGACACTGGTGGATCCATGTGTCATCTCTTAAGAGAACACACATGCAATGACTCTAGCTATGGTTAATGAGACGAACACACATGCAATGACACTGGTGGATCCATAGGTGGATTGTGAAAAGAACACACATGCAATGACTCTGGTTGTTGTTAGTAAAAAGAACCCACATGCAATGACACTGGTGGATCCATGTGTGGTCTCTGAAGATCACACACATTTCAATGACACTGGTGGATCCATATGTGGTATGTGAAAAGAATAGTCATGAAATGACTCCAGTTGGTGTAAGTAAAAAGAGCGCACATGCAATTACACGGGTGGATCCATGTGTGGTCTCTTAAGAGAACACACATGTAATGACTCTAGCTATGGTTAATGAGAAGAACACACATGCAATGACACTAGGAGATCCATAGGTGGATTGTGAAGAGAACACACATGCAATGACTCTGGTTGTTGTTAGTAAAAAGAACACACATGCAATGACACTGGTGGATCCATGTGTGGTCTTTTAAGAGAACGCACATTTCAATGACACTGGTGGGTTCATATGTGGTATGTGGAAAGAACACACATCAAATGACTCCAGTTGTTGTTAGCAAAAAGAGCACACATGCAATTACACTGGTGGATCCATGTGTGGTCTCGGAAGAGAACACACATGCAATGACTCTGGTTGTTGTTAGTAAAAAGAGCACACATGCAATGACACTGGTGGATCCATGTGTGCTCTCTAAAGAGAACACAAATTTCAATGACACTGGTGGATCCATATGTGGTATGTGAAAAGAACACGCATGCACTGACTCAAGTTGTTGATAGTAAAAATAACACACTTGCGATGACACTAGTGGATTCATGTGTGGTCTCTGAAGAGAACACACATGCAATGACTCTAGCTGCGGTTAATGAGAATAACACACATTTCAATGACACTGGTGAATCCATATGTGGTATGTGAAAATAATAGGCATGAAATGACTCCAGTTGTTGTTAGTAAAAAGAGCACACATGCAGTGACACTGGTGGATCCATGTGTGGTCTCTGAAGAGAACACACATGCAATGACACTGGTGGATCCATATGTGGTATGTGAAAAGAACACACATCAAATGACTCCAGTTGTTGTTAGTAAAAAGAGCACACATGCAATTACACTGGTGGATCCATGTGTGGTCTCTGAAGAGAACACACATGCAATGACTCTGGTTGTTGTTAGTAAAAAGACCACACATGAATTGACACTGGTTGTTGTTAGTAAAAAGAACACACATGCAATGACACTGGTAGATCCATGTGTCGTCTCTTAAGAGAACACACATGCAATGACTCTAGCTATGGTTAATGAGAAGAACACACATGCAATGACACTGGTGGATCCATAGGTGGATTGTGAAAAGAACACACATGCAATGACTCTGGTTGTTGTTAGTAAAAAGAACACACATGCAATGACACTGGTGGATCCATGTGTGGTCTCTGAAGAGAACACACATTTCAATGACACTGGTGGATCCATATGTGGTATGTGAAAAGAACACACGTCAAATGACTCCAGTTGTTGTTAGTAAAAAGAGCACACATGCAATTACACTGGTGGATCCATGTGTTGTCTCTGAAGAGAACACACATGCAATGACTCGGGTTGTTGTTAGTAAAAAGACCACACATGCAATGACATTGGTTGTTGTTAGTAAAAAGAGCACACATGGAATGACACTGGTGGATCCATGTGTGGTCTCTGAAGAGAACACACATTTCAATGACACTGGTGGATCCATATGTGGTATGTGAAAAGAACACACATGCAATGACTCCAGTTGTTGTTAGTAAAAAGAACACACTTGCGATGACACTGGTGGATCCATGTGTGGTCTCGGAAGAGAACACACATGCAATGACTCTGGTTGTTGTTAGTAAAAAGAGCACACATGCAATGACACTGGTGGATCCATGTGTGGTGTCTAAAGAGAACACAAATTTCAATGACACTGGTGGATCCATATGTGGTATGTGAAAAGAACACGCATGCACTGACTCAAGTTGTTGATAGTAAAAAGAACACACTTGCGATGACACTAGTGGATCCATGTGTGGTCTCTGAAGAGAACACACATGCAATGACTCTAGCTTTGGTTAATGAGAAGAACACACATTTCAATGACACTGGTGGATCCATATGTGGTATGTGAAAATAATAGTCATGAAACGACTCTAGTTGTTGTTAGTAAAAAGAACACACATGCAATGACACTGGTCGATCCATGTGTGGTCTCTGAAGAGAACACACATGCAATGACACTGGTGGATCCATATGTGGTATGTGAAAAGAACACACATGCAATGACTCTAGTTGTTGTTAGTAAAAATAACACACATGCAATGACACTGGTGGATCCATGTGTCGTCTCTTAAGAGAACACACATGCAATGACTCTAGCTATGGTTAATGAGACGAACACACATGCAATGACACTGGTGGATCCATAGGTGGATTGTGAAAAGAACACACATGCAATGACTCTGGTTGTTGTTAGTAAAAAGAACACACATGCAATGACACTGGTCGATCCATGTGTGGTCTCTGAAGAGCACACACATTTCAATGACACTGGTGGATCCATATGTGGTACGTGAAAAGAAGACACATGCAATGACTCCAGTTGTTGTTAGTAAAAAGGACACACATGCCATGACACTGGTGGATTCATGTGTGGTCTCTGAAGAGAACACACATGCAATGACTCTAGCTGCGGTTAATGAGAATAACACACATTTCAATGACACTGGTGAATCCATATGTGGTATGTGAAAATAATAGTCATGAAATGACTCCAGTTGTTGTTAGTAAAAAGAGCACACATGCAGTGACACTGGTGGATCCATGTGTGGTCTCTGAAGAGAACACACATGCAATGACACTGGTGGATCCATATGTGGTATGTGAAAAGAACACACATCAAATGACTCCAGTTGTTGTTAGTAAAAAGAGCACACATACAATTACACTGGTGGATCCATGTGTGGTCTCTGAAGAGAACACACATGCAATGACTCTGGTTGTTGTTAGTAAAAAGACCACACATGCATTGACACTGGTTGTTGTTAGTAAAAAGAACACACATGCAATGACACTGGTAGATCCATGTGTCGTCTCTTAAGAGAACACACATGCAATGACTCTAGCTATGGTTAATGAGAAGAACACACATGCAATGACACTGGTGGATCCATAGGTGGATTGTGAAAAAAAAACACATGCAATGACTCTGGTTGTTGTTAGTAAAAAGAACACACATGCAATGACACTGGTGGATCCATGTGTGGTCTCTGAAGAGAACACACATTTCAATGACACTGGTGGATCCATATGTGGTATGTGAAAAGAACACACGTCAAATGACTCCAGTTGTTGTTAGTAAAAAGAGCACACATGCAATTACACTGGTGGATCCATGTGTTGTCTCTGAAGAGAACACACATGCAATGACTCTGGTTGTTGTTAGTAAAAAGACCACACATGCAATGGCATTGGTTGTTGTTAGTAAAAAGAGCACACATGGAATGACACTGGTGGATCCATGTGTGGTCTCTGAAGAGAACACACATTTCAATGACACTGGTGGATCCATATGTGGTATGTGAAAAGAACACACATGCAATGACTCCAGTTGTTGTTAGTAAAAAGAACACAATTGCGATGACACTGGTGGATCCATGTGTGGTCTCCGAAGAGAACACACATGCAATGACTCTAGCTTTGGTTAATGAGAAGAACACACATTTCAATGACACTGGTGGATCCATATGTGGTATGTGAAAATAATAGTCATGAAACGACTCCAGTTGTTGTTAGTAAAAAGAACACACATGCAATGACACTGGTGGATCCATGTGTGGTCTTTGAAGAGAACACACATGCAATGACACTGGTGGATCCATGTGTGGTCTCTGAAGAGAACACACATGCAATGACACTGGTGGATCCATTTGTGGTATGTGAAAAGAACACACATGCAATGACTCCAATTGTTGTTAGTAAAAAGAACACACATGCAATGACACTGGTGGATCCATGTGTCGTCTCTTAAGAGAACACACATGCAATGATACTAGCTATGGTTAATGAGAAGAGCACACATGCAATGACACTGGTGGATCCATAGGTGGATTGTGAAAAGAACACACATGCAATGACTCTGGTTGTTGTTAGTAAAAAGAACACACATGCAATGACACTAGTGGATCCATGTGTGGTCTCTGAAGAGCACACACATTTCAATGACACTGGTCGATCCATATGTGGTACATGAAAAGAATAGTCATGAAATGACTCTAGTGGGTGTAAGTAAAAAGAGCACACATGCAATTAAACTGGTGGATCCTTGTGTGGTCTCTTAAGAGAACACACATGTAATGACTCTAGCTATGGTTAATGAGAAGAACACACATGCAATGACACTGGTGGATCCATAGGTGGATTGTGAAAAGAACACACATCCAATCACTCTGGTTGTTGTTAGTAAAAAGAACACACATGCAATGACACTGGTGGATCCATGTGTGGTATTTGAAGAGAACACACATTTCAATGACACTGGTGGGTCCATATGTGGTATGTGAAAAGAACACACATCAAATGACTCCAGTTGTTGTTAGTAAAAAGAGCACACATGCAATTACACTGGTGGATCCATGTGTGGTCTTTGAAGAGAACACACATGTAATGACTCTGGTTGTTGTTAGTAAAAAGAGCACACATGCAATGACACTCGTTGTTAGTAAAATGAGCACACATGCAATGACACTGGTGGATCCATGTGTGGTCTCTGAAGAGAACACACATTTCAATGACATTGGTGGATCCATTTATGGTATGTGAAAACAACACACATGCAATGACTCCATTTGTTGTTAGTAAAAAGAACACACTTGTGATGACACTGGTGGATCCATGTGTGGTCTCTGAAGAGAACACACATGCAATGACTCTAGCTTTGGTTAATGAGAAGAACAGACATTTCGATGACACTGGTGGATCCATATGTGGTATGTGAAAATAATAGTCATGAAATGACTCCAGTTGTTGTTAGTAAAAAGAACACACATGCAATGACACTGGTGGATCCATGTGTGGTCTCTGAAGAGAACACACATGCAATGACACTGGTGGATCCATATGTGGTATGTGAAAAGAACACACTTGCAATGACTCTGGTTGTTGTTAGTAAAAAAGATTACACATGCAATGACACTGGTGGCTCCATGTGTCGTATCTTAAGAGAACACACATGCATTGACTCTAGCAATTGTTAATAAGAAGAACAAACTTGCAATGACACTGGTGGATCCATAGGTGGATTGTGAAAAGAACACACATGCAATGAATCTGGTTGTTGTTAGTAAAAAGAACACACATGCAATGACACTGGTGGATCCATGTGGCGTCTCTGAAGAGAACACACATTTTAATGACACTAGTGGATCCATATGTGGTATGTGAAAAGAATAGTCATGAAATGACTCTAGTTGTTGTTAGTAAAAAGAACACACATGCAATGACACTGGTGGATCCATGTGTGGTCTCTGAAGAGAACACACATGCAATGACACTGGTGGATCCATATGTGGTATGTGAAAAGAACACACATGCAATGACTCCAGTTGTTGTTAGTAAAAAGAACACACATGCAATGACACTGGTAGATCCATGTGTCGTCTCTTAAGAGAACACACATGCAATGACTCTAGCTATGGTTAATGAGAAGAACACACATGCAATGACACTAGTCGATCCATAGGCGGATTGTGAAAAGAACACACATGCAATGACTCTGGTTGTTGTTAGTAAAAAGAACACACATGCAATGACACTGGTGGATCCATGTTTGGTCTCTGAAGAGAACACACATTTCAATGACACTGGTGGATCCATATGTGGTATGTGAAAAGAACACACATCAAATGACTCCAGTTGTTGTTAGTAAAAAGAGCAGACATGCAATTACACTGGTGGATCCATGTGTTGTCTCCGAAGAGAACACACATGCAATGACTCTGGTTGTTGTTAGTAAAAAGACCACACATGCAATGACACTGGTTGTTGTTAGTAAAAAGAGCACACATGCAATGACACTGGTGGATCCATGTGTGGTCTCTGAAGAGAACACACATTTCAATGACACTGGTGGATCCATATGTGGTATGTGAAAAGAACACACATGCAATGACTCCAGTTGTTGTTAGGAAAAAGAACACACTTGCGATGACACTGGTGGATCCACGTGTGGTCTCTAAAGAGAACACACATGCAATGACTCTAGCTTTGGTTAATGAGAAGAACACACATTTCAATGACACTGGTGGATCCATATGTGGTATGTGAAAATAATAGTCATGAAACGACTCCAGTTGTTGTTAGTAAAAAGAACACACATGCAATGACACTGGTGGATCCATATGTGGTATGTGAAAAGAACACACATGCAATGACTCTAGTTGTTGTTAGTAAAAAAACACACATGCAATGACACTGGTGGATCCATGTGTCGTCTCTTAAGAGAACACACATGCAATGACTCTAGCTATGGTTAATGAGAAGAACACACATGCAATGACACTGGTGGATCCATAGGTGGATTGTGAAAAGAATAGTCATGAAATGACTCCAGTTGTTGTTAGTAAAAAGAACACACATGCAATGACACTGGTGGATCCATGTGTGGTCTCTGAAGAGCACACACATTTCAATGACACCGGTCGATCCATATGTGGTACGTGAAAAGAATAGTCATGAAATGACTCCAGTTGGTGTAAGTAGAAAGAGCACACATGCAATTAAACTGGTGGATCCATGTGTGGACTCTTAAGAGAACACACATGTAATGACTCCAGCTATGGTTAATGAGAAGAACACATATGCAATGACACTGGTGGATCCAGAGGTGGATTGTGAAAAGAACACACATCCAATGACTCTGGTTGTTGTTAGTAAAAAGAACACACATGCAATGACACTGGTGGATCCATGTGTGGTCTTTGAAGAGAACACACATTTCAATGACACTGGTGGGTCCATATGTGGTATGTGAAAAGAACACACATCAAATGATTCTAGTTGTTGTTAGTAAACAGAGCACACATGCAATTACACTGGTGGATCCATGTGTGGTCTCTGAAGAGAACACACATGTAATGACTCTGGTTGTTGTTAGTAAAAAGAGCACACATGCAATGACACTCGTTGTTGTTAGTAAAAAGAGCACACATGCAATGACACTGGTGGATCCATGTGTGGTCTCTGAAGAGAACACACATTTCAATGACATTGGTGGATCCATTTTTGGTATGTGAAAAGAACACACATGCAATGACTCCAGTTGTTGTTAGTAAAAAGAACACACTTGCGATGACACTGGTGGATCCATGTGTGGTCTCTGAAGAGAACACACATGCAATGACTCTATCTTTGGTTAATGAGAAGAACACACATTTCAATGACACTGGTGGATCCATATGTGGTATGTGAAAATAATAGTCATGAAATGACTCCAATTGTTGTTAGTAAAAAGAACACATATGCAATGACACTGGTGGATCCATGTGTGGTCTCTGAAGAGAACACACATGCAATGGCACTGGTGGATCCATATGTGGTATGTGAAAAGAACACACATGCAATGACTCTAGTTGTTGTTAGTAAAAAGAACACACATGCAATGACACTGGTGGAACCATGTGTCGTCTCTTAAGAGAACACACATGCATTGACTCTAGCTATGGTTAATGAGAAAAACACACATGCAATGACACTGGTGGATCCATAGGTGGATTGTGAAAAGAACACACATGCAATGAATCTGGTTGTTGTTAGTAAAAAAAAACACATGCAATGACACTGGTGGATCCATGTGTGGTCTCTGAAGAGCACACACATTTCAATGACTCATGTGGATCCATATGTGGTACGTGAAAAGAATAGTCATGAAATGACTCCAGTTGGTGTATGTAAAAAGAGAACACATGCAATTAAACTGGTGGATCCTTGTGTGGTCTCTTAAGAGAACACACATGCATTGACACTGGTGGATCCATATGTGGTATGTGAAAAGAACACACATGCAATGACTCTAGTTGTTGTTAGTAAAAAAAACACACATGCAATGACACTGGTGGATCCATGTGTCGTCTCTTAAGAGAACACACATGCAATGACTATAGCTATGGTTAATGAGAAGAACACACATGCAATGACACTGGTGGATCCATAGGTGGATTGTGAAAAGAATAGTCATGAAATGACTCCAGTTGTTGTTAGTAAAAAGAACACACATGCAATGACACTGGTGGATCCATGTGTGGTCTCTGAAGAGCACACACATTTCAATGACACCGGTCGATCCATATGTGGTACGTGAAAAGAATAGTCATGAAATGACTCCAGTTGGTGTAAGTAAAAAGAGCACACATGCAATTAAACTGGTGGATCCATGTGTGGTCTCTTAAGAGAACACACATGTAATGACTCCAGCTATGGTTAATGAGAAGAACACACATGCAATGACACTGGTGGATCCAGAGGTGGATTGTGAAAAGAACACACATCCAATGACTCTGGTTGTTGTTAGTAAAAAGAACACACATGCAATGACACTGGTGGATCCATGTGTGGTCTTTGAAGAGAACACACATTTCAATGACACTGGTGGGTCCATATGTGGTATGTGAAAAGAACACACATCAAATGACTCTAGTTGTTGTTAGTAAACAGAGCACACATGCAATTACACTGGTGGATCCATGTGTGGTCTCTTAAGAGAACACACATGTAATGACTCTGGTTGTTGTTAGTAAAAAGAGCACACATGCAATGACACTCGTTGTTGTTAGTAAAAAGAGCACACATGCAATGACACTGGTGGATCCATGTGTGGTCTCTGAAGAGAACACACATTTCAATGACATTGGTGGATCCATTTGTGGTATGTGAAAAGAACACACATGCAATGACTCCAGTTGTTGTTAGTAAAAAGAACACACTTGCGATGACATCAGGATCCATGTGTGGTCTCTGAAGAGAACACACATGCAATGGCTCTAGCTTTGGTTAATGAGAAGAACACACATTTCAATGACACTGGTGGATCCATATGTGGTATGTGAAAATAATAGTCATGAAATGACTCCAATTGTTGTTAGTAAAAAGAACACACATGCAATGACATTGGTGGATCCATGTGTGGTCTCTGAAGAGAACACACATGCAATGGCACTGGTGGATCCATATGTGGTATGTGAAAAGAACACACATGCAATGACTCTAGTTGTTGTTAGTAAAAAGAACACACATGCAATGACACTGGTGGAACCATGTGTCGTCTCTTAAGAGAACACACATGCATTGACTCTAGCTATGGTTAATGAGAAAAACACACATGCAATGACACTGGTGGATCCATAGGTGGATTGTGAAAAGAACACACATGCAATGAATCTGGTTGTTGTTAGTAAAAAAACACACATGCAATGACACTGGTGGATCCATGTGTGGTCTCTGAAGAGCACACACATTTCAATGACTCATGTGGATCCATATGTGGTACGTGAAAAGAATAGTCATGAAATGACTCCAGTTGGTGTATGTAAAAAGAGAACACATGCAATTAAACTGGTGGATCCTTGTGTGGTCTCTTAAGAGAACACACATGCATTGACACTGGTGGATCCATATGTGGTATGTGAAAAGAACACACATGCAATGACTCCAGTTGTTGTTAGTAAAAAGAACACACATGCAATGACACTGGTAGATCCATGTGTCGTCTCTTAAGAGAGCACACATGCAATGACTCTAGCTATGGTTAATGAGAAGAACACACACTACTAGGAAACAGCCTATAGATAGACAACATGCGTCAGTGGCGCATGAGGAAATCTATGTGCCATAGGAATACATCAGTGGCGCACTGGAAAGCATGCGCCACAGAAGTTTAGTTCTGGGCGCATTGCAGCATGCGCCATGTAAGATTGGTGGAACCACTGGCCGTGGGATGATCAGGTTACATGGCGCATTTCCAATATGCGCCACAGAAGAAAACTTCATGGCGCATATTTATTACATGGTAACATGGAGGGGGGCCCCACCACGGAATCTAATTCACCCAAGTTCTATGGCGCATGTTGAAATATGCACCACATATGTGTTTCACTTCTGTGGCGCATATCCTAGCATGCGCCACAGAACTTGGGGGTGGGCCCCACAGAGGGAATCTTATTCACCCACTTCTGTGGCGCACATGGTAGAAATGCATACGAAGTTTCATCATCTGGCGCATTTCCTCCATATGCCCATGAGATGAGGAGGCGTCCATCCATATGTTAAAAAGGTGACATGAGCTAGCTTTCTTATCTATCTATCCCACCACCACCTATTTCACATCTCTACCTCCTCCCAACTCGTCTTCCTCCTCCCTCACACCCCATCTTGCCCATAGTTTCTCCATTTTCTTATATCTAAACCTACTTTAATCCATAAATTGGTAAGTAGAAGCTTCGCTCCAACTTCTAGATCTAAAAGTTCCTTACTTTTCCCTCTCGCATCTCTCTATTTGTTTACTAATTTCCTCTCCACCAACTTGCATTGTAGATCTATTTGTCCATACTCTCTCATCGCGCGGTCTCGTCTCGCTATTATTGTGTCTACTATAGCTAGGTGAGTAGTTGGCCATCATGAAAATGTAGGTGAAGCTTGTCGCACGGGCTGTGTGTGTGCGATCCATGGCGAGACGATATGCTTGTGTGTGGTGCATGAATGTTTGCAATGGGAGGAAGTTTTTTGTTGTTTTCTTGTTGTTGTCGGGCCCGGCCGGTGTGGTTGCATCGATGTTTGCCAAAATGTTGATTCATTTCCATTTCAGCAAATTTTTGCACTACCCATATGTCCTAATTTTAGGAAAGGTCATGCCAAAATTTTTCTGGCTAGCATTCATGCATGTGTGTGTTCATATGGTGTGGTTCTCACCTATATTCTCTATTTTGACCCTCGCAACCATGGTCCTCACGATGAGTGAAGGTCAATTGCTAGGTACAAGAAAGGCGAAGGAGGACATGATTCGAACAACAAGACCATGATAAGATGTCCATGTCGAACATGCAAACTGCAGCTGGATCGACCCTGAATCTGGACAATTGGAGGGTCACCGCTTGGCGCGGTTTCATCGCGACCTCAATGAGGCGCCGGCAGACATGGTGGTGGTCACGAAGACGTGGGCAAGCAAGAAGCGAAGAGTCTACGGGCATGATCATCATGACGAAGGAGATGCCAATGAGCATGATCATCATGACGAAGGAGATGCCGGGCATGATCGGCATGGAGAAGGAGATGACGATGGTCATGATCATGAAGAAGGAGAAGAAAGGAACACCAGACGCTGCTAACTTCCGATCTTGCAGGACCCTCATGTTCAAGAACTTCTCCTCAAGGAGACGAGCAACGATAAAGCTGCAGCCAGAGAGAAAGCCAAGCTGGCCCAAATGGAGGTAGACGGGATGACTCCATTGTATCCTGGGTGTCGCCCCGAGGATACATGTTTGGGTGTAACGCTCAAAGCTCTAGAGATGAAGGCCGAACACAAATGGACCAATGTGAGCTTCAACGCGAACATGGAATACTGGCACGACCGACTTCCTAAGGGGAACACATTGCCAACAAGTATCGAGGAGGCCAAGAAAATCGTGTGCCCTCTCGACCTACCACACATTAAATACCACACATGCATCAATGATTATGCACTTTATCTAACGGAGCAATGCGGATAGAACCACTTGTCCGGTGTGTGGCCAAGGACGGTACAAGAGAGGGAACAAGAAAGTTCCTCGAAAAGTGGTATGGTACTTTCCTATCACCCCTCGTCTGCAGCGATATTTCGTAGATCCTAAGGAAGCAAAGCTCATGCAATGGCACACGGAAAGAGAGAAACCCGAAGATGATCCAGAGAAGGGCAAGATCCTGACACACCCTTCAGACACTAGCCAGTGGAACACATTAGACATCGAGTTCGAAGAGTTCGGGAGCGATGCAAGGAACGTCAGGCTGGGTATGAGCACCGATGGACTCAATCCTTTTGGAAACCAGAGTAGCACGCATAGCACCTGGCCCGTGTTTGTATGGCCATACAACCTCCCCCCGTGGCTATGCACGAAGCAAAGGTATGTACACATGAGCATTCTTATTCAGGGGCCGAAACAACCAGGTATCGATATGCATCTGTATCTCGGGCTATTGAGAGAGGAGTTAGCCAGCTTGTGGGAGACGCCGGCCCGTACGTGGGACGCCTACACTAAAGAATATTTCCATCTGAGAGCCGCGTTGCTCACGACCGTGCAGGACTATCCTGGTTACGCATATGTATCGGCCCAGGTGAACCACGGACACAATGCATGCGTCAAGTGCATGGATGAGACACCGCATCTCCAGCTACCAAGGGATCCCGGGTCTTTGAAAACCGTGTTCCAAGGTACTCGAAAGTGGCTCCGCATGGATCACCCGTGGAGAAAACGTGGTGACCTGTTCAATGGTAAGGACGAGCTCGAAAGACCCCCGCGTCCGAGGAGCGGCGAAGAAATCGAGGAGCTTTCGAATAATTGGGTAGATTGCCCTGCGCCTGGAAAAAAACGACCGAGGACAAAGCCACTGCTGGGTGTATGGAAAGCAAGGTCTGTTTTCTGGGACCTGCCGTATTGGAAGGTCCTTCACACTCCCCATAGCCTCGATGTAATGCACATCACGAAGAACGTTACCGAGTCCGCTGGCACTCTCTTGAACATGCGGAGAGGACCAAGGATGGGAAAGCAAGAAAGGACCTTAAATTGCTTGGCATAAAGAAAGATCTTGATGCCACGATAGTGATGATGATGATGATGATCATCATCATCATCAGGAAGGGACTCAAGGTTGCCGCAAAAGAGTTAAGAAGAATGAGGTGGTGCTTCGCGCTGCCTGCTTCACTCTGAGTCTGGAGGAGCTTGAGCAGTTTTTTAGGTGCCTCTTAGGAGTGAAAGTTCCTCACGGTTACTCGGGGAAGATAAGTAGATATCTGGACGTGGCGAAGAGGAGGTTTAGCGGTATGAAGTCTCACGACTGTCACGTGCTGATGACGCAGATACTCCCTGTTGCGATCCGTGGGATAATGGACGAGCATGTCCGTGAGATGTTGTTTGGCCTCTGTAACTTTTTCGACGTCATATCTAGGAAGTCAATCGGTGTGAAGCAGCTCGACAGGCTACAGGAAGAGATCGTGATGATACTATGTGAGCTTGAGATTTACTTCCCGCCCGCATTCTTCGACATCATGGTGCATCTGCTTGTACATGTCGTGGACGACATCATCCAGCTCGGGCCGACATTCCTGCACAACATGATGCCATTTGAAAGGCTAAACGGTGCCATCAAAGGATTCGTTCGCAACAGGTCTCATCCAGATGGAAGCATAGCCAAGGGCTTTCTGATCTACGAGTGCATCTCCTTCTGCCAGAATTATCTAACCACCAAGAACGAGGATGTTGGAATACCCACAAAGAAGCACCTCGGCAGGCTCGGTGGATATGGTCACCGTGAGGGCTGCCGCTCACTACATGTCGGCATTGATGGTCGACGCACCGATTTTGAAAGGGCACACCGAGTCGCGCTACAACACATTGAAGTGGTCGGCCCTTGGGTCGAAGATCACAGAAGCTTAATCGAGCAGGAGTACGTCGACCAGGGCCGGCCGAGGAAGAAGGGAGACGTAACCAGAGAGCACAACTCTAGCTTCACGGGTTGGTTCAAGAAAAGGCAACTGGACAATCCCCCACAGACGCCTTCTACGGAAGATCAAAAACTCATATTCTCCTTGTCGCAGGGCCCAAGGCACAACCTAAGGACCTATCAGTTATACGACATAAACGGTTATAGATTCTACACCGAGGAAAAGGACAAGAATAGTGAATATCAAAACTCAGGAGAAACGATGTTATCCTTTGCTGATGACGAGACTACTGTGATGGAAAGATTCTACGGAAGGATCGAGGAGATATGGGAGCTCGACTACTGTGGAGAGATCATACCGATGTTCCGTGTTAGATGGGCCAAGAACGTGGAAAAAGAAGGCCGCTATTTCACCACAATGGTTATACCAGATGCCAAATCAACAAAGAACGCCTCCGCAAAAAATGAGCCTTGGGTACTCGCTAGCCAAGTTGATCAATGATTTTTTATTACCGACCCGTCAAAGCCCAACCGTGTTGTATTTAGGAGGGGCAAGAGGAGCATCATCGGAATGGAAGGAGCCGCCAATGAGCAAAACTTCGACAAAAACGGCGACCCGAAGATCGAAGAGGAATTCAACAAGTACTTCGACATGCCTACTACTACTATAGTAAGAAGGAAGACCACACTGCCTACTAAAGGTTGTCCATTCACAAGAAGAAATCTCAAAGTGCACGGGCTAAAGTATTCAACCACGGCGAAAAAGGGCAAGAAGATTGTGAAGAGACACTAGCAATTATGTGACCTTCTGGTGTATTAATTCGTGTGGGTATAATGTGATATTAGTGTGACTTTTTTGTGTATTAATTCACATGTGTGCTCGCAAATATATATTGGCATTTTTCCTCTTCCAATAATGTTTCAGGTTATATTATGTTCTGTATGCTTCAGGTTTGGCTGAAATTTCCCTTTTATTTGGTATATATGGTGCTGGGATTATTTGGTACTATATGGTGCTGGGATTATTTGGTACTATATGGTGCTGGGATTATATGGTGGGATTATTTGGTACTATATGGTGCTATTTGATTCGATGGGGTGTGGATGGGGGCTGTGGATGGGGCTATTTTCTAGTGTGTGAATGTTGCAGGGATTTTATTTGAGTTGCCCATTTCTCCCAAAGTATCGATTCACTTCCATTTCGGTTGAGAAATGGGCACTCCTAAGTCAAAAAATTAGCAAAGGTCATGCCGAATTTTTCGGCCGAGATTTGTGCTAACATTTTGCCTCTTTTAAATAGAGTAGTGTAAACATGTCGGGCAACAAGGAGTCTGGCCCTTCTAAGCACATGATCAGCGTCGAAGAACAAGCTAGACAGGCCAACCAGTCATTCTGGCAGGGGTCCCAACAGGAGGAGGAGGAGGAGGTGGCGATGAGGATGACACCACCACCGGAGGAGGAGGCGACCGTCGCCAGAGCTGCTGGGGCCAATGAGGGCGGAGATCCTGATTACGAGGGGGACGAAGACGACTACGATGGAACTAGTGAAGGCGGCGACGAAGAGGATGACACCACCGATGGCGGCGCCCGCACCGATGGCGGTGAGAGGACGGATGGCGGTACCGGCAACCCGGCCGCTTCACAGAAGAAGAAGAAGAAGAAGGAACAGAAGGAGCGGAAGGTGCCATTGCTCGCCACTGTCTATGATGAGTTCACTGAGGTCACAGAAAGTGGCCAACCCATTGCGCCAGAGGCGATTGCTAAAGGGTACGGCCTGCAACTCGGGTGCATCGTCCGGGAAACCATGTCAATCAACACGAAGTACATTAGACATGCTGACCATGCAGCTTTGGTCGATAACCTCCTTAAGAAGCTTCACAAGCGATACAGATTCCCAGAGTAGTTTAGAAACCTCGAGAGAAATAAGAACCCGGTGAACAGACTAGCCCTCACGAAGATGAGCAACGCCTTGAGCAGCTAGAAAACCCGGGTGAAGAATAGCATTGACAAAGGTGAAAGCTGGGAGGTTATTAGTAAGAAAAATCCGATGCTCGACGAAGAGGAGTTTAGGATATCCAAGGCGGATATAGCTACCGCTGACGCTATAAAATGGACTCAATGGGGAAGGAGTATGCGGGAACAGAACATAGGTAACCACCACCTTGGAAGCGGCGATTCTGGGAAACAGCCATTTGGGACAAGGAGGACGCCGAGCTTGAACGCCTTGGTAAAGACAACCCTTGGCTTAAAATCACGGACTTGCAGCTTAAGCAATTTGTTCGGCCCGCTACTACTGGACAAGGAAGCAGGGAGTTCATCACCGACGATCCGGAGGTGAAGGAATTCGAGAAGAATCTGGTAAGGAATTTATCGCTGATCTCAAGTCTATTGCGTTCTAATTAAGATAATGAAGCCAAGAATCTAAATGGGTTCACCTTTCCTTGTCTCTGCAGGAGGAGGAACTGAACGCTACTGCCACAGAGTCGTCCCAGGATTCGACGGAGCCGTGGGACACGGTTTTCAATAGGGCGACCAATGCTTACAAGAAGAGGGACAAGGGGTTGCCGCCGTCCTCAGCTGGCCGTGTGTCCGGCTTCGGTACGAGCATGAAGTTCAAGGAGTTCTACAAAGAGGACGCCAAGAAAAGAAGGGACAGGAAGAACCAGGATAAAGCCGCTGTTGCAGAGCTGAAGATGATTGTGCAGACACTAGAGGAGAAGGCGGTGGACCAGAAAACGATGGACAAGTTAGTGGAAGATAAGCTCCGCTCGATGATCCCCCCTGAGTTTTTCGAGGGGCTTACTGCTTGGAATGCGGGAGGTCGACAGGGGCCGATACATCTGCCCAGCTTAAGCGGCAGCAACTCGGGCATCAATGTTACCGTGTCGCCGGACCTGGTGACCCCGCCGGCCGTCAACGTCGGGACACAGCCCCTCGTTTTGGTCACACCGACGCCCCCTCCCGCCAAAGATACCAATAAGGCGCAATTGACGGTGGTGCCGTGAGGCACCGGCGGAGATTGCATATGATGATAGGCCAGCCGCCGGCATCCGCCGTGTCTCTACATTAGCCGAGATCCACGCCATCACCAAGGTAACTAATTAGTTAGTGCACGTCATCTCCTTTATGCCTTTGATGCATGACTGTTGCCATCTCATGACGCCCAACAACATGTTTTTGCCTCAGGACACTTCTTGCGTACTCCTGCTTAAAGATGTCGGCGGTGAGTTGAAGGATGTTGCCAAGGGCACTCTTATTCAACCGGCGAGCCGCACGATGCACAACAATCCAATGGATGATGACGTGATGAAGGTCAGGTTGGCTCGGGTGTTGCCAGGGTGCGACGACATGGACCCCCCCATTCAACCTCAGGGAGCTGACGAACACAAGACCCTTGGGGAATGCTACAACTGGCCCTTGACATGGCCAAAGACCCAGATTCATCTTGCGGGGGGGGGGGAGCACCGGCGCCACCTCTCGACCGATCATCGCCCGGCCACCACCTCGGAAGCCAGTAGGCGCTGTTGTCGCCACCACCAGCCATCACCATCAACTCTTGGCAGCGTGTGCACCGCCACATGGCAAAGACGTTGTGCCGCAACCGTCGTCGCCCCCGCTACCACCACCACATGATGGCACCCATGAAGATGATGATGAATTGGTCAATGTTGACGACTTCATCAACACCGGTGCCGCCAAAGGATTGTATATGCCTTCTGTGGATGAAGAACCCTTCGCAGCTCGCGACGACCATCAAGCTGATCGGCCCAATACATGCACGCAGCGCCTGGTCTTCCATGGTCTTTCTCAAGAGACGCCTCCTGCCGCCAATCCACCACAAGAGAAACCGGGATTGGTTTTCAGCCCCAACACACTCCGAAAGGCGACTGATGAGCAGATGGCAATGGCTGACACTATTGTGAAGAAGAAGCACTACAGGAAGAGAGGTAATAATAATAAGAAGGGTGCGAGCCAGCCTCTTCCGAAGAGGATCCAGGGGCAGGACGCCGTCGTCATACCATCCACACAATTTGGCTTGCCCCGAGTGCATGTAGCTGGTGATCCAATATTGACTCCGGATATGATCCACGTTGCGGTTGGAGCCATGTTAACTTTGCACGAGGGTGTCAAGACACTAGAGGCCCTCCTTCTTAAAGAGGACGATCCAAATTACCCGGTTTTCACGGCCAAGGTGCCATTGGACGTGGGCTTCGTCGATGAACCCCCCGTGGATATATTCTTCACAGCGTTCGAGGACATATTCAAGCTGTTTCTCACGAAACGGCTGGACTATAACTTGGTCCGCCTATACGCGCTCAATCTGGCGCTCACGATCAAGAGAGAAAGTACCCCGGAAATCGCGATAGTGGATCCCTACTACATGCGGGACAGCTAGTTGGTTGAAGGATGAGAGACATGGACCAAGGCGACGACGTACCTCGAGAAGTTCATGGTGGACAACAAGAGGAAGGGCACACTTCTTTTGCCTTTCTTTCCCGAGTAAGTACACACACTCGCTCATCGTCACCGTAACTTATGCATTTCTTATAGATTTCTTTCCTTTGCTCTTTTTCCAACATTCCGTTGCAATTGTGTTGCGCAGAGACAACATCTGACGCTCATCGTCCTTGCCCCGAGGTATTCGCTAGCCACGTATTTCGACTCGGGGAGTTTGACGAAGAAGAAAGACTACACTAGAATAAGGGGTGTTCTCAATGAGGCTCTCGAGGGCTACACCAAGAAGGGATGCACCTTCGTAGATAGGGGGGAATGTATCAAGGATGGCAAACACGTGTTCAAGCACGTGCTCGACTTCCCCAGTGTCAAGTAGTCGACTGCTGGTGCCAAGGAGGCCTTCTACGTCCTCTATCACCTTAAAGGCTATGTTCGGGATTGCCATAACCTAACGCTGCCATCTAGTCTCCGAGGATGGGCCGAAACTTTGGCGAAAATCGACGATGCTGATCTTAGAGAAGACTTCCATCGCATTCAGATGAAGTTGTCGCAAATCATCATTGAAGATGTCAACACAAGGGGAGGTGCCCTACAACAAGCCAAAGGGTTGAGTAGGAGGGAGATCGAAGAACGCCTCCGTAAGCAGGGTGACACAAGGACGTGGATGACGAAAGAGGGCTATCTACCGTTCCCGAAGCCGTGCTAGAAGAGGAAGTCTTCATCGTGATCGATGTGTGCCTCTAGCATGATCTAGTGTGTGTATATTCTTGATGGACGCCTGCTGTATTAGTGTGTGTGTCATAAACTTTACTATCTCGATCGTGGTCGAAATGGTCATTGTTGTTAGACTTAAACTACCTTGTGGTCGTGGTGTCGTTGAACTTATTTCTTCTATGATGATCTAACTTTTAGGTTTATGGATCCTTTGTTTTATATTCTATGAACATATATATATATATATCGATGTGAACCCTTTATTCATTCTTTTCGTTGTATTTTTACTAATATGCCTTGTCGTCTATAGAGATGGCGACGAGGTGGTATGTGGTGTACATGGGTAGGGTTCCAGGAGTCTACGAGGAGTGGGGGGATTGCCACAAACAAGTGAACAAGTTCAGCGGCAACATCTACAAAGGATACGCGACTAGAGAGGAGGCGATAGCTAAGTAGAGAAACCACTTGTGGAAGAACAACCGGATGAAGATATTGGTCGGGCTAATGCTCTTGCTCACCATTATCATAGTTGTATTCTATTTGATCCTAGTGTAGGCGGCAGTGGACACTTCATATTTGTAATGTGAGATGATATGAACTTTGTATTCGGAGCTTGTGTAAAAATTTGGCACTTGACACTATATATCTATCTCGATCGGGCTCTAAGTGTTTGTATTATATATATATGTCGGTTTTCATGCATCTACTACTTGTGCAATGTATTTTATACTCATCTGGATAATTCCTGTATAAATACCTGATTATACACCAGGAAAGTATTTTACTTCGAATACATGTTACACAATCAGTGGCGCATATAATTATATAGTTAGTGGCGCATGGCATATCTGTGGCGCATACACGTAAATGCGCCACAGAAGTTCTTCCTGTGGCGCATATGAAGGAATGCGCCACAGAAGTTCTGTGGCGCATATCCATATGCGCCACAGGAAGTAGTTATCAGTGGTGAGGTAACAGTGGCGACAAAGATATGCGCCACAGAAGTCCCCTTTTGATGCGCCACAGATAGGTTGTTTCCTAGTAGTGACACATGCAATGACACTGGTGGATCCATAGGTGGATTATGAAAAGAACACACATGCAATGACTCTGGTTGTTGTTAGTAAAAAGAACACACATGCAATGACACTGGTGGATCCATGTTTGGTCTCTGAAGAGAACACACATTTCAATGACACTGGTGGATCCATATGTGGTATGTGAAAAGAACACACATCAAATGACTCTAGTTGTTGTTAGTAAAAAGAGCACACATGCAATTACACTGGTGGATCCATGTGTTGTCTCCGAAGAGAACACACATGTAATGACTCTGGTTGTTGTTAGTATAAAGAGCACACATGCAATGACACTGGTTGTTGTTAGTAAAAAGAGCACACATGCAATGACACTGGTGGATCCATGTGTGGTCTCTAAAGAGAACACACATTTCAATGACACTGGTGGATCCATATGTGGTATGTGAAAACAACACACATGCAATGACTCCAGTTGTTGTTAGTAAAAAGAACACACATGCCATGACACTAGTGGATTCATGTGTGGTCTCTAAAGAGAACACACATGCAATGGCTCTAGCTGTGGTTAATGAGAAGAACACACATTTCAATGACACTAGTGGATCCATATGTGGTATGTGAAATGACTCCAGTTGTTGTTAGTAAAAAGAGCACACATGCAATGACACTGGTGGATCCATGTGTGGTCTCTGAAGAGAACACACATCTAATGACTCTATCTATGGTTAATGAGAAGAACACACATGCAATGACACTGGTGGATCCATACGTGGATTGTGAAAAGAACACACATGCAATGAATCTGGTTGTTTTAGTAAAAGAACACACATGCAATGACATCAGGATCCATGTGTGGTCTCTGAAGAGAACACACATTTCAATGACACTAGTGGGTCCATATGTGGTATGTGAAAAGAACACACATCAAATGACTCTAGTTGTTGTTAGTAAAAAGAGCACACATGCAATTACACTGGTGGATCCATGTGTGGTCTCTGAAGAGAACACACATGCAATGACTCTGGTTGTTGTTCGTAAAAAGAGCACACATGCAATGACACTGGTTGTTGTTAGTAAAAAGAGCACACATGCAATAACACTGGTGGATCCATGTGTGGTCTCTGAAGAGAACACACATTTCAATGACACTGGTGGATCCATATGTGGTATGTGAAAAGAACACACATGCAATGACTCCAATTGTTGTTAGTAAAAAGAACACACTTGCGATGACACTGGTGGATCCATGTGTGGTCTCTGAAGAGAACACGCATGCAATGACTCTAGCTATGGTTAATGAGAAGAACACACATTTCAATGACACTGGTGGATCCATATGTGGTATGTGAAAATAATAGTCATGAAATGACTCTAGTTGTTGCTAGTAAAAAGAACACACATGCAATGACACTGGTGGATCCATGTGTGGACTCTAAAGAGAACACACATGCAATGACACTGGTGGATCCATATGTGGTATGTGAAAAGAACACACATGCAATGACTCCAGTTGTTGTTAGTAAAAAGAACACACATGAAATGACACTGGTGGATCCATGTGTGGTCTCTAAAGAGAACACACATTTCAATGACACTGGTGGATCCATATGTGGTATGTGAAAACAACACACATGCAATGACTCCAGTTGTTGTTAGTAAAAAGAACACACATGCCATGACACTAGTGGATTCATGTGTGGTCTCTAAAGAGAACACACATGCAATGGCTCTAGCTGTGGTTAATGAGAAGAACACACATTTCAATGACACTAGTGGATCCATATGTGGTATGTGAAATGACTCCAGTTGTTGTTAGTAAAAAGAGCACACATGCAATGACACTGGTGGATCCATGTGTGGTCTCTGAAGAGAACACACATCTAATGACTCTATCTATGGTTAATGAGAAGAACACACATGCAATGACACTGGTGGATCCATACGTGGATTGT
The DNA here is from genome assembly GCA_023614405.1 of Avena insularis. NCBI lineage: Eukaryota > Viridiplantae > Streptophyta > Magnoliopsida > Poales > Poaceae > Avena > Avena insularis. The sequence continues at coordinate 241,683 of JAJUPC010000148.1, forward strand.
GAAAAGAACACACATGCAATGAATCTGGTTGTTTTTAGTAAAAAGAACACACATGCAATGACACTGGTGGATCCATGTGTGGTCTCTGAAGAGAACACACATTTCAATGACACTAGTGGGTCCATATGTGGTATGTGAAAAGAACACACATCAAATGACTCTAGTTGTTGTTAGTAAAAAGAGCACACATGCAATTACACTGGTGGATCCATGTGTGGTCTCCAAGAGAACACACATGCAATGACTCGTTGTTGTTAGTAAAAAGAGCACACATGCAATGACACTGGTTGTTGTTAGTAAAAGAGCACACATGCAATAACATCAGGATCCATGTGTGGTCTCTGAAGAGAACACACATTTCAATGACACTGGTGGATCCATATGTGGTATGTGAAAAGAACACACATGCAATGACTCCAATTGTTGTTAGTAAAAAGAACACACTTGCGATATCACTGGTGGATCCATGTGTGGTCTCTGAAGAGAACACACATGCAATGACTCTAGCTATGGTTAATGAGAAGAACACACATTTCAATGACACTGGTGGATCCATATGTGGTATGTGAAAATAATAGTCATGAAATGACTCTAGTTGTTGCTAGTAAAAAGAACACACATGCAATGACACTGGTGGATCCATGTGTGGACTCTAAAGAGAACACACATGCAATGACACTGGTGGATCCATATGTGGTATGTGAAAAGAACACACATGCAATGACTCCAGTTGTTGTTAGTAAAAAGAACACACATGAAATGACACTGGTGGATCCATGTGTGTTCTCTGAAGAGAACACACATTTCAATGACGCTGGTGGATCCATATGTGGTATGTAAAAATAACACACATGCAATGACTCCAGTTGTTGTTAGTAAAACGAACACACATGCAATGACACTGGTGGATCTAACACAGCTTTTTCACATGTTTCCTCTGTGAAGGCCGAGACCATGTTCCGTCCGAGTCCCCCTTATACCTCATAATTGGCAATGCCCGTCAACTCCCATACATCAATATTTGGAAGACAACAAAGTCGGACTACTCCAAGAAGGGTACCTGCTAGTCATGTGATCAACCGGGTCACTACAGCCGAGAGTGCCCCCAACATGGTCTAGACAACAGTCCTACAAAGGTACAGGCCAAAATATCCACTACTCCCTTAAGATTCCCAAAGCAAGCCAGGAGGATCCGAAGTCAAGCAAAGCTTATGTTACAACTGCGGAGATCCGGGCCACTTCGCCCGCAATTGTCCAAACAAATCCCGAGTCCCTCAAGCCAGGAAAATCAGGAAGCCTCAACTTCCTCCGAGAAGACATTTTCTTTGGAGAAACCTCCAACCTTAGAACGGCGACAAGACTCCGGACATTCCACTGAAGTAGTCTTCGTACCCGGGAAGCCACCTATCTCAACATAGGCAGAGTTATGTATCGCCCCTTCACCTATTTTGTAAAACTCTAAATGCCCTGAGCCCTGATAGCCCTGATATCCTCCTATCTTATTCAAATATCCTCGCCATTGGTCGGCTTAGTCATGTTAGTCCCTGCGTGAACCCCTTTTTAATGAGATGTGAGTCAAGGCTTCACACCTACATGTTTTACCCATGGCGTTGCATTAGACTCAACCCGGAATGACCTCATCCTATCAGACCGCCAGATTTGACGCCTTCTCACCAAACAACAACCTGTGAGACTTTAGAAGTGAAACTAACTGAAGATCCTACGAAATCCCTCTGCCGTCCCAGTTGAAGACCCCCCCGGAATGGGCTACAAGATCGCTAACCACTCAGTTCCAATCGCTTAGAGGATGTGAGACTCCAACGATTCCAACAGGGAAAGTACGAATAATCGTGGTACGTAAGCCCCATAGGCCCTAGCTTCACGGACGTCCTCCGAAGACCTCGACTACAGGAAAAAGATGGACAACAATCTTCAGAACCGCCACCAATGAAGACAAGAAGGGAGAAATGCGTTATCTCTAAGCTAACCTAGTCAAATCCTAAGGGGGAAAGACTGTGTCTTTCCCACAATTTAGAATAACCCTCTGCCAGGAGCAACCTCAGGAGTCCCGATCCCAATATCGTGAATAAGGATATGCTACGAACCTAAGGAAGAGCTGTGGATCCTTAGGCAGAGGAACTCCCAGTTGTAGATTCTACCCTCCGACGAGTACTCCGTGAAGTTCAGCATCAAGATAGTCTGCCCCGTCTAAGCCCTCGAGATATAGGGTCCAGAAGGAAAAGAAGGTCATCCCTCGCAATCAGGACTGGACTCTGCTTAACTCTCTGTGCATCCCCTAAGACTGAAGCTCAACCTTATCGAAAGAATAGTTAATTCAAAGACGGAGTCCGTAAGATAGTATGCGTAAGACACCTAGTATCAACCCGACTAAAAATCCCCTAACCCTATTCTCCGGAATCTCGGGACGAGATTCTTTTAAGGGGGAAAGATCTGTAACATCCCAATTTCGGCGACCCTGATTAGTTGTCCAGAATGCAAAAATCATGGGGAACAAAAAACTTTTTCTTGCTTAATGCTGAAGTGTTTGCTTGTTGTTTGGATATGCTTATGCATATGATTGTGTATTAGATGATATACTCCTTACCTCAACACCAGATGACAAAAGCTACTTCCCAAAACTGTCTTGGCTCCATCTCCATTTTCTCAAATGTTGTGGCATTTCAAAACCTGAGCCAAGAAGCCTTTGCAAACCAACTATTTTAGTAGCTTCTATTTATCAAACTATGGAGAGCTATATAATATAATCTCTTTATGTTTTCAAGACAGAACCTTCTAATACTCTTACCTCTAGATTTAACAAAACCTTTTTGTAAGCTTTTGAATTCTACTCTTGGTAGAGATACCAAGGACCTTACCTTGTTCAAACTCCAACCTATTTCAAAATACCCATCCTTACCTCAAGCTAAGCTTGGTGGTAACCCCCAGTAGTAGTTGATTTGTTTGTAAGATGAGTTGCCTTGATCTGCTGTTTGAATTGTCTGCTTAGGAGATAGTATGATCTACTCTTGGAGCTCATCACTAGGATCAAGATGTCTCCAAATCATCCCACCCTAAGCAAGATTTCAATCTGGATCTGATCCCTAGCTACTCAGTAGTCATCTAAAAACCTTAACCAGATCATCTCTGAAGTGACCTACTTCTAGAAGCTTTCAAGTCAATGGAGACCAAACTCAGGCATGGATCCTTTCTACTCAATATCATCCACTTGATGATTCGTGGGTACTTTGCAACCCATCAAAATCATCTCCACTAATACTCTAGTCAAATTCATCAAAACTGCCAAATTTGGCTGTCTGGAAACATTTCCAGCATCACCTTTTTGAATGCCTCCTTTTCTCAAACCCTGTGCATTTTTGGAAATGCACCTAAACCATCTTGTTAAACATCCTAATGATTACCAAGGCCCACCTTTTCCCTTGGTTAAATCCTCCTCCAACCCACTTGTCCATGATGGTTTTGTAGACAAGAAAATAACATTTACTCCAAACTAGTCATCATGCCTACTTTGCTAGAAGCTCACACCCTCCTCTAACCTCATATGGACCAACCCTCTGCATGGTTGTGATCTACTCAGTGAGGTCTATAAAAACCTACTTCACTTGCCCCAAGTGGATCTCTGTGATGCTTAAGCCCACATGATTTATACTGCATCATGACTCATATTTCTTGGCAACCTTCTTTTCAACAAAGTTTGCCATCACTTCTAGATCACCTCAAATACAATTAATTCAAACTCTTTCTGCCATGATCATATATATGACCTGGTCTACCTATCCATCTATCCCTTGCACCAAGGTGAGCTCTCAGCTCCAAGATGCAAGCATGTTTTGGTGGTATAAAAATAACACCACCCTAGATCCTCAACTCATTGTTTTCCATCCTTTTCTAGATGGAATTTCATTCCAAAAGGTTGCAAATGCTTGATACACCTTGTCTATCCCATCTAACTTGATCACCAATATTTATCAATAACTATCGATAATTATTGTGGCCCCAAAACTATTTAATTCCTTAAATAGTCAAAATCTCCAAAACTCCCTCCATAAAGGAAAGTTTGGTTTTTACCAAACCACTTCCCCAACTTTTGACTCATGTGAGTCCCACAAATCATATCCTATCTTTACATCTCAAAAACAAATATTTTTTAGAAGCTTTATTATTTCTTTTTGCCCATTTTCTTAAATGGCTGAACTGGAATAATAATTGTTTTAAATACTTTTAATCTCCAATAAATCATCGGAAAATGCCCCTAGGTGTGTATTCACATTTGGGACCTTTCCACACCAAAATCCAACCTTGTACAATGGAAATTTATCAAATGATCTTCTAAAAATCATCTCTGTCCCATTTAAGTAATTGGATTTAAGTGGACTTAAACTCCACATAAAAATCCCAAATAAATCCTAGGAGTCTATCTTTACCTCCTCTACTCACCAGTACCATTTTATCCTCTGGTCCAATGTGACATTTTGGACTTCTTCCACAACCATCTACTATATCAATAATTGTCAATTAAGAAAATCACCACTCTAAGCACTTCCATTCTCCATCAATTCTTGATCAATGCTTATCCTCGGCATTAGACACACCCTTGGTTGAACACCATTGCAAGCTCCACCCCAAACAAATACCCATTTGCCCTTACCATAGTAGGAAGAAGGAGATATAAACCCATTTCTTACAAGGATCTATCTAATTAAATTACCACTGATGCCACAGCTTCCCCCTCTGATCTAGCTCGACTGAATTCCCATCCTACCCCTCTCCACCTCCCCCTGGACCAATCACTGGCCAGCATTGCTCTCCCCCATGCCCACATTGGTAATTTACCACATCCACTCCCTCCCCTTGGTATAAAGTCAGCAGCCCTTCCCCCAGCTCTCCCCTGCCCTCATTTTCCCCCTCCCCACCCCACTTACCTCCCTCGAGCACCACACCCACTCCTCTGTTCTGTGCTGTCCGAAGGAAGGAGAAGAGGAGCTCTCGGCCTCCTCTCAAAAATCGAGCAAGGCACCTCCCCCTCTTCTCCATTCTCTCTGCATGTTAGCCCATGTGATATCCTTGCTCTCATGCATCTAACGGTGCCCTCCTTTTTGCCTAGGACCATCTCCTCCGCCGTCGCCGTTGAGCACCGACGAGATCCTCCTCGGCCGCTGTCGCGCGAGCTGCTTCCCGTGGGCCTCTGCCGTCGTGCCGCCCATCGATATACTCGTCGTCGACCACCGCGTCGTCCTGCCGCCTCCTCAACCTCCCACGAGCCCCCAAGTATCCTCCCCGCCCCCTCCCCACTCTGCCTAGGGTTCCCGTCGCCGGCCAACTTCTGTTCGCGTAGATGATGACCGCGGTCCGTCCGTTGCGACTTGATCCAACGGCCGACGGCGGCCGATACCCTTCGCGCTTCATTGCCGACCAGGCCCTCGTCAGATTCAAACCGCCTCCTCCCGCGTGCCCCGCTGAGCACCGTGGGCAGAATCCCCCTCTACAGCCCAATAGCTCCCCAGATCCAGCCCAATACACCCCTTTTTCCCTTTTTCTTTTTAGCAGACCCTTTAATTCCAGAAGCTATCTACTAGGATTAAATCTATTTAAAATGGTAAACCAACTCCAAATGACTAGATCTAAATTGCTGGTGGTTCTCTAATTCCAATAATTCCTAGTATTTATTCTGCTAGAATATATCTGGTTCACTAAATAATTTCCACAGAGAGTTTTACAACTCCATTGGTGATGAACCGAAAGACCTACTGTAAGGTATTTCAAATACCTCTTTTCCAGCATAGGTCTCATCCCAAGGTGAACTGTAGTCTGCCCTTAGTGAAAATAACAAAACTAACAACTTTCTAACTTAGATAAATTACCCAGGTCTAACCAAATGTGGTATTGACTTGATTCCACCTCCTAGTACACCCCAGTACCACTGTCTACCAAAGCCCAGGAGCTTATAATTTATTGAGATCTGGTTGAATTTTAGTAATTTAAATACCTCTGTGATGGGTATTTTCACTAATTAAATCCCTCCAGGAGTTTGACAACTCCAAAAAGGGTAAATCCAATTACTACAGAAAGGTATTTTAAATACCTATCACCTTCCCTTGGAAGCAACTGAATAGCTCCTGTAGTTTTAATCTGGTAAAAAGGATAAGAATCATACAGGGCTGTCTTTAGGAATTTCCTGAGGGCATTCTGCTAATTCTTTTGACTTGATTCCAACTCTAGGTGGTTCAGTACATCAAGTACTACCTAACCATCCAAGGAAATAATTTTTGGAGCTCCAGATAACTTCTGGTGAATTATTTCCTCAAACTAGAGTTTATTCCACTATAAAAAGCATAACTAATCCTAGAAAAGTGGTAATCAAGTGAAATCACTTGTGATGGTTTTGTTTTGTCAAGACCTGTCAGAGGATATAACTTTTGCATATTGGTATCCTACTAACCACAGATCCCTAATCCAAGTTCCTTATATCTAGCCTTGACAACCATCTTCCAAGAGAAGAACACCCTAGTGGCAATCTTGTAAATTCCACCCTTTGAATCCCACTTCTCCAAAACCTCCCAAATCCAGTAGTATTTCTCATGCTTGATTGCTGTATGATTTGATGTGGTATGCCTTGTATTGAGTGTGGTATTGTCTGCTTGCATGTATACTCAATGACGACGATAGTGTGAGTGTCTGACGACAAGAAGAAGGGATTTCTTCTTATTATTATTTGGGTATTCTGGGTTATCTAAAGAAGAAGTCCAGGGACATTTCTGCCATATTGCTGATCCTCAGGCAAGCCACCTTCTTGCTCATAAGCCTCGTCCTACTATTTTACTTATGCATGTTTTACTTATTGTTTTATGAAAACTTCATGGTTTTACTATATGTTGATATATATATATATGGTAGTGGTTTGGCTCCTCCAAACTATTACACTTGGTACTACTAAGTACAACCCCCTTGGTGACCCCTACTTGCCCATAGTAGAATAGATGGTGTATATCACCATAACCCTTTGGAGACCCCCGATTTAGCCGAAGCAAAGCTAGAGGATGGGAAGACCCCGGAAAAATGTTTTACCAAATGTTTTTATGATAAAACCTTGGGGAGGTGTCCCAAGAGATGTTGAGAAAAAAAAGGTTTTGTTTTACAAAATGCTGGAGGAAAACCGGAGGAAAAAGGTTTACGAAAACGCACCTGGTTCTCTGCATGTTTTGCTAGAACAATTAACCCTGTGCAACCACATTACTCTGGAATGGGACAAGGCTGGATTTGATGTTTGCCTACTGTGGTATGAGCTGCCTCGCAACAACTACAAGGGACCAGGGATCCCTGGAGGGTGGGCCTTCTCCGATATAGGTCCATGTGAAACATCGACCTGGAGAAGGAACGAAGGGTCGGCAAGCCTCCACGTGTTACTATGAGCCCCTCATTGAAAGTGCGCACATGGGACATGCACTAAGCGCTCCGGTTGGTCCTCGCCCGACATCCCGGTGTTGAGGGGATTAACACTCATAGGGTAGGCACTTATATTAGAGCGGGCATCCGGAGAGTCTTGATCGGTTACTCGTCCCACGATCAGTGAAGATCAGGGTAGTGTACCAGGATGGTGTGGGTAAAGTGTGCAACCTCTGCAGAGTGTAAATCTATTCGAGTAGCCGTGTCTGCGGTCATGGACGGTTGGGAAGGTTGCTATAGAGTGGTGCTGCTTTTGGTTTCGAAAAGTATTTCCGAAAAGAAATGACTTTGAAATGTTTTGACCATGGGATGGTCGGGAAGGATACCTACTTTGATCATGGGATGGTCAGAGGGGTATGGAAGGAGCTTGGTCGTGGGACGACCTGAAAACGGGAACAAATCGGTGACCCAGTCCTAATGTTTTCCAAAACTTTTCAAAAAGGTTTCCAAAATGTTTACAAAAGTTTTCAACAAAGATATGTAGATGTTATATCTACAAGAAAAACTATTTGAGAAAAGAACCTCTCTTGGAGCCCTCCTACTACCACAGCCAAATTGCATATCCTCCTGTTATTAATAATATCTTAAGGTGGTTTGCGAGTACATTCAATGTACTCACTGCCATCGTCCCTGGCTATTAACTTGGCCAGATCTCAAGAAGAAGACGAGGATGGCGACTATGCAAGCTAGGACGTTCTCCTAGTCAGTTGCCTGTAGGTTAAGGCATGGCTCGGGCTCTGCGCTTGTTGAAGTCCGCTGCTGATTATTGATGTAGCCATAACGGCATTTATGTAAGTCTTGTAATTTGGTACATTCTCGGATGTTGTAATGATACTTGTCGGTTATGTGCCACGACTAACTGATCATGGGATCGTGGTTGTATGCATAACAGGGATTCTTGGAGGATTAATCCGGGGGGCCCACAGGATCCATATGTGGTATGTGAAAAGAATAGTCATGAAATGACTCCAATTGTTGTTAGTAAAAAGAGAACACATGCAAATACGCTGGTGGATCCATGTGTGGTCTCTGAAGAGAACACACATGCAATGACTCTAGCTGTTAGTAAAAAGAACACACATGCAATGACACTGGTGGATCCATAGGTGGATTAGAACACACGTGCAATGACTCTGGTTGTTGTTAGTAAAAAGAACACACATGCAATGGCACTAGTGGATCCATGTGTGGTCTCTAAAGAGCACACACATTTCAATGACACTGGTGGATCCATATGTGGTATGTGAAAAGAATAGTCATGATATGACTCCAGTTGTTGTTAGTAAAAAGAGCACACATGTAATTACACTGGTGGATCCATGTGTGGTCTCTTAAGACAACACACATGTAATGACTCTAGCTATGGTTAATGATAAGAACACACATGCAATGACACTGGTGGATCCATAGGTGGATTGTGGGAAGAACACACATGCAATGACTCTGGTAGTTGTTAGTAAAAAGAACACAGATGCAATGACACTGGTGGATCCATGTGTGGTCTCTAAAGATAACACACATTTCAATGACACTGGTGGGTCCATATGTGGTATGTGAAAAGAACACACATCAAATGACTCCAGTTGTTGTTACTAAAAAGAGCACACATGAAATTACACTGGTGGATCCATGTGTGGTCTTTGAAGAGAACACACATGCAATGACTATGGTTGTTGTTCGTAAAAAGAGCACACATGCAATGACACTAGTGGATCCATGTGTGGTCTCTGAAGAGAACACACATTTCAATGACACTGGTGGATCCATATGTGGTATGTGAAAAGAACACACATGCAATGACTCCAGTTGTTGTTAGTAAAAAGAACACACTTACAATGAAACTGGTGGATCCATGTATGGTCTTTGAAGAGAACACACATGCAATGACTCTAGCTATGGTTAATGAGAAGAACACACATTTCAATGACACTGGTGGATCCATATGTGGTATGTGAAAAGAATAGTCACGAAATGACTCCAGTTGTTGTTAGTAAAAATAACACACATGCAATGACACTGGTGGATCCATGTGTGGTCTCTGAAGAGAACACACATGCAATGACACTAGTGGATCCATTTTTGGTATGTGAAAAGAACACACATGTAATGATGCTAGTTGTTGTTAGTAAAAAGAACACACATGCAATGACACTGGTGGATCCATGTGTGCTCTCTGAAGAGAACACACATGCAATGACACTCGTGGATCCATATGTGGTATGTGAAAAGAACACACATGTAATGACTCTAGTTGTTGTTAGTAAAAAGAACACACATGCAATGACACTGGTGGATCCATGTGTGGTCTTTGAAGAGAACACACATTTCAATGACGCTGGTGGATCCATATGTGTTATGTGAAAAGAACACACATGCAATGACTCTAGTTGTTGTTAGTAAAAAGAACACAAATGCAATGACACTGGTGGATCCATGAGTGGTCTCTGAAGAGAATACACATGCAATGACTCTAGCTGTGGTTGCTGAAGAGAACACACATTTCAATGACACTGGTGGATCCATATATGGTATGTGAAAAGACCACACCTGCAATGACTCCAGTTGTTGTTCGTAAAAAGAACACACATGCAATGACACTGGTGGATCCATGTGTGGTCTCTGAAGAGAACACACATGGAATAACTCTAGCTGTGGTTACTGAAGAAAACACACATTTCAATGACACTGGTGGATCCATATGTGGTATGTGAAAAGAACACACATGAAACGACTCTAGTTGTTGTTAGTAAAAAGAACACATATTCAATGACACTAGTGGATCCATGTGTGGTCTCTAAAGAGAACATACATTTCAATGACACTGGTGGATCCACATGTGGTATGTGAAAAGAACAGACATGCAATGACTCCAGTTGTTGTTAGTAAAAAGAACACACATGCAATGACACTGGTGTATCCATGTGCAATGACTCTAGCTATGGTTAATGAGAAGAATAGAAATTTCAATGACATAGGTGGATCCATATGTGGTATGTGAAAAGAACACACATGCAATGACTCTAGTTGTTGTTAGTAAAAAGACACACATGCAATGACACTGGTGGATCCATATGTGGTATGTGAAAAGAATAGTCATGAAATGACTCCACTTGTTGTTAGTAAAAAGAGCACACATGTAATTACACTGGTGGATCCATGTGTGGTCTCTTAAGACAACACACATGTAATGACTCTAGCTATGGTTAATGAGAAGAACACACATGCAATGACACTGGTGGATCCATAGGTGGATTGTGGAAAGAACACGCATGCAATGACTCTGGTTTTTGTTAGTAAAAAGAACACACATGCAATGACACTGGTGGATCCATGTGTGGTCTGTAAAGAGAACACACATTTCAATGACACTGGTGGGTCCATATGTGGTATGTGAAAAGAACACACATCAAATGACTCCAGTTGTTGTTAGTAAAAAGAGCACACATGCAATTACACTAGTGGATCCATGTGTGGTCTCTGAAGAGAACACGCATGCAATGACTATGGTTGTTGTTCGTAAAAAGAGCACACATGCAATGACACTAGTGGATCCATGTGTGGTCTCTGAAGAGAACACACATTTCAATGACACTGGTGGATCCATATGTGGTATGTGAAAAGAACACACATGCAATGACTCCAGTTGTTGTTAGTAAAAAGAACACACTTGCAATGACACTGGTGGATCCATGTATGGTCTTTGAAGAGAGCACACATGCAATGACTCTAGCTATGGTTAATGAGAAGAACACACATTTCAATGACACTGGTGGATCCATATGTGGTATGTGAAAAGAATAGTCATGAAATGACTCTAGTTGTTGTTAGTAAAAATAACACACATGCAATGACACTGGTGGATCCATGTGTGGTCTCTGAAGAGAACACACATGCAATGACACTGGTGGATCCATATGTGGTATGTGAAAAGAACACACATGTAATGATGCTAGTTGTTGTTAGTAAAAAGAACACACATGCAATGCCACTGGTGGATCCATGTGTGGTCTTTGAAGAGAACACACATGCAATGACACTGGTGGATCAATATGTGGTATGTGAAAAGAATACACATGTAATGACTCTAGTTGTTGTTTGTAAAAAGAACACACATGCAATGACACTGGTGGATCCATGTGTGGTCTCTGAAGAGAACACACATTTCAATGACGCTGGTGGATCCATATGTGGTATGTGAAAATAACACACATGCAATGACTCCAGTTGTTGTTAGTAAAAAGAACACAAATGCAATGACACCGGTAGATCCATGTGTGGTCTCTGAAGAGAACACACATGCAATGACTCTAGCGGTGATTACTGAAGAGAACACACATTTCAATGACACTGGTGGATCCATATGTGGTATGTGAAAACAACACACATGAAATGACTCCAGTTGTTGTTAGTAAAAAGAACACGCATGCAATGACACTAGTGGATCCATGTGTGGTCTTGGAAGAGTACACACATTTCAATGACACTGGTGGATCCATATGTGGTATGTGAAAAGAACACACCTGCAATGACTCCACTTGTTTTAAGTAAAAAGAACACACATGCAATGACACTGGTGGATCCATGTGTGGTCTCTGAAGAGAACACACATGCAATGACTCTAGCTGTGGTTACTGAATAGAACACACATTTCAATGACACTGGTGGATCCATATGTGGTATGTGAAAAGAACACACATGAACCGACTCCAGTTGTTGTTAGTAAAAAGAACACATATTCAATGACACTAGTGGATCCATGTGTGGTCTCTAAAGAGAACACACATTTCAATTACACTGGTGGATCCACATGTGGTATGTGAAAAGAACAGACATGCAATGACTCCAGTTGTTGTTAGTAAAAAGAACACACATGCAATGACACTGGTGGATCCATGTGCAATGACTCTAGCTATGGTTAATGAGAAGAATAGAAATTTCAATGACATAGGTGGATCCATATGTGGTATGTGAAAATAACACACATGCAATGACTCTAGTTGTTGTTAGTAAAAAGACACACATGCAATGACACTGGTGGATCCATATGTGGTATGTGAAAAGAATAGTCATGAAATGACTCCAGTTGTTGTTAGTAAAAAGAACACACATGCAATGACACTCGTGGATCCATGTGTGGTCTATGAAGAGAACAGATATTTCAATGACATTGGTGGATCCATATGTGGTATGTGAAAAGAACACACATGCAATGACTCCAGTTGTTGTTAGTAAAAAGAACACACTTCCAATGACACTGGTGGATCCATGTGTGGTCTCTAAAGAGAACACACATGCAATGACTATGGTTGTTGTTAGTAAAAAGATCACACATGCAATGACACTGGTGGATCCATGTGTGGTCTCTGAAGAGAACACACATTTCAATGACACTGGTGGATCCATATGTGGTATGTGAAAAGAACACACATGCAATGGCTCCAGTTGTTGTTAATAAAAAGAACACACTTGCAATGACACTGGTGGATCCATGTATGGTCTTTGAAGAGAACACACATGCAATGACTCTAGCTATGGTTAATGAGAAGAACACACATTTCAATGACACTAGTGGATCCATATGTGGTATGTGAAAAGAATAGTCATGAAATGACTCCAGTTGTTGTTAGTAAAAAGAACACACATGCAATGACACTGGTGGATCCATGTGTGGTCTCTGAAGAGAACACACATGCAATGACACTGGTGGATCCATATGTGGTATGTGAAAAGAACACACATGTAATGACTCTAGTTGTTGTTAGTAAAAAGAACACACTTGCAATGACACTGGTGGATCCATGTATGGTCTTTGAAAAGAACACACATGCAATGACTCTAGCTATGGTTAATAAGAAGAACACACATTTAAATGACACTGGTGGATCCATATGTGGTATGTGAAAATAATAGTCATGAAATGACTCTAGTTGTTGTTAGTTAAAAGAACACACATGCAATGACACTGGTGGATCCATGTGTGGTCTCTAAAGAGAACACACATGCAATGACACTGGTGGATCCATATGTGGTGTGCGAAAAGAACACACATGTAATGACTCTAGTTGTTGTTAGTAAAAAGAACACACATGCAATGACACTGGTGGATCCATGTGTGGTCTCTGAAGAGAACACACATTCAATGACGCTGGTGGATCCATATGTGGTATGTGAAAAGAACACACATGCAATGACTCCAGTTGTTGTTAGTAAAAAGAACAGAAATTCAATGACACTGGTGGATCCATGTGTGGTCTCTGAAGAGAACACACATGCAATGACTCTAGCTGTGGTTACTGAAGAGAACACACATTTCAATGACACTGGTGGATCCATATGTGGTATGTGAAAACAACACACATGAAATGACCCAAGTTGTTTTTAGTAAAAAGAACACACATGCAATGACACTAGTGGATCCTTGTGTGGTCTTGGAAGAGAACACACATTTCAATGACACTGGTGGATCCATATGTGGTATGTGAAAAGAACACACATGCAATGACTCCAGTTGTTGTTAGTAAAAAGAACACACATTCAATGAGACTCGTGGATCCATGTGTGGTCTCTGAAGAGAACACACATGCAATGACTCTAGCTGTCGTTACTGAAGAGAACACACATTTCAATGACACTGGTGGATCCATATGTGGTATGTGAAAAGAACACACATGAAATGACTCTAGTTGTTGTTAGTAAAAAGAACACATATTCAATGACACTAGTGGATCCATGTGTGGTGTCTGAAGAGAACAGACATTTCAATGACACTGGTGGATCCACATGTGGAATGTGAAAAGAACAAACATGCAATGACTCCAGTTGTTGTTAGTAAAAAGAACACACATGCAATGACACTGGTGGATCCATGTGCAATGACTCTAGCTGTGTTTAATGAGAAGAATAGAAATTTCAATGACATAGGTGGATCCATATGTGGTATGTGAAAAGAACACACATGCAATGAATCTAGTTGTTGTTAGTAAAAAGACACACATGCAATGAGACTGGTGGATCCATATGTGGTATGTGAAAAGAATAGTCATGAAATGACTCCAGTTGTTGTTAGTAAAAAGAACACACATGCAATGACACTCGTGGATCCATGTGTGGTCTCTGAAGAGAACAGATATTTCAATGACATTGGTGGATCCATATGTGGTATGTGAAAAGAACACACATGCAATGACTCTAGTTGTTGTTAGTAAAAAGAACACACTTGCAATGACCCTGGTGGATCCATGTGTGGTCTCTGAAGAGAACACACATGCAATGACTATGGTTGTTGTTAGTAAAAAGAGCACACATGCAATGACACTGGTGGATCCATGTATGGTCTCTGAAGAGAACACACATTTCAATGACACTGGTGGATCCATATGTGGTATGTGAAAAGAACACACATGCAATGACTCCAGTTGTTGTTAGTAAAAAGAACACACTTGCAATGACACTGGTGGATCCATGTATGGTCTTTGAAGAGAACACACATGCAATGAATCTAGCTATGGTTAATGAGAAGAACACACATTTCAATGACACTGGTGGATCCATATGTGGTATGTGAAAAGAATAGTCATGAAATGACTCCAGTTGTTGTTAGTAAAAAGAACACACATGCAATGACACTGGTGGATCCATATGTGGTCTCTAAAGAGAACACACATGCAATGACACTAGTGGATCCATATGTGGTATGTGAAAAGAACACACATGTAATGCCTCTAGTTGTTGTTAGTAAAAAGAACACACATGCAATGACACTGGTGGATCCATGTGTGGTCTCTAAAGAAAACACACATTTCAATGACGCTGGTGGATCCATGTGTGGTATGTGAAAAGAACACACATGCAATGACTCTAGTTGTTGTTAGTAAAAATAACACAAATGCAATGACACTGGTGGATCCATGTGTGGTCTCTGAAGAGAACACACATGCAATGACTCTAGCTGTGGTTATTGAAGAGAACAAACATTTCAATGACACTGGTGGATCCATATGTGGTATGTGAAAACAACAATCATGAAATGACTCCAGTTGTTGTTAGTAAAAAGAACACACATGCAATGACACTAGTGGATCCATGTGTGGTCTTGGAAGAGAACACACATTTCAATGACGCTGGTGGATCCATATGTGGTAGGTGAAACGAACACACAGGACATGCCTCCAGTTGTTGTTCGTAAAAGAACACACATGCAATGACACTGGTGTATCATTGTGTGTTCTCTTAAGAGAACACGCATGCAATGAATCTGGCCGTGGTTACTGAAGAGAACACACATTTCAATGACACTGGTGGATCCATATGTGGTATGTGAAAAGAACACACATGAAACGACTCCAGTTGTTGTTAGTAAAAAGAACACACATTCAATGACACTAGTGGATCCATGTGTGGTCTATGAAGAGAACAGACATTTCAATGACACTGGTGGATCCACATGTGGTATGTGAAAAGAACAGACATGCAATGACTCCAGTTGTTGTTAGTAAAATGTGTTGGAGATATGCCCAAGAGGCAATAATAAAGTGCTTATTATTATATCTTTATGTTTATGATAAATGTTTACATCCCATGCTATTATTGTATTAACCGGAAACATTAATACTTGTGTGTTTTGTAAACATAAAATAGTCCCTAGTAAGCCTCTTGTTAAACTAGCTTGATGATTAATGGATGATCATGGTTTCCTGATCATGGATATTGGATGTCGTTAATAACAAGATCATATCATTAGGAGAATGATGTGATGGACACACACCCATAGTAAGCATAGCATAAGATCAAGTCATTAAGTTCGTTTTGCTACAAGCTTTCAAATGCATAGTAACCTAATCCTTCAACCATGAGGTTATGTTAATCACCATCACCGGATGGATAATTTGATGACATCAAACACCGCTTCGTAACTGGGTGGTTATAAAGGTGTCATTGGGTATTCTGAAAGAATGTGTTGAAGCGCATGGACCAAGATTGGGATTTGTCCATCCATATGACGGATAGATATGCTCTAGGCCCTCTCGGTGGAATGACATCTAGTTAGCTTGCAAGCATGTGACTAGGTCACAAGGGATGACATATCATGGAACGAGTAAAGAGTACTTATCAGTAAAGGAGGTAGAACTAGGTATGGAGATACCGACGATCAAACCTAGGATAAGTAGAGTATCGCGTGACAAAGGGAATTGGTTTCGTATGTTAAATGGTTCTATCGATCACAAAGTCATCGTTGAGTATGTGGGAGATGTTATGGATCTCCATATCCCGCTAATGGTTATTGATCGGAGATGTGTCTCCATCATGTCTACATGTTCACGAACCGTAGGGTGACACATAAGGTTGAAGTTGTTTTAAGTAGATAGGGAATGTGCGTTGGAGACCGAATGTTGTTCGAAGTCTCGGATTGGATCCAGGACATCACGACGAGATCCGGAATTGTCCGGGGAATAAGATTCATATATTGGGGATCATTTTCTAAGTTAGGAAATGTTCCAGAGTATTTGTATGGGGATTCTAGAAGGTTTCAGAATGTTCTAGAAGATTTCTTGGAGTTTACTTGAAAACCAAGAAAGGATCAAGGAATCCTTGTGGGGTAAGACAAGGATTCGTGGGGGAGTAGGACTCTCCCCCCACCTCCTTGATCCGCCGGACAAGGGAGAGGGGATTCCTACAAGGACTCCACCTCCCCATGGCGCCTCCCTCCTTTAAAATAGAGGGGTGGAGGCACAAACACCTTGCCCTTCGATTCTCTAGATCTCAAGTTGCCTCTCTCCTCCTCCTTCCCTCTGCTCAGCTTAGGCGAAGCCTGCAGATTCTCTACTCCACCACCACCACACCGTCGTGCTGCTGGGATTCCATGGAGAAGATCTACTACCTCCGCTGCTTTTGGAACAGGGAGAGGAAGGTCTTCGACTCCAAGCGTGTGACCGATCATGAGCGCTGGAACGCTGGCGCCTAAGGATCGTCCACACGATCTTGAGATTGGCAAGTGATCGACTACATCAACCACGAGATCCGATCTCGTAACGCTTTCGGGTCTACAAGGGTTAGTACAGATCTATCTCGGTGCACATGTCTAATAGATTAGGTCTTGGCTTTTATCTAGATTAGATCTGGGTTTTGTTTGTTCTTGCGGTAGAAATTTTTTTTTTCCCATGCTACGAACCCATCAGTGGTATCAGAGCCGTGTCTATGCGTAGATCTGTTGCACGAGTAGAACACAATGGTTTTGTGGGCGTTGGTGCTCGTCTGCCTTTTGCTTTGTGTACTTTGCATCTTGCGGTATGGTGGGATGAAGCGGCTCGGGCTAACCTTACATGTCATCGCACATGAGACTTTCTCCATGCTTGACGTGTAACTTGCTTTGCACAAGTGTCTTTGCGGGTGTCTGTCTCTCCCATCATAGTATAGATCAAATCTACACTTTGCACTTGATAGCACTTGTATCAACGTTGTGGTTCAGTTTCGTAGGTAAGATCCGTTCTTATTCGAAAGCCCCAAACCACGTAAAACATGCAAAGAAAATTAGAGGCGTCTAACTTGTTTTTGCAGGGGTTTTGTGATGTGATATGGCCATCATGTGATTGTGATTATATTTGATGTATGCAATGATCCTTGTTGTAATATGGCAACCGGCAGGAGCCTAATGGTTGTCTTTAATTCTGTTAAGACCTGTGTGTCTATTCATCTTGTAATAGCTTTATTCCAAGTAGTTGTAATAGTTGCTAGTGATGATGGACAACCATGAAGCGGCTTAATCGACCTTGGACGCAATGCTGGTGATGATGGAGATCATGTCCGTGCTTTGGAGATGGAGATCAAAGGCATAAGAAGAAAGGGCCATATCATATCACACTAATTATGAATTGCCTGTGATGTTAATCCTTTATGCATCTTGTATTGCTTAGATCGCGACGGTAGCATTATAAGATGATCCTCTCACTAAATATCAAGTAATAAAGTGTTCGCCCTTAGTAGGCACCGTTGCTAAGACTCGCTTTCAAGCATCTCGTGATGATCGGGTGTGATAGATTCTACGCATACAACGGGTGCAAGATTTGCACATGCGGATACTAAGGTTAACCTTGACGAGCCTAGCATGTACAGACATGGTATCGGAACACGGAATATCGAAAGGTAAAGCATGAGTCATATGGATGATATGATGAACATGTTGATTGTTCGCCTTTAAAGCTACATCATCTCACGTGATGATCGGACTTGGTGTAGTGGATTTGGTTCGTGTTATCACTAAAACAATTTGAGGGATGTTGTTTTGAGTGGGAGTTTATTTGTAATTTGGATTAGTCAAACTCAATTTATCATAAACACAATCAAAGTGAATTTGCATAGTTTGTTGTAGTCATTGGCATCCGTTCACCACCTTACGCTTAGTTATAGTTGAGATAGTGGAACTATAAAATTCTGGATATTTTCTTTACGAACTGGTATCGTATTGTTTTGAGTGTCAATCTAAAGTTTAAAAGTCCTGTTGCAAACCTTCAGCAAACTTTGTTTACTCTGTGAAGTTTAATAAACAGTATTAAATCAAGAGTAACAATTCCAGTGTTAGTATCTAATGTATCATGTTTGCCTCCATGATTCTTGATACTCAAAAGATTGTTTTTAACATCAAGTTTATCTAAGAGCTGAAAGCAATGTTTCAGAAACCATCATATGTGAAAGGTATTGCGATATCTAAAACAATGTATTGGTTACAACATGATAGAGTATATGTCCTCATATTTGATGAGAATTTGTGAAGGTTGGAGACGCTAGTCGTCCTAATCCTCCAAAAGGTTTTGGAAAAGAAACATTATACTCGCAATTCACCTTTATAAGCTATAACATCTTGATCATGAAAGTTGTCATGATAAGGATGAATAGAAGATGTAAGTAAAATGTTTACTACACTAAAAGATTACTAAAGAATGGAATTTTGAAAGAATGCCAAACATTTGATGAAGGTGATCCACTTCAAAGTGCAAGTTCAAAGGTATTAGTATTTGACTATACACACTTTGTACTATGTGTCATATGAATGACACCACTATTGATGTTGATAGATTCTTTTAAAAGAAAAGGAATTGTTGAAAGAGAATCTATAAAATATTTGGCAAAAAAGAAAAGATTGGAGATATCCAACTTAGGTATATAGAAGATACATGTTATGGCTGTATTCCTTGGTTGTTAAACAATGTGGTTTTGCGGTATTGGATACCGAATTGGTTGGTATGAAGTGTCATACAGGACAACACAATTCATGAACTGCAATGGCCTAAGTAACTAGCAAGAGAATATGTGATGATGTTCATCGAAAACAAACAAAGGGTTGTTGTGTTGCTCGTTAACATCAAAGCTTGCCTTCAAGATTTGTTTCAATAATTGTTATTTTGATCAGGTATTATGACGACAAAAGGTTGTTCAAATAATTCCCGTATTCCATAATATATGGATGATATACAAGTCTGGTTGGAGAAATAACGACCATAAAAGTAATGATAAAATGTCGCAAGACAAATGATTGAAAGATCACTTGCGAAGTGACATCACCATTTAAATTATATTAGGGATACATGAAGAAACTCCATGTTGATGGATTTTTGGAGTCTTTGATTTTGATCAAATGATGCTTGTGATACTTTCACTGAGTTAATTAAAACTCCGTTAAAGAGGCCAAAGAGGAACAGACAACTAACTAATTGGAATTTGTACATATAGATGTATATAGTCCATTATGTGTAGTCGTGATGGATTTCAACTTCATATGCTTTCTCCGAAGATTTGAGTGAGTATATGTATATACTTACTCAATAAGGAAGAAGTATGAAACATTTGAAAATGTTCAAAGACTTTCAAGATGAAGTGGAAAATTATTGTAAGAAGAAAATAAAAAAGTTTATGATTGGATCATAAAGATGTTTGAGTTACAAGTTTAGCAAAACACCTAAGATTTGAGGAATCGTTCCATGGATTTGCATTTCCCAAAACACCATAGGAGTATGGAGTGTTCGAGATATGTAATAAAACCTTGTTTGACATGTTAAGATCAAAGGTGTCATTTATAAAACTGCCATTATATTTTAAAGATTAAAGCTTTAGTGACTACCGCTTACATCGAAAAGAGCTCCATCGTGATCCATTGAAATGACACCATATAAGTCATGGTTTGGGATAAAACCCAGGTTGTCCTTTCTTAAATTTTTGGTATGCTAGGCATAAGTAAAATGTTTACAACCAAAGTCGGATAAGCATGTCTTTGTAGGTTATTTCGAATAACCATTGGGTATTCCTCCATAAACACTGAAGACAAAATTGTTTGTCGCTTAGAGTGTCGAGTTTCTTGAGAAGGATTTTTTGGTGAAAAGTCAAGTGGGAGGACAATATAACTTTGACAAGGTTGTTGAACCTTGGCTAATATGTGCTGAGTTGCGCAGCATCGGTAAGTGTCGAGGCGAACAATGCTCATGGCTCACGTGCCTCAAAGGTTGTGGTCACGGAGATCTAAGTTACTATTGAACCAAGTAGGTCGGGTAAGTAATCAAATGCCAAGATTTAAGAGTTAAATCATTGTTGTTTGACAATGATGAACTGACTACATGCAAATAATCAATGATGGGCCTTGACTTCGTTAAGTGGCTTGAAGCCATAAAATCCATGATAATTCCATACACGAGAAATCAAGCTTTGAATTTGAAATACCCTCTGGAAAGGTGCAAGACCTTACAATGATATGGATCTATAAAGAAATAGACATGGATGTTTCACATCTATGAAATAGTCGACATATGTCGGAAAGAGTTTACGATAATGTTCAAGGAATTGACTATAATAAGATTTGATCTTTCATAGCGATATTTAGACTGGACGGATTAATGTAGCAACCACTACATATATTTTGGTATACGGTAGTTGAACAAACAAAACAAAGTTCTTCTAATAGAATGGTTACCTAGGACGTGTACATGACACGATCCAAAGGGTTTTTTGTTAATTCAAAGGATGCTAAAAGAGTATGCAAAACTTCAATGGTTGAAGTGAGCATCGCGGAGTTGGAATCTTCACTGTGATGAAACCGTTAAAAGGTTTAATTTCATCAGAGACGATGAAGATGTTTGCATTTTGCAAGAAATTAAGTGGGAGCGCTAATACATATTTCTAATACATTATGTGGAAGACATATTGTTGATTAGAAATGATGTATCTTTTATTGACACAGGTTAAGAATTTCATTTCGATGAAAGACTTAGGAATGACTCTAGCTGTGGTTACTGAAGAGAACACACATTTCAATGACACTGGTGGATCCATATGTGGTATGTGAAAACAACACACATGAAATGACCCAAGTTGTTTTTAGTAAAAAGAACACACATGCAATGACACTAGTGGATCCTTGTGTGGTCTTGGAAGAGAACACACATTTCAATGACACTGGTGGATCCATATGTGGTATGTGAAAAGAACACACATGCAATGACTCCAGTTGTTGTTAGTAAAAAGAACACACATTCAATGAGACTCGTGGATCCATGTGTGGTCTCTGAAGAGAACACACATGCAATGACTCTAGCTGTCGTTACTGAAGAGAACACACATTTCAATGACACTGGTGGATCCATATGTGGTATGTGAAAAGAACACACATGAAATGACTCTAGTTGTTGTTAGTAAAAAGAACACATATTCAATGACACTAGTGGATCCATGTGTGGTGTCTGAAGAGAACAGACATTTCAATGACACTGGTGGATCCACATGTGGAATGTGAAAAGAACAAACATGCAATGACTCCAGTTGTTGTTAGTAAAAAGAACACACATGCAATGACACTGGTGGATCCATGTGCAATGACTCTAGCTGTGTTTAATGAGAAGAATAGAAATTTCAATGACATAGGTGGATCCATATGTGGTATGTGAAAAGAACACACATGCAATGAATCTAGTTGTTGTTAGTAAAAAGACACACATGCAATGAGACTGGTGGATCCATATGTGGTATGTGAAAAGAATAGTCATGAAATGACTCCAGTTGTTGTTAGTAAAAAGAACACACATGCAATGACACTCGTGGATCCATGTGTGGTCTCTGAAGAGAACAGATATTTCAATGACATTGGTGGATCCATATGTGGTATGTGAAAAGAACACACATGCAATGACTCTAGTTGTTGTTAGTAAAAAGAACACACTTGCAATGACCCTGGTGGATCCATGTGTGGTCTCTGAAGAGAACACACATGCAATGACTATGGTTGTTGTTAGTAAAAAGAGCACACATGCAATGACACTGGTGGATCCATGTATGGTCTCTGAAGAGAACACACATTTCAATGACACTGGTGGATCCATATGTGGTATGTGAAAAGAACACACATGCAATGACTCCAGTTGTTGTTAGTAAAAAGAACACACTTGCAATGACACTGGTGGATCCATGTATGGTCTTTGAAGAGAACACACATGCAATGAATCTAGCTATGGTTAATGAGAAGAACACACATTTCAATGACACTGGTGGATCCATATGTGGTATGTGAAAAGAATAGTCATGAAATGACTCCAGTTGTTGTTAGTAAAAAGAACACACATGCAATGACACTGGTGGATCCATATGTGGTCTCTAAAGAGAACACACATGCAATGACACTAGTGGATCCATATGTGGTATGTGAAAAGAACACACATGTAATGCCTCTAGTTGTTGTTAGTAAAAAGAACACACATGCAATGACACTGGTGGATCCATGTGTGGTCTCTAAAGAAAACACACATTTCAATGACGCTGGTGGATCCATGTGTGGTATGTGAAAAGAACACACATGCAATGACTCTAGTTGTTGTTAGTAAAAATAACACAAATGCAATGACACTGGTGGATCCATGTGTGGTCTCTGAAGAGAACACACATGCAATGACTCTAGCTGTGGTTATTGAAGAGAACAAACATTTCAATGACACTGGTGGATCCATATGTGGTATGTGAAAACAACAATCATGAAATGACTCCAGTTGTTGTTAGTAAAAAGAACACACATGCAATGACACTAGTGGATCCATGTGTGGTCTTGGAAGAGAACACACATTTCAATGACGCTGGTGGATCCATATGTGGTATGTGAAAAGAACACACATGCAATGCCTCCAGTTGTTGTTCGTAAAAAGAACACACATGCAATGACACTGGTGGATCCATGTGTGGTCTCTGAAGAGAACACGCATGCAATGAATCTGGCCGTGGTTACTGAAGAGAACACACATTTCAATGACACTGGTGGATCCATATGTGGTATGTGAAAAGAACACACATGAAACGACTCCAGTTGTTGTTAGTAAAAAGAACACACATTCAATGACACTAGTGGATCCATGTGTGGTCTATGAAGAGAACAGACATTTCAATGACACTGGTGGATCCACATGTGGTATGTGAAAAGAACAGACATGCAATGACTCCAGTTGTTGTTAGTAAAATGTGTTGGAGATATGCCCAAGAGGCAATAATAAAGTGCTTATTATTATATCTTTATGTTTATGATAAATGTTTACATCCCATGCTATTATTGTATTAACCGGAAACATTAATACTTGTGTGTTTTGTAAACATAAAATAGTCCCTAGTAAGCCTCTTGTTAAACTAGCTTGATGATTAATGGATGATCATGGTTTCCTGATCATGGATATTGGATGTCGTTAATAACAAGATCATATCATTAGGAGAATGATGTGATGGACACACACCCATAGTAAGCATAGCATAAGATCAAGTCATTAAGTTCGTTTTGCTACAAGCTTTCAAATGCATAGTAACCTAATCCTTCAACCATGAGGTTATGTTAATCACCATCACCGGATGGATACTTTGATGACATCAAACACCGCTTCGTAACTGGGTGGTTATAAAGGTGTCATTGGGTATTCTGAAAGAATGTGTTGAAGCGCATGGACCAAGATTGGGATTTGTCCATCCATATGACGGATAGATATGCTCTAGGCCCTCTCGGTGGAATGACATCTAGTTAGCTTGCAAGCATGTGACTAGGTCACAAGGGATGACATATCATGGAACGAGTAAAGAGTACTTATCAGTAAAGGAGGTAGAACTAGGTATGGAGATACCGACGATCAAACCTAGGATAAGTAGAGTATCGCGTGACAAAGGGAATTGGTTTCGTATGTTAAATGGTTCTATCGATCACAAAGTCATCGTTGAGTATGTGGGAGATGTTATGGATCTCCATATCCCGCTAATGGTTATTGATCGGAGATGTGTCTCCATCATGTCTACATGTTCACGAACCGTAGGGTGACACACTTAAGGTTCGAAGTTGTTTTAAGTAGATATGGAATGTGCGTTGGAGACCGAATGTTGTTCGAAGTCTCGGATTGGATCCAGGACATCACGACGAGATCCGGAATTGTCCGGGGAATAAGATTCATATATTGGGGATCATTTTCTAAGTTAGGAAATGTTCCGGAGTATTTGTATGGGGATTCTAGAAGGTTTCGGAATGTTCTAGAAGATTTCTTGGAGTTTACTTGAAAACCAAGAAAGGATCAAGGAATCCTTGTGGGGTAAGACAAGGATTCGTGGGGGAGTAGGACTCTCCCCCCACCTCCTTGATCTGCCGGACAAGGGAGAGGGGATTCCTACAAGGACTCCACCTCCCCATGGCGCCTCCCTCCTTTAAAATAGAGGGGTGGAGGCACAAACACCCTTGCCCCTTCGATTCTCTAGATCTCAAGTTGCCTCTCTCCTCCTCCTTCCCTCTGCTCAGGCTTAGGCGAAGCCCTGCAGAATTCTCTACTCCACCACCACCACCACACCGTCGTGCTGCTGGGATTCCATGGAGAAGATCTACTACCTCCGCTGCTCGCTGGAACAGGGAGAGGAAGGTCTTCTTCGACCAAGACGCAGTGACCGATCTGGAAGCGCTGCCGGAACGCGGCGCCGGAAGGATCGTCCACACGATCTTGAGATTGGCAAGTGATCGACTACATCAACCACGAGATCCGATCTCGTAACGCTTTCGGGTCTACAAGGGTTAGTACAGATCTATCTCGTTGCACATGTCTAATAGATTAGGTCTTGGCTTTTATCTAGATTAGATCTGGGTTTTGTTTGTTCTTGCGGTAGAAATTTTTTGTTTCCCATGCTACGAACCCATCAGTGGTATCAGAGCCGTGTCTATGCGTAGATCTGTTGCACGAGTAGAACACAATGGTTTTGTGGGCGTTGGTGCTCGTGCCGTCTTTTGCTTTGTGTACTTTGCATCTTGCGGTATGGTGGGATGAAGCGCTGCTAACCTTACATGTCATCGCACATGAGACTTTCTCCATGCTTGACGTGTAACTTGCTTTGCACAAGTGTCTTTGCGGGTGTCTGTCTCTCCCATCATAGTATAGATCAAATCTACACTTTGCACTTGATAGCACTTGTATCAACGTTGTGGTTCAGTTTTGTAGGTAAGATCCGTTCTTATTCGAAAGCCCCAAACCACGTAAAACATGCAAAGAAAATTAGAGGCGTCTAACTTGTTTTTGCAGGGGTTTTGTGATGTGATATGGCCATCATGTGATTGTGATTATATTTGATGTATGCAATGATCCTTGTTGTAATATGGCAACCGCGTGAGCCTAATGGTTGTCTTTAATTCTGTTAAGACCTGTGTCTATTCATCTTGTAATAGCTTTATTCCAAGTAGTTGTAATAGTTGCTAGTGATGATGGACAACCATGAAGCGCGCCATCGACCTTGACGCAATGCTGGTGATGATGGAGATCATGTCCGTGCTTTGGAGATGGAGATCAAAGGCATAAGAAGAAAGGGCCATATCATATCACACTAATTATGAATTGCCTGTGATGTTAATCCTTTATGCATCTTGTATTGCTTAGATCGTGACGGTAGCATTATAAGATGATCCCTCTCACTAAATATCAAGTAATAAAGTGTTCGTCCTTAGTAGGCACCGTTGCTAAGACTCGTCGTTTCGAAGCATCTCGTGATGATCGGGTGTGATAGATTCTACGTGTGCATACAACGGGTGCAAGCCAGATTTGCACATGCGGATACTAAGGTTAACCTTGACGAGCCTAGCATGTACAGACATGGTATCGGAACACGGAATATCGAAAGGTAAAGCATGAGTCATATGGATGATATGATGAACATGTTGATTGTTCGCCTTTAAAGCTACATCATCTCACGTGATGATCGGACTTGGTGTAGTGGATTTGGTTCGTGTTATCACTAAAACAATTTGAGGGATGTTGTTTTGAGTGGGAGTTTATTTGTAATTTGGATTAGTCAAACTCAATTTATCATAAACACAATCAAAGTGAATTTGCATAGTTTGTTGTAGTCATTGGCATCCGTTCACCACCTTACGCTAAGTTATAGTTGAGATAGTGGAACTATAAAATTCTGGATATTTTCTTTACGAACTGGTATCGTATTGTTTTGAGTGTCAATCTAAAGTTTAAAAGTCCTGTTGCAAACCTTCAGCAAACTTTGTTTACTCTGTGAAGTTTAATAAACAGTATTAAATCAAGAGTAACAATTCCAGTGTTAGTATCTAATGTATCATGTTTGCCTCCATGATTCTTGATACTCAAAAGATTGTTTTTAACATCAAGTTTATCTAAGAGCTGAAAGCAATGTTTCAGAAACCATCATATGTGAAAGGTATTGCGATATCTAAAACAATGTATTGGTTACAACATGATAGAGTATATGTCCTCATATTTGATGAGAATTTGTGAAGGTTGGAGACGCTAGTCGTCCTAATCCTCCAAAAGGTTTTGGAAAAGAAACATTATACTCGCAATTCACCTTTATAAGCTATAACATCTTGATCATGAAAGTTGTCATGATAAGGATGAATAGAAGATGTAAGTAAAATGTTTACTACACTAAAAGATTACTAAAGAATGGAATTTTGAAAGAATGCCAAACATTTGATGAAGGTGATCCACTTCAAAGTGCAAGTTCAAAGGTATTAGTATTTGACTATACACACTTTGTACTATGTGTCATATGAATGACACCACTATTGATGTTGATAGATTCTTTTAAAAGAAAAGGAATTGTTGAAAGAGAATCTATAAAATATTTGGCAAAAAAGAAAAGATTGGAGATATCCAACTTAGGTATATAGAAGATACATGTTATGGCTGTATTCCTTGGTTGTTAAACAATGTGGTTTTATGTATTGGATACCAATTGGTTGGTATGAAGTGTCATACAGGACAACACAATTCATGAACTGCAATGGCCTAAGTAACTAGCAAGAGAATATGTGATGATGTTCATCGAAAACAAACAAAGGGTTGTTGTGTTGCTCGTTAACATCAAAGCTTGCCTTCAAGATTTGTTTCAATAATTGTTATTTTGATCAGGTATTATGACGACAAAAGGTTGTTCAAATAATTCCCGTATTCCATAATATATGGATGATATACAAGTCTGGTTGGAGAAATAACGACCATAAAAGTAATGATAAAATGTCGCAAGACAAATGATTGAAAGATCACTTGCGAAGTGACATCACCATTTAAATTATATTAGGGATACATGAAGAAACTCCATGTTGATGGATTTTTGGAGTCTTTGATTTTGATCAAATGATGCTTGTGATACTTTCCTGGAGTTAATTAAAACTCCGTTCGTAGGCCAAAAGAGGAACGGACAACTAACTAATTGGAATTTGTACATATAGATGTATATAGTCCATTATGTGTAGTCGTGGGTGATGGATTTCAACTTCATATGCTTTCTCCGAAGATTTGAGTGAGTATATGTATATACTTACTCAATAAGGAAGAAGTATGAAACATTTGAAAATGTTCAAAGACTTTCAAGATGAAGTGGAAAATTATTGTAAGAAGAAAATAAAAAAGTTTATGATTGGATCATAAAGATGTTTGAGTTACAAGTTTAGCAAAACACCTAAGATTTGAGGAATCGTTCCATGGATTTGCATTTCCCAAAACACCATAGGAGTATGGAGTGTTCGAGATATGTAATAAAACCTTGTTTGACATGTTAAGATCAAAGGTGTCATTTATAAAACTGCCATTATATTTTAAAGATTAAAGCTTTAGTGACTACCGCTTTTACACTGAAAAGAGCTCCATCGTGATCCATTGAAATGACACCATATAAGTCATGGTTTGGGATAAAACCCAGGTTGTCCTTTCTTAAATTTTTGGTATGCTAGGCATAAGTGAAATGTTTACAACCAAAGTCGGATAAGCATGTCTTTGTAGGTTATTTCGAATAACCATTGGGTATTCCTCCATAAACACTGAAGACAAAATTGTTTGTCGCTTAGAGTGTCGAGTTTCTTGAGAAGGATTTTTTGGTGAAAAGTCAAGTGGGAGGACAATATAACTTTGACAAGGTTGTTGAACCTTGGCTAATATGTGCTGAGTTGCGCAGCATCGGTAAGTGTCCCAGAGGCAGCAACAATGCTCATGGCTCACGTGCCTCAAAGGTTGTGGTCACGGAGATCTAAGTTACTATTGAACCAAGTAGGTCGGGTAAGTAATCAAATGCCAAGATTTAAGAGTTAAATCATTGTTGTTTGACAATGATGAACCGACTACATGCAAATAATCAATGATGGGCCTTGACTTCGTTAAGTGGCTTGAAGCCATAAAATCCATGATAATTCCATACACGAGAAATCAAGCTTTGAATTTGAAATACCCTCTGGAAAGGTGCAAGACCTTACAGTCGTATATGGATCTATAAAGAAATAGACATGGATGTTTCACATCTATGAAATAGTCGACATGTCGGAAAGAGTTTACGATAATGTTCAAGGAATTGACTATAATAAGATTTGATCTTTCATAGCGATATTTAGACTGGACGGATTAATGTAGCAACCACTACATATATTTTGGTATACGGTAGTTGAACAAACAAAACAAAGTTCTTCTAATAGAATGGTTACCTAGGACGTGTACATGACACGATCCAAAGGGTTTTTTGTTAATTCAAAGGATGCTAAAAGAGTATGCAAAACTTCAATGGTTGAAGTGAGCATCGCGGAGTTGGAATCTTCACTGTGATGAAACCGTTAAAAGGTTTAATTTCATCAGAGACGATGAAGATGTTTGCATTTTGCAAGAAATTAAGTGGGAGCGCTAATACATATTTCTAATACATTATGTGGAAGACATATTGTTGATTAGAAATGATGTATCTTTTATTGACACAGGTTAAGAATTTCATTTCGATGAAAGACTTAGGAATAACCCAAGAATTAGGCATCAATGTCTATATGGATAGATTGAGGCGGTAATATGGTTTTGCCAAATGTACATAGATAAGATGTTGAATGAGTTCAATATGGAAACAACAAGAAAGGTTCTTGACGCACAGAAAGGACTGAATCAAGATTCAAGTGTGTTGACACGAGATTCAAGTGTTTTGACACTTGGTGAAATCACAAGAATATTTTGATCAATCATTCTTTGAGATGTACACATCCAGATATGTCCTATGCTCTAAATGTTATGAGCATATACCAGAATGACTCATAAGATGATCATTGGACTATAGTAGGGATATTCCTATGATCTTTGGAAGAACTAAGAATATATTATTTATATAGTGGTGACAAATAGTTCATTGTAAATTGTTACATTGATACTAGTTTTGTCACAAATTAAGTTTATCTCAATTTAAACCATGGGTGGCACAATGTAATGGAAAGGAAGTTCCATAACGGATTTGGTTAAGTACCAAAGTTAAAACATTGTGACAGATACTACAACAAAAGGCTAAGTATATGACTACTATTGTAGCAGCAAATGAGGGCATTTGCGTCAAGTAGTTTGTTATCAAACTAGGTGTGGTTCATAGCGGGATAATACTATGAAGATACATTGTATGACAATTGTATCAACATGATTTAATCCCGAGGAACTAAAGGTCTCACCAAAGGACCAAATTTATACAATGCCATCTCATTGGAGAATGAGTAATGCGTAGAGACACAAGGACATGCAAATACACACGGACCTGGAAGTGTCAGATCCGAAGATTATGTTTACCACTAGCAATAGTGTCTATACAACACCAGAAAGCCATAGGTGTTGAATGCACAAGTTTTTAACTAGATTATTGACTCTAGTGCAAGTGGGAGACTGTTGGAGATATGCCCAAGAGGCAATAATAAAGTGGTTATTATTATATCTTTATGTTTATGATAAATGTTTACATCCCATGCTATAATTGTATTAACCGGAAACATTAATACTTGTGTGTTTTGTAAACATAAAAGAGTCCCTATTAAGCCTCTTGTTAAACTAGCTTGTTGATTAATGGATGATCATGGTTTCCTGATCATAGATATTGGATGTCGTTAATAACAAGATCATATCATTAGGAGAATGATGTGATGGACACACACCCATAGTAAGCATAGCATAAGATAAGTCATTAAGTTTGTTTTGCTACAAGCTTTCAAATGCATAGTAACCTAATCCTTCGACCATGAGGTTATGTTAATCACCATCACCGGATGGATACTTTGATGACATCAAACACCGCTTCGTAACTGGGTGGTTATAAAGGTGTCATTGGGTATTCTGAGTTGAAGCGCATGCACCAACATTGGGATTTGTCCATCCATATGACGGATAGATATGCTCTAGGCCCTCTCGGTGGAATGTCATCTAGTTAGCTTGCAAGCATGTGACTAGGTCACAAGGGATGACATATCATGGAACGAGTAAAGAGTACTTATCAGTAACGAGGTAGAACTAGGTATGGAGATACCGACGATCAAACCTTGGATAAGTAGATTATCGCGTGACAAAGGGAATTGGTTTCGTATGTTAAATGGTTCTATCGATCACAAAGTCATCGTTGAGTATGTGGTAGCTATTATGGATCTCCATATCCCGCTAATGGTTATTGATCGGAGATGTGTCTCCATCATGTCTACATGTTCACGAACCGTAGGGTGACACACTTAAGGTTCGAAGTTGTTATAAGTAGATATGGAATGTGTGTTGGAGACCGAATGTTGTTCGAAGTCTCGGATTGGATCCAGGACATCACGAGGAGATCCGGAATTGTCCGGGGAATAAGATTCATATATTGGGGATCATTTTCTAAGTTAGGAAATGTTCTGGAGTATTTGTATGGGGATTCTAGAAGGTTTCGGAATGTTCCGGAAGGTTCTAGAAGATTTCTTGGAGTTTACTTGAAAACCAAGAAAGGATCAAGGAATCCTTGTGGGGTAAGACAAGGATTCGTGGGGGAGTAGGACTCTCCCCCCACCTCCTTGATCCGCCGGCCAAGGGAGAGGGGAGTCCTACAAGGACTCCACCTCCCCATGGCGCCTCCCTCCTTTAAAATAGAGGGGTGGAGGCACAAACACCCCTGCCCCTTCGATTCTCTAGATCTCAAGTTGCCTCTCTCCTCCTCCTTCCCTCTGCTCAGGCTTAGGCGAAGCCCTGCAGAATTCTCTACTCCACCACCACCACCACACCGTCGTGCTGCTGGGATTCCGTGGAGAAGATCTACTACCTCCACGCTCATTGGAACGGGAGAGGAAGGTCTGCTTCGACTCTGCGTGTGACCGATCATGAAGCGCTGCCGGAACGCGGCGCCGGAAGGATCGTCCACACGATCATGAGATCGGCAAGTGATCGACTACATCAACCACGAGATCCGATCTCGTAACGCTTTCGGGTCTACAAGGGTTAGTACAGATCTATCTCGTTGCACATGTCTAATAGATTAGATCTTGAATTTTATCTAGATTAGATCTGGGTTTTGTTCGTTCTTGCGGTAGAATTTTTTTGTTTTCCATGCTACGAACCCATCAAAAAGAAAACACACGCAATAACACTGGTGGATCCATGTGCAATGACTCTAGCTGTGGTTAATGAGAAGAATAGAAATTTCAATGACATAGGTGGATCCATATGTGGTATGTGAAAAGAACACACATGCAATGACTCTAGTTGTTGTTAGTAAAAAGACACACATGCAATGACACTGGTGGATCCATATGTGGTATGTGAAAAGAATAGTCATGAAATGACTCCAGTTGTTGTTAGTAAAAAGAACACACATGCAATGACACTCGTGGATCAATGTGTGGTCTCTGAATAGAATATATATTTCAATGCCATTGGTGGATCCATATGTGGTATGTGTAAAGAACACACCTGCAGTTGTTGTTAGTAAAAAGAACACACTTGCAATGACACTGGTGGATCCATGTGTGGTCTCTGAAGAGAACACACATGCAATGACTATGGTTGTTGTTAGTAAAAAGAGCACACATGCAATGACATCAGGATCCATGTGTGGTCTGAAAGAGAACACACATTTCAATGACACTGGTGGATCCATATGTGGTATGTGAAAAGAACACACATGCAATGACTCCAGTTGTTGTTAGTAAAAAGAACACACTTGCAATGACACTGGTGGATCCATGTATGGTCTTTGAAGAGAACACACATGCAGTGACTCTAGCTATGGTTAATGAGAAGAACACACATTTCAATGACACTGGTGGATCCATATGTGGTATGTGAAAAGAAAAGTCATGAAATGACTCCAGTTGTTGTTAGTAAAAAGAACACACATGCAATAACACTGGTGGATCCATGTGTGGTCTCTGAAGAGAACACACATGCAATGACACTGGTGGATCCATATGTGGTATGTGAAAAGAACACACATGTAATGACTCTAGTTTTTGTTAGTAAAAAGAACACACATGCAATGACACTGGTGGATCCATGTGCAATGATTCTAGCTGTGGTTAATGAGAAGAATAGAAATTTCAATGACATAGGTGGATCCGTATGTGGTATGTGAAAAGAACACACATGCAATGACTCTTGTTGTTGTTAGTAAAAAGACACACATGCAATGACACTGGTGGATCCATATGTGGTATGTGAAAAGAATAGTCATGAAATGACTCCAGTTGTTGTTAGTAAAAAGAACACACATGCAATGACACTCGTGGATCCATGTGTGGTCTCTGAAGAGAACAGATGTTTCAATGACTTTGGTGGATCCATATGTGGTATGTGAAAAGAACACACATGCAATGACTCCAGTTGTTGTTAGTAAAAAGAACACACTTGCAATGACACCGGTGGATCCATGTGTGGTCTCTGAAGAGAACACACATGCAATGACTATGGTTGTTGTTAGTAAAAAGAGCACACATGCAATGACACTGGTGGATCCATGTGTGGTCTCTAAAGAGAACACACATTTCAATGACACTGGTGTATCCATATGTGGTATGTGAAAAGAACACACATGCAATGACTCCAGTTGTTGTTAGTAAAAAGAACACACTTGCAATGACACTGGTGGATCCATGTATGGTCTTTGAAGAGAACACACATGCAATGACTCTAGCTATGGTTAATGAGAAGAACACACATTTCAATGACACTGGTGGATCCATATGTGGTATGTGAAAAGAATAGTCATGAAATGACTCCAGTTGTTGTTAGTAAAGAGAACACACATGCAATGACACTGGTGGATCCATGTGTGGTCTCTGAAGAGAACACACATGCAATGACACTGGTGGATCCATATGTGGTATGTGAGAAAAACACACATGTAATGACTCTAGTTGTTGTTAGTAAAAAGAACACACATGCAATGACACTGGTGGATCCGTGTGTGGTCTCTTAAGAGAACCCACATTTCAATGACGCTGGTGGATCCAAATGTGGTATGTGAAAAGAACACACATGCAATGACTCCAGTTGTTCTTAGTAAAAAGAACACAAATGCAATGACACTGGTGGATCCATGTGTGGTCTCTGAAGAGAACACACATACAATGACTCTAGCAGTGGTTACTGAAGAGAACACACATTTCAATGACACTGGTGGATCCATATGTGGTATGTGAAAACAACACACATGAGATGACTCCAGTTGTTGTTAGTAAAAAGAACACACATGTAATGACACTAGTGGATCCATGTGTGGTCTTGGAAGAGAACACACATTTCAATGACACTGGTGGATCCATATGTGGTATGTGAAAAGAACACACATGCAATGACTCCAGTTGTTGTGAGTAAAAAGAACACACATGCAATGACACTGGTGGATCCATGTGTGGTATCTTAAGAGAACACACATGCAATGACTCTAGATGTGGTTACGGAAGAGAACACACATTTCAATGACATTGGTGGATCCATATGTGGTATGTGAAAAGAACACACATGAAACGACTCCAGTTGTTGTCAGTAAAAAGAACACACATTCAATGACACTAGTGGATCCATGTGTGGTCTCTGAAGAGAACACACATTTCAATGACACTGGTGGATCCATATGTGGTATGTGAAAAGAACACACATGCAATGACTCCAGTTGTTGTTAGTGAAAAGAACACACATGCAATGACACTAGTGGATCCATGTGTGGTCTCTAAAGAGAACACACATGCAAT
The DNA here is from genome assembly GCA_023614405.1 of Avena insularis. NCBI lineage: Eukaryota > Viridiplantae > Streptophyta > Magnoliopsida > Poales > Poaceae > Avena > Avena insularis. The sequence continues at coordinate 276,625 of JAJUPC010000148.1, forward strand.
TACTCTAGCTGTGGTTAATGAGAAGAATAGAAATTTCAATGACATAGGTGGATCCATATGTGGTATGTGAAAAGAACACACATGCAATGACCCTAGTTGTTGTTAGTAAAAAGACACAAATGCAATGACACTGGTGGATCCATATGTGGTATGTGAAAAGAATAGTCATGAAATGACTCCTGTTGTTGTTAGTAAAAAGAACACATATGCAATGACACTGGTGGATCCATGTGTGTTCTCTAAAGAGAACACTCATGCAATGACTCTAGTTGTTAGTAAAAAGAGCACACAGGCAATGACACTGGTGGATCCATAGGTGGATTGTGAAAAAACACACATGCAATGACTCTGTTGTTGTTAGAAAAAAGAACACACGTGCAATGACACTGGTGGATCCATGTGTGGTCTCTGAAGAGAACACACATTTCAATGGCACAAGTGGATCCATATGTGGTATGTGAAAAGAATAGTCATGAAATGACTCCAGTTGTTGTTAGTAAAAAGAGCACAAATGCAATGACACTAGTGGATCCATGTGTGGTCTCTGAAGAGAACACACATGCAATGACTCTAGCAGTGGTTACTGAAGAGAACACACATTTCAATGACACTGGTGGATCCATATGTGGTATGTGAAAACAACACACATGAGATGACTCCAGTTGTTGTTAGTAAAAAGAACACACATGCAATGACACTAGTGGATCCATGTGTGGTCTTGGAAGAGAACACACATTTCAATGACACTGGTGGATCCATATGTGGTATGTGAAAAGAACACACATGCAATGACTCCAGTTGTTGTGAGTAAAAAGAACACACATGCAATGACACTGGTGGATCCATGTGTGGTCTCTTAAGAGAACACACATGCAATGACTCTAGATGTGGTTACGGAAGAGAACACACATTTCAATGACATTGGTGGATCCATATGTGGTATGTGAAAAGAACACACATGAAACGACTCAGCTTGTTGTTAGTTAAAGAACACACATTCAATGACACTAGTGGATCCATGTGTGGTCTCTGAAGAGAACACACATTTCAATGACACTGGTGGATCCATATGTGGTATGTGAAAAGAACACACATGCAATGACTCCAGTTGTTGTTAGTCAAAAGAACACACATGCAATGACACTAGTGGATCCATGTGTGGTCTCTAAAGAGAACACACATGCAATTATTCTAGCTGTGGTTAATGAGAAGAATAGAAATTTCAATGACATAGGTGGATCCATATGTGGTATGTGAAAAGAACACACATGCAATGACCCTAGTTGTTGTTAGTAAAAAGACACAAATGTAATGACACTGGTGGATCCATATGTGGTATGTGAAAAGAATAGTCATGAAATGACTCCTGTTGTTGTTAGTAAAAAGAACACACATGCAATGACACTGGTGGATCCATGTGTGTTCTCTAAAGAGAACACTCATGCAATGACTCTAGTTGTTAGTAAAAAGAGCACACAGGCAATAACACTGGTGGATCCATAGGTGGATTGTGAAAAAACACACATGCAATGACTCTGTTGTTGTTAGAAAAAATAACACACGTGCAATGACACTGGTGGATCCATGTGTGGTCTCTGAAGAGAACACACATTTCAATGGCACAAGTGGATCCATATGTGGTATGTGAAAAGAATAGTCATGAAATGACTCTAGTTGTTGTTAGTAAAAAGAGCACAAATGCAATGACACTAGTGGATCCATGTGTGGTCTCTGAAGAGAACACACATGCAATGACTCTAGCAGTGGTTACTGAAGAGAACACACATTTCAATGACACTGGTGGATCCATATGTGGTATGTGAAAACAACACACATGAGATGACTCCAGTTGTTGTTAGTAAAAAGAACACACATGCAATGACACTAGTGGATCCATGTGTGGTCTTGGAAGAGAACACACATTTCAATGACACTGGTGGATCCATATGTGGTATGTGAAAAGAACACACATGCAATGACTCCAGTTGTTGTGAGTAAAAAGAACACACATGCAATGACACTGGTGGATCCATGTGTGGTCTCTTAAGAGAACACACATGCAATGACTCTAGATGTGGTTACAGAAGAGAACACACATTTCAATGACATTGGTGGATCCATATGTGGTATGTGAAAAGAACACACATGAAACGACTCCAGTTGTTGTTAGTAAAAAGAACACACATTCAATGACACTAGTGGATCCATGTGTGGTCTCTGAAGAGAACACACATTTCAATGACACTGGTGGATCCATATGTGGTATGTGAAAAGAACACACATGCAATGACTCCAGTTGTTGTTAGTCAAAAGAACACACATGCAATGACACTAGTGGATCCATGTGTGGTCTCTAAAGAGAACACACATGCAATGACTCTAGCTGTGGTTAATGAGAAGAATAGAAATTTCAATGACATAGGTGGATCCATATGTGGTATGTGAAAAGAACACACATGCAATGACCCTAGTTGTTGTTAGTAAAAAGACACAAATGCAATGACACTGGTGGATCCATATGTGGTATGTGAAAAGAATAGTCATGAAATGACTCCTGTTGTTGTTAGTAAAAAGAACACACATGCAATGACACTAGTGGATCCATGTGTGTTCTCTAAAGAGAACACTCATGCAATGACTCTAGTTGTTAGTAAAAAGAGCACACAGGCAATGACACTGGTGGATCCATAGGTGGATTGTGAAAAAACACACATGCAATGACTCTGTTGTTGTAAGAAAAAAGAACACACGTGCAATGACACTGGTGGATCCATGTGTGGTCTCTGAAGAGAACACACATTTCAATGGCACAAGTGGATCCATATGTGGTATGTGAAAAGAATAGTCATGAAATGACTCCAGTTGTTGTTAGTAAAAAGAGCACAAATGCAATGACACTAGTGGATCCATGTGTGGTCTCTGAAGAGAACACACATGCAATGACTCTAGCAGTGGTTACTGAAGAGAACACACATTTCAATGACACTGGTGGATCCATATGTGGTATGTGAAAAGAACACACATGCAATGACTCCAGTTGTTGTGAGTAAAAAGAACACACATGCAATGACACTGGTGGATCCATGTGTGGTCTCTTAAGAGAACACACATGCAATGACTCTAGATGTGGTTACGGAAGAGAACACACATTTGAATGACATTGGTGGATCCATATGTGGTATGTGAAAAGAACACACATGAAACGACTCCAGTTGTTGTTAGTAAAAAGAACACACATTCAATGACACTAGTGGATCCATGTGTGGTCTCTGAAGAGAACACACATTTCAATGACACTGGTGGATCCATATGTGGTATGTGAAAAGAACACACATGCAATGACTCCAGTTGTTGTTAGTCAAAAGAACACACATGCAATGACACTAGTGGATCCATGTGTGGTCTCTAAAGAGAACACACATGCAATTATTCTAGCTGTGGTTAATGAGAAGAATAGAAATTTCAATGACATAGGTGGATCCATATGTGGTATGTGAAAAGAACACACATGCAATGACCCTAGTTGTTGTTAGTAAAAAGACACAAATGTAATGACACTGGTGGATCCATATGTGGTATGTGAAAAGAATAGTCATGAAATGACTCCTGTTGTTGTTAGTAAAAAGAACACACATGCAATGACACTGGTGGATCCATGTGTGTTCTCTAAAGAGAACACTCATGCAATGACTCTAGTTGTTAGTAAAAAGAGCACACAGGCAATAACACTGGTGGATCCATAGGTGGATTGTGAAAAAACACACATGCAATGACTCTGTTGTTGTTAGAAAAAATAACACACGTGCAATGACACTGGTGGATCCATGTGTGGTCTCTGAAGAGAACACACATTTCACTGGCACAAGTGGATCCATATGTGGTATGTGAAAAGAATAGTCATGAAATGACTCTAGTTGTTGTTAGTAAAAAGAGCACAAATGCAATGACACTAGTGGATCCATGTGTGGTCTCTGAAGAGAACACACATGCAATGACTCTAGCAGTTCTTGAAGAGAACACACATTTCAATGACACTGGTGGATCCATATGTGGTATGTGAAAACAACACACATGAGATGACTCCAGTTGTTGTTAGTAAAAAGAACACACATGCAATGACACTAGTGGATCCATGTGTGGTCTTGGAAGAGAACACACATTTCAATGACACTGGTGGATCCATATGTGGTATGTGAAAAGAACACACATGCAATGACTCCAGTTGTTGTGAGTAAAAAGAACACACATGCAATGACACTGGTGGATCCATGTGTGGTCTCTTAAGAGAACACACATGCAATGACTCTAGATGTGGTTACAGAAGAGAACACACATTTCAATGACATTGGTGGATCCATATGTGGTATGTGAAAAGAACACACATGAAACGACTCCAGTTGTTGTTAGTAAAAAGAACACACATTCAATGACACTAGTGGATCCATGTGGTCTCTGAAGAGAACACACATTTCAATGACACTGTGGATCCATATGTGGTATGTGAAAAGAACACACATGCAATGACTCCAGTTGTTGTTAGTCAAAAGAACACACATGCAATGACACTAGTGGATCCATGTGTGGTCTCTAAGAACACACATGCAATGACTCTAGCTGTGGTTAATGAGAAGAATAGAAATTTCAATGACATAGGTGGATCCATATGTGGTATGTGAAAAGAACACACATGCAATGACCCTAGTTGTTGTTAGTAAAAAGACACAAATGCAATGACACTGGTGGATCCATATGTGGTATGTGAAAAGAATAGTCATGAAATGACTCCTGTTGTTAGTAAAAAGAACACACATGCAATGACACTAGTGGATCCATGTGTGTTCTCTAAAGAGAACACTCATGCAATGACTCTAGTTGTTAGTAAAAAGAGCACACAGGCAATGACACTGGTGGATCCATAGGTGGATTGTGAAAAAACACACATGCAATGACTCTGTTGTTGTAAGAAAAAAGAACACACGTGCAATGACACTGGTGGATCCATGTGTGGTCTCTGAAGAGAACACACATTTCAATGGCACAAGTGGATCCATATGTGGTATGTGAAAAGAATAGTCATGAAATGACTCCAGTCGTTGTTAGTAAAAAGAGCACAAATGCAATGACACTAGTGGATCCATGTGTGGTCTCTGAAGAGAACACACATGCAATGACTCTAGCAGTGGTTACTGAAGAGAACACACATTTCAATGACACTGGTGGATCCATATGTGGTATGTGAAAAGAACACACATGCAATGACTCCAGTTGTTGTGAGTAAAAAGAACACACATGCAATGACACTGGTGGATCCATGTGTGGTCTCTTAAGAGAACACACATGCAATGACTCTAGATGTGGTTACGGAAGAGAACACACATTTGAATGACATTGGTGGATCCATATGTGGTATGTGAAAAGAACACACATGAAACGACTCCAGTTGTTGTTAGTAAAAAGAACACACATTCAATGACACTAGTGGATCCATGTGTGGTCTCTGAAGAGAACACACATTTCAATGACACTGGTGGATCCATATGTGGTATGTGAAAAGAACACACATGCAATGACTCCAGTTGTTGTTAGTCAAAAGAACACACATGCAATGACACTAGTGGATCCATGTGTGGTCTCTAAAGAGAACACACATGCAATTACTCTAGCTGTGGTTAATGAGAAGAATAGAAATTTCAATGACATAGGTGGATCCATATGTGGTATGTGAAAAGAACACACATGCAATGACCCTAGTTGTTGTTAGTAAAAAGACACAAATGCAATGACACTGGTGGATCCATATGTGGTATGTGAAAAGAATAGTCATGAAATGACTCCTGTTGTTGTTAGTAAAAAGAACACACATGCAATGACACTGGTGGATCCATGTGTGTTCTCTAAAGAGAACACTCATGCAATGACTCTAGTTGTTAGTAAAAAGAGCACACAGGCAATGACACTGGTGGATCCATAGGTGGATTGTGAAAAAACACACATGCAATGACTCTGTTGTTGTTAGAAAAAATAACACACGTGCAATGACACTGGTGGATCCATGTGTGGTCTCTGAAGAGAATACACATTTCAATGGCACAAGTGGATCCATATGTGGTATGTGAAAAGAATAGTCATGAAATGACTCCAGTTGTTGTTAGTAAAAAGAGCACAAATGCAATGACACTAGTGGATCCATGTGTGGTCTCTGAAGAGAACACACATGCAATGACTCTAGCAGTGGTTACTGAAGAGAACACACATTTCAATGACACTGGTGGATCCATATGTGGTATGTGAAAACAACACACATGAGATGACTCCAGTTGTTGTTAGTAAAAAGAACACACATGCAATGACACTAGTGGATCCATGTGTGGTCTTGGAAGAGAACACACATTTCAATGACACTGGTGGATCCATATGTGGTATGTGAAAAGAACACACATGCAATGACTCTAGTTGTTGTGAGTAAAAAGAACACACATGCAATGACACTGGTGGATCCATGTGTGGTCTCTTAAGAGAACACACATGCAATGACTCTAGATGTGGTTACAGAAGAGAACACACATTTCAATGACATTGGTGGATCCATATGTGGTATGTGAAAAGAACACACATGAAACGACTCCAGTTGTTGTTAGTAAAAAGAACACACATTCAATGACACTAGTGGATCCATGTGTGGTCTCTGAAGAGAACACACATTTCAATGACACTGGTGGATCCATATGTGGTATGTGAAAAGAACACACATGCAATGACTCCAGTTGTTGTTAGTCAAAAGAACACACATGTAATGACACTAGTGGATCCATGTGTGGTCTCTAAAGAGAACACACATGCAATGACTCTAGCTGTGGTTAATGAGAAGAATAGAAATTTCAATGACATAGGTGGATCCATATGTGGTATGTGAAAAGAACACACATGCAATGACCCTAGTTGTTGTTAGTAAAAAGACACAAATGCAATGACACTGGTGGATCCATATGTGGTATGTGAAAAGAATAGTCATGAAATGACTCCTGTTGTTGTTAGTAAAAAGAACACACATGCAATGACACTGGTGGATCCATGTGTGTTCTCTAAAGAGAACACTCATGCAATGACTCTAGTTGTTAGTAAAAAGAGCACACAGGCAATGACACTGGTGGATCCATAGGTGGATTGTGAAAAAACACACATGCAATGACTCTTGTTGTTAGAAAAGAACACACGTAATGACATGGTGGATCCATGTGTGGTCTCTGAAGAGAACACACATTTCAATGGCACAAGTGGATCCATATGTGGTATGTGAAAAGAATAGTCATGAAATGACTCCAGTTGTTGTTAGTAAAAAGAGCACAAATGCAATGACACTAGTGGATCCATGTATGGTCTCTGAAGAGAACACACATGCAATGACTCTAGCTGTGGTTAATGAGAAGAACACACATGCAATGACACTGGTGGATCCATAGGTCGATTGTGAAAAGAACACACGTGCAATGAGTCTGGTTGTTCTTAGTAAAAAGAACACACATGCAATGATACTGGTGGATCCATGTGTGGTCTCTGAAGAGAACACACATTTCAATGACACTGGTGGATCCATATGTGGTATGTGAAAAGAATAGTCATGAAATGACTCCAGTTGTTGTTAGTAAAAAGATCACACATGCAATTACACTCACTACTGCAGAATAGCCTATAGGTGACAGGCTCAAAAGGCCTATTAGTGACGGGCAAAGCGCCTGTCACTGATAACTAGTCACTGGTATGATGTTACTAGTGACAGGCTAGTGCCTGTCACTAGTATGTGTATACTAGTAACGGTCAAAAGAGATGCATGTCACAAGTTGCGATCAAAGACTGCAACCCTATGGGGTTTTGTAGTGACAAACCCAATATCCTGCCTGTCACTAGTCTGAATTTCGATAATAAAAAAGTCAAATACGTTTTCCACAATAGAAAATAATATGTTATAGAAAATTAAATGAAATTTCCACCGAATATTTAGATAACGCAATAAGATGTTGTACCAATGATACGTTCACATAACCCAATATGACATACTATATATTTGCAAAGATAATACAAAGGTATAAGAACTTGCAATCTAACATAGACAAAAGAATGGCAGAGCCTATTCTTCTCGCCTAAAGAGGATACAAGTTTGAACTCCACGAGCCACATGACACATAGGGTACTTAAATAGAGGGGAAACGGTTAAACATTATGTTACAACCGCCTTTGTGCATGAATCATGAACCTCCGGCGAGTCATCACCGCCATAGAAAGTGAGGGGAGCCCTGGAACATACTTGTGATGATTAGATACTGACGAGTAGGCGTGATGACAACAAAGTTAATTGAACTCAGAATCAACACCACTCAATTTGAAATTAATTTGAAGAAAGAATTCATTAATATTCTACTCAGTCTGACAGAGCACTAGGTGAACTACAGATAGCACAAGACATTCTACTTCTAACTCTAATATATTTATTATCTATCCATGTTGAAAACACTATATATTTTTGGGTAATTACTTGGTGTACTTCGATGAGAATAGGTGCCCGCATTAATAGAAGATAGTTTCTTATAATATTCTTCTTTTATTTTACACATACCCATGTATAAAAACATGGAGAGTATTGATCAGAGTGTGTCTACTTGAAGTCCATCCGTTAACCATCATCCATGACCATCTTTATCTGAAAAGCAAGCAGGTCATCTTTTCTGAATATTGAGTGGCACAAACAGAACAAAATAAAATGAACGTATACATTCAATATTTCCTTGACACGTAGATGCTTTTGGATCAAAAACTTTTTCCACAGTTTGCATCAAGAAATCTAGTTTAATTCTTCACATAGACACAATAACCATTTATCATACATGTAGCAAAGAGTGATAAATTGAGAAGTGAAATCAGTAGCAAAGAGAACCTTACAAATTGACTCTCCCATCCTTTTATACAACCTTGCGGGGATGCAGGCAACCAATATAACACCACCCTCCCAACCGTCTTTACAAGAATTGATTGAAAAGTCTCAATGTGAGAAATTTTAATTAAGGTACGCGTTCACGTACTCTCAAAAAAAGTAAATTTAAAATTGAATTAGAAATGTGACAGATGAACGAACCTTCCATAGAATTGTGAGACACTTCAACATCAGCGAGTAAGAGCCTTGATCTATTAGCTACACAAATATATGCCTAACATCTTTTTTAGTTGCTTGCTCCTCATCCCCACTGTAAAATAGAGTGAAATATATCAATTGCCAGCATTCCATAAAGAGACATGATATGTGCCTTAATTTCAAATTGACCTTTAGGCATAAAGTGAGCCCAATCCCTGTCAGTCTACCATTTAGCTACCATAGTATGATTCAGTATAATAAAGTCAAGGGATAGATTTATTGCAAGAAAAACAAAATAAGGGCATGCTTACTGTAATTATAGTTCTTTGCCTCCAAGACCTTACATAAGACCATGTTTACTGAACTTTAAAAGTTCTTCGCTACTTACAATCATATGAGCATGAAGGACTAACAATTAAGAATAAGAGTTCGTGGATGAAGTTTGTTGTGTCTAATATTGTCCTCGATGCAGCAGAAAAGTTCCATACAAGCGACAGCGGTGGCCTTACTCATCCAGGAGATAGCGATGGCCAATATCTCAAGGACGTGATTCGGTGGATACCCGGTTTGGATGCTGGCCATCTGAAAAAATAAGATCCAGAGATGGAGAGAGGAGAGCAGAGGTGCTTAGCTTGCAAGGTCGTGTGTGTCATGATGAAAAAGAAGCCAGCGGCCAGCCCTATGGCATCCTCTTCTTTCTGTCCTATCCATGTTCGGCATTCACTTCCACCATCTGTGCCACCGCATAACTCCGGAGGATGCTCCACCGCCGCCGTCGACGCTGTGCCTCCTAGCGGCCGCCGCCACTGCCGCGCGGAAGGTGTCGGTGCAGGGGAGCATGCAGTCCAAAGGCTACAGCTTGGGCTTGGGTGTAGGGCTAGGGTTCAGCCGAGGGTGCGGCGGCGCGTGGGGGCGGAGGAGATTAACGGAGCCGGGGAAAGGAAAGAGGAAGCGCGAGAGGCGGCGTTAGCGAGGGCAAGGGGAGGAGAACCCGAGAGGCGGCGGCGGCGCGAGGGAATGGGTAGGGTTTTTTTCTTTCTGCCGAACATGACACGGTGTGTTTACGGGCTGGGACATGGTGGATGATTATCAGTTCCTTAAATCATGGGAGGAAAAAAAATTAGACAAGCCAGGTTGCTCCAACTCATCCCGTACAACTTCCACTTAGAAAAATTTCCGTATGTTCAGCATTTCTTTTCTCAAAGCACAAGCAGTAAGCATTCAAGCGCGGCAATTATTCGTGAAGAGTGTTAACACGTGCATGAAACCTTGAGCGCAACATTTCGCCGTGGAGAGTGAAGAAAATTTTCGACGTAATCTTAGCCATGCAATGCAAGACAACAAGAACCGTAAAATGTCTCATTATTTCTGGCCCTCCGGCCCGTATTTGTGCCAGGCTTATCGACCAACGACCGTTGCATATACATAGGCTATAGTTCGACTAAGTTGCGGAGGCGCCCGGGTGGCACTGGATTAATAGGCATGGACATTTATAATTTTATCTAGACCACAAAAATTTGTAGCGGTTATAAGCCAGGGATTTGAGGCCCACATGTGGGCTAGCAACCAGCCTAGAGCCATGCGGTGGCACCAGCCGGACTGGTCAGATCGACTGTGACCTATTACCTGTGATAATCCTTTAGAGTTGTCCGACGCTAACAAATTTTCCTTTTTAGTCAGCCTCCACGGAAGATAGTAGTGACAAGCATATTTTGGAGTCGTCCCTACTTATAGCGTCCTTAGTGATAGACATTTATAAAGGCTCGTCACTAATTAATTTTTCCATTCGGCCCACCTCCATAAAAAGTACTAGTGACAGTCAATTTTATGCGCCTGTCACTAGTGTTTTGTACTAGTGACATGCTTATCCTTACCCGTCACTAGGAATACGTACTAGTGACGGGCACCGTTTTGCCCGTCACTAATCACCTGGAGGCTATAAGCCTTTCTGCAGTAGTGACTGGTGGATCCATGTGTGATCTCTGAAGAGAACACACATGTAATGACTCTATCTGTGGTTAATGAGAAGAACACACTAGTGGAAATGAGGCCTTTGGTTGAGCCTGGAAATGGGCTTTAGCACCGGTTCTTCTATGAACCGGTGTTAAAAGGGGGGGACTGTACCAGCTTGGCCCGTGCAGCAAAAAGGAGCCCCCCTTTAACACCGGTTAAGTGGCCCCCACTGATGGTTACAGCCCCCTTTAACACCGGTTCGTGGCTTGAACCGGTGTTAAAGGGGGCTATATTACACAGCCCACACCCCACTCTTCCATTTTTTCACTATCTCATTTTGGAGCCTAGCAAGAGGGTGTGAAGTGTGCTAGTTTGTGTTTTTTTCGTATGCACAAGAGGTGTTCAGTGAAATGCCCGAGAGCTCAAAATAAGTTTTCTCGTTGCTCTTTCCTTCTCGGTCGAAGTCGGCAACTATCCTTTCATGTGTCATTGATGTACTATATATATAAATGGTCATATCCCTATTATTTTTTGATATATACTATATATTAATGCAGATGAATCGGCAATGGATGTACGGTGACCGCCGCACTTCCGAGTACATTACGGGCCTCCAAAATTTCATCGTTGTGGCTAATGCAAACCGTGGTCACAATGGTTTTATGTGCTGTCCGTGTGTTCACTATCAGAACAAGAAAGACTACTCAAATACCAGAACCATTCACGCCCACCTGCTTCGATCCGGTTTCATGCCCGGCTATAATTGTTGGACCAAGAACGGAGAAAAAGGGGTTGTGATGGAAGACAACAAAGAAGAAAAGGATGATGACAACTATCATAATATGTATCCTAAATATGATGATACTGCAACGGGGGTAGATAATGAATATCAAGAGGCACCAGATGGGCCCGCTGATGACGATCTTGGTCGGGCCATTACTGATGCAAAGGAAGAATGTGAAACTGAAAAGGAGAAGGAGAAGCTGGAGCAGATGTCAAAGGATCACAAAACATTGCTGTACCCAACTTGCAAAGATGGCCACAAAAAGCTAGGTACCACACTGGATTTGCTGCAATGGAAGGCAGAGAACGGTGTGACTAACAGCGCATTTTCAAAGTTGTTGGTAAAAATGAAGAATCTTCTTCCAAGAAATAATGAGTTGCCCGACAGTACATACCAAACAAAGAAGGTTGTCTGCCCTCTAGGATTAGACGTGCAGAAGATACATGCCTGCATTAATGACTACATCCTCTACCGCGGTGAGAAGTACGAGAATTTGGATGCATGCCCGGTATGCACTGCACTGCGGTATAAGATCAGACGAGACGATCCTGGCGATGTTGAGGGCGAGGCCCCTAGGAAGAAGGTTCCTGCCAAGGTTATGTGATATGCTCCTATAATACCACGGTTAAAACGTCTCTTCAGAAATAAAGAGCATGCCAAGTTGTTGCGATGGCACATGGAAGACCGTAAGAAAGACGCGATGTTGAGACACCCCGCTGATGGGTCACAGTGGAGAAAAGTCGAGCAAGAGTACCCGGACTTTGCACGTGACGCAAGGAACTTAAGGTTTGGTCTAAGTACAGATGGCATGAATCCTTTTGGTGAGCAGAGCTGCAGTCATAGCACCTGGCCTGTGACTCTATGTATCTATAACCTTCCTCCTTGGTTGTGTATGAAGAGGAAGTTCATTATGATGTCAGTGCTCATCCAAGGCCCGAGGCAACCCGGCAACGACATTGATGTGTACCTAAGGCTATTAGTTGAAGAACTTTTACAGCTGTGGGACAAACCAGGTGTACGTATGTGGGATGAGCACAAAGGGGAGCCATTTGACCTACGAGCATTGCTTTTCGTAACCATCAATGATTGGCCTGCTCTTAGTAATATTTCAGGGCAGACAAACAAGGGATACAATGCATGCACACACTGTTTAGATGAGACTGAAAGTGTATATTTGGATAAATGTAAGAAGGTTGTGTACCTAGGGTATCATTGATTTCTTCCAACACGCATCCAAGAAGAAAGAAAGGCAAGCATTTCAAACGTCTGGCAGAACCCCGGAGGAAGCCTGTCCTCCGTACCGGTGAGGAGGTATTTGGTATGGTCAAGGACCTAGAAGTAATCTTTGGAAAAGGTCCTGGTAGTCTATCTATTCCGAATGACGATGCCGGACACGCGCCCATGTGGAAGAAGCAATCTATATTTTGGGACCTACCCTATTAGAAAGTCTTAGAGGTCCGCTCTTCAATCGACGTGATGCACGTGACGAAGAATGTTTGCGTGAACCTGCTAGGCTTCCTAGGAGTGTATGGGAAGACAAAAGATACACCGGAAGCACGGCAGGACCAACAACGTCTGAAAGACCCTGAAGAGCCTATGCATCCTGAGAACGAGAAGGGTAAACGATGCCACTTAACTCCTGCCAGCTACGCTCTTACTAAAGCAGAGAAGGAAATCTTTTTTGAATGCCTGAGCAGTATCAAGGTCCCGTCTGGCTTCTCGTCGAATATAAAGGGAATAATAAATATGGCAGAGAAAAAAATTCCAAAACCTGAAGTCTCATGACTGCCACGTGATTATGACACAATTGCTTCCGATTGCATTGAGGGGGCTTCTACCTGAAAATGTTCGAGTACCCATTGTGAAGCTATGTGCATTACTCAATGCAATATCTCAGAAGGTAATCGATCCAGAAAGCCTACCAGGTTACGGGCATGATGTGGCCCAATGTCTTGTCAGCTTTGAGTTGGTGTTCCCACCATCCTTCTTTAATATTACGACGCATCTCCTGGTTCACCTAGTAGAAGAGATTGCCATTCTCGGTCCTGTATTTCTACACAATATGTTCCCCTTTGAGAGGTACATGGGAGTCTTAAAGAAATATGTTCATAACTATGCTAGGCCAGAAGGAAGCATCTCCAAGGGCTATGTAATAGAGGAGGTCATTGAGTTCTATGTTGATTTTATTCCTGACCTTAAGGCGATTGGTGTTCCAGAATCACGACATGAGGGGAGACTGCGTGGAAAAGGCACCCTAGGATGTAAAGCAATGATATGTAGGGACGGGCATTCTCTCAATCAAGCACACTACACGGTTTTACAAAGATCTATCTTGGTTGCCCCGTATATCAATGAACACAAGAATTTAATACGCCTCAAACACCCGTGGCCTCGATGAATGGATTATAAGTGAACACATGGCGAGTTTTGGCGGCTGGCTGCAAAGACTTCTCACGAATAACACCACTGTTGGGGATCAGCTGTACTTGTTGGCCAGGACACCATCTTCGACTGTATGTACTTTCCAAGGGTACGAGATAAATGGGAATACATTTACACGATAGGCCAAGATAAAAAGAGCACCAACCAAAATAGTGGTGTCCGCTTCGATGCAGTAGAAGACAATGGGCAAAAGACCACGTATTATGGGTTCATAGAGGAGATATGGGAACTTTACTATGGACCTAATTTTAAGGTCCCCTTGTTTCGATGCAAATGGGTTAAGCTAACAGGAGGGGGTTGAGGTAGACAAGAAGTACGGAATGACAACGGTGGATCTCAACAATCTTATGAAGGTAGACAAGAACTTAGACGAATCATTTGTCTTAGCCAATGATGTGGCTCAGGTTTTCTATGTGAAGGACTTGTCTACCAAACCGAAAAAAAGAAAAAAATAAGCAAACAGATACATCACACGATGAGCCAAAGCGTCACATAGTTCTTTTAGGGAAAAGAAACATCATGGGAGTAGAGGACAAGATGACATGTCGTCAAGATTATAATAAGTTTGATGAAATTCCGCCCTTCAGAGTGAAGACTGACCCAACCATCCTGTTAAACGGTGTTGATACTCCATGGTTATGGCCGACGCGATCATAAGATTGACTCTATGTATTAATTGAGCCATTTTTGGCACACATATGTATCTCAACATGGAAATCAATGTCATATTTCTTCATTAATGATATGTATTAAATGAGCCATTTTTCTTCCTTCTATTTCTTCCCTCCATTTTTCTTCCCGCCATTTTTTCCCGCCATTTTTTCCGCCATTTTTCTTCCCGCCATTTTTCTTTAAGACTCAGGAAGAGGGTTCCTGCCAAGGTGATGTGGTATGCTCCTATAATACCACGGTTGAAACATTTGTTCAGAAATAAAGAGCATGCCAAGTTGTTGCGATGGCACATGGAAGACCGTAAGAAAGATGGGATGTTGAGGCACCCTACTGATGGTCGGCAGTGGAGAAAAATCGAGAGAGACTTCCCGGACTTTGCTGGTGACGCAAGGAACTTATGGTTTGGTCTAAGTACCGATGGCATGAATCCTTTTATGAGCAGAATCGCGATCACAAGACTGCCCGTGACTCTATGTATCTACAACCTTCCTCCTTGGTTGTGCATGAAGCAGAAGCTCATTATGATGCCAGTGCTCATCCAAGGCCCGAAGCAACCCGGCAACAACATTGTGGGCCAAAGATGGGGGGCCTTATCTGGGGGAGGCTTATCTGGGAGGGCCTTATCTGGGGGGTGGCTAACCTTTAGTACCGGTTGGTGGGTGCAACCGGGATTAAAGGTGGTTTTTGTGTCATCTAACAAAACTGTCGGTGGGATAAGGACGCGTGGGTGGACTACACTGCTCGATGTAGTGCACGACGCCCTGTCGGAGGAAGAAGACAAAGTAGAAGCGGCGCCGTGCCTATAAAAGGAGCATCGATACGCTATTGCAAGCAACTCAACAAGCCAACATGGATGGAGAGTTTCATCCCCATGGATGGAGGAAAGGGTTGGGAAATCTCCCGTGGCGGAACTTCTCGAAGATGCCCTTGGTGCACACTCCCTATGGCATCTTCGAAAGTTCCGCCTCGGAAAATATTTTCCTGCTAGCCCGTGAAAGACTACATCTCTGCCTCCCTGGGGTTAGAGGTATGGTTGAAGCCATGGGATAGAGTGGAGAGAGGCGGCAGATATGAGTGTAGATGTGATATGGCAACGACCAAGCCAACATGGATGGAGGAAATATTTTCCCGCCATTTTTCTTCCCGCCATTTTCCTTCCCGCCATTTTCTTCCCGCCAGTTCTTCCCTCCAGTTCTTCCCGCTAGTTCTTCACTATATATATGTAGGGTTGGCCTCCATTGTCATTGCACATCTCTAGACTCATATCTGGAACCTCATCACTCTTTCCCATGGCTTCCACCGTAGCACTAACCCCTAGGGAGGCGGAGGCGCTTTGCGCCTCGAACTACCCCTGCCCGCCGGGCTACTGTGTCCCTGTCGGCTGGATGCTGAGCGCCGGAGGCATGCCGGTTCCTCCTGTCCCTCTAGGTGTGGCGCGTCGGATGGCCATCACGAACCACTACTACTTCGAGCTCACGCCGGAGCAGCGGAGGAATCCCAGATGGCATCCCGACTATTTCCCTACTTGGGAAGCCTTCTTCGTGGATCAGCGTGAGAGGGCGCTCGCCAGGCACAAGGAGGACAGCCCACCTCCTCTGAACTTCAACGAGGCCGGCCGTCGGCTATGGTGGCGCGGTCGGACTCTCCAGAGCGTCATGGCCTATGACACTGCCGCCGACTCTAACCCTCGTCTGCGCTACCCTCAAGTCCAGCATTACTCAGCCTTCAAGGTTCAATTACGGCGACCCGACGACGACAATGCGATGATGCAAAGTGAGTACGACGACTACAGTGGCGAGTATTACAGGTGTAGGCAGGAGCATGACTGAATCACTCCAACATTCCGAAACAAGTTCGGCCGATTGTAACTTAATCTGGCCATGTATCTTAATTTTCAATTCTTTTATGTTTCTTAATTTTCAGTCGTGCTTTATGTAACTTACTATTAGTTGCATTCTATATTTTAATTCCAGTTCTATCTCCTTCACAAAATGACCTATCTCATTCGAGGTTTCTTGGCTTTTGGGTCAAATGACCAATGTTATGGATAGAATCAAGGCATAGTTTGTGATAATATGGCCATATTGTGCATACATGTGCATCATGGCATGGCAAACAATGTTGCAAGAGGAAGTTTTCCTTTTTATCACACCAAAAAGGCATTTTCCATTTTCCGAGCATAAAAAATGGACGGTTTTGTGAAGCAACCACCAAATGGCTAATTCAAAAAACCACCACCACATTTTACAAAAATACTAGACCACCTTATATGGACAATGTACCAACAGGGGATCTGAAACCTTTCCGTCCACCTCTGGTGAAAAAGACAAATTCCTGCCGAATCGGTAGGAAGTGGGTCAGATATGAACTACAGGTACATGATATGATACTCATGATTTTTTACAAAAATCATTTTTAGGTTCACAATATGCTATTTTATCAAAAATCCAATGCAAGTTGAGCGAGGCTTTGTCAGATTCAAGTGTATACAAAAGATGCGGCATTTAAATATCCAATCAATTCAAAAATGTTAATACAAAATAAAATATGATTTGCTCTAATAAAATAGGGTTAGATTCCTTTTTAGATGCTTAATATTTCTTATGTTCAAAGTTTTAGGATTTGACAATTTATTTTTGTTTGAATTGAATAATCAAAATTTATATGTAAGTGTTTTAATCATTTTGAAAATTTTCATCTAAAGTAAATATAAAATGTTTTTACATGAATGGATAGATATTATTTTTCTGAAAATTATAATATATTATTCATATTTTTCTGAGTTAAAATGAATAAGATATGAATTTTCTAAATTCATATCCTATTTTTTGAATTATAAATGCCCCCACCCCTTTAATGCATGAAATAAATGCCCCCCCTTTAACACCGGTTCCAGCCACGAACCGGTGTTAAAGGGGGGGGCGCATTTATTTCGTTTCGCGCCCGCACCCCCCCTTTAACACCGGTTCGTGGCTGGAACCGGTGTTAAAGGGGGCGCAACGATCCCCTTTAACACCGGTTCCAGCCACGAACCGGTATTAAAGGGGGAGGGTTATAACCCGCGCGCCACCCTTCCTTCTTCCCCCAGCCAGATCGATTTCCCAGCGGTCGTCGCCATCCAGCTGAGCGCCACTGCCACTCGCCGCCGCCACTCCAGCCGCCTCGCGTGCCCTGACGGTACACACCTCCCCTCCTGTTCGCTCCCCCGTTCGTAGGTCGAGGCGCTTATTCAGGGCAGCGTATAATGGCGCAGTCGAGGCGCTTAGGAGGCCGGACGCCGACATCAAGCGCTAGGGCAGCCGGCGTGGAGGTCGCGGCGAGGACGACTGGCAGGAGGTCATAGCGGCATGGAAGTGATGGCGACGGCGGCGGCCTGGAAGAGCTAGCCGTGGGTCACGCTGCCGGCGTGGAGATCGCAGCGGAGGTGTATACGATGGCGAAGTCGTCGGCCATTTTAGTTAATTAGGGATTTTAGTTAATTAGGGATTTAGTTAATTAGGGATGGCGAAGTCGGCGGCCATTTTAGTTAGGGATTTTAGTTAATTAGGGATTTAGTTAATTAGGGATTTTAGTAGTGATTTAGTTAGGGATTTTAGTTAGGGATTTTAGTAGTGATTTAGTTAGTGATTTAGTTAGGGATTTTAGTAGTGATTTAGTTAGGGATTTTAGTTACGGATTTTAGTTACGGATTTTAGTAGTAATTTAGTTAGTGATTTAGTTAGGGATTTTAGTAGTGATTTAGTTAGGGATTTTAGTTAGTTTATTATTAGGGCTTAGGGTTTTATTAGGGATTGGGGTTTATTAGGGATTAGGTTTAGTTAGAATACTTAGTTAATGAGGTTTAGTTTAGTTAGTGATAGGTTTAGGGGTATTGTTATTAGGGAAATATATACTTAGTGATTTAGTTACTGTTTATGTTTTATGATTGTTTATTGCTATTATTTAGTTATGCCGCCTCCATCTCGTCCGAGCCTACTGGACTCCATCGGGGATGTCCGAGTATGGGCTCCGCCGGGTTGGCACTGGGAGGTGCTACCTGTCGGGACTCGTACCTTGGTGAGGAATCCGGGTATCATCGTCGACCCGGAGCTTCTTTGGTGGCGTCCACGAGGTCCAAGAGCGATGCAGAGGGAGCCAGCCCCCGAGGAGGTGGTACGTCGTCGTATCAGGGAGGAGGACGAGCATGTACGACGATACATGTATCTTTTGGAGAGTAGGTTCTCCAATATCTGGCAGGTTCACAGATCTCACCGGAGCTATTCTCCGGTGATGGTTCCTCTTCTGTGGCTGCAGAGCTCCCCATAGCAACGCCGCGGCCAGCGTTTGCTAGTTTATCTTAATAATGTACTTTATCTTATACTTTATCCTATAATGCACCCGAGCTATTCTCCGGTGATGTATTAATAATGTACTATATATTATACTTTATCCTATAATGCACCTGAGCTATTCTCCAGTGATGTATTAATAATGTACTTTATCTTATACTTTATCCTATAATGCACCCGAGCTATTCTCCGGTGATGTATTAATAATGTACTTTATCTTATATTATTGTACTTTATCTTAATCACTAAGTACTGTATCCGAGTTGTCGCGTATGAATCCAAGTCCACTTGAATGTTTACTCTCTTACTCTAAATAATATTATTATTTTAGAAACTATGGATCCACTTAGTAGAAACCTTGAAGAAGAAGAAATAATGGAGAACATTATCGATGAGGACACCTCACAATATCTAGACTTGGAGGGACATGATGACAACTCAAGTAGTCATGGAGAAGATGAAGACTCCGGTGAACGCAATTTAGTGATTACAAAGTCCGGCGAGGTATATGCATTGATTAAGCCTCTGCTGACTTCCACCAACAATCTTCTTCTACATGTATTAATTATAGCTTCTTTCTTCTTTTAGCCCTCTGGATCGACCAGCCAGCAACCATCTTCTTCTACGAAAAAGAGCAAGCGAGGTGCGAGCCATCGGTTGAAAGATCGTGCAAAGTTCACGATCGAAGCAGTCCGTGTTGATGGCAGGCCGATGGAGCCCAAGAAGGCCGCAGACAAATTTGTACGTCAGGCTGGAGTTGTTGTTAGGGACAAAATCCCAATCATAATTGAATATTGGAATAAGCCAAAGAAGGGCGACGGTACCTTTGTCGATGAAAGATCCAAATAAACGCTTTGGAATTCGCTGTTGGTAAATTTCACCCTTCCGCCAGAGGAGGATGAAAACAAACCGGTTATAAAGGAAAAGGTCAAAGAGTGGACTCTAAAGAAGATGGTCGACGCTCAAGAATCGAAGACAAAATTGAACAAATTTGTCAAAGCTCGCGAGACTCCAGATTTCAAAGACACATATTATG
Organism: Avena insularis; assembly: GCA_023614405.1. Taxonomy (NCBI): domain Eukaryota; kingdom Viridiplantae; phylum Streptophyta; class Magnoliopsida; order Poales; family Poaceae; genus Avena; species Avena insularis. The sequence continues at coordinate 296,964 of JAJUPC010000148.1, forward strand.
CAAAGATAAGACCTCACTGGCGTGAATTTGTGGCATACAAGGAAGGTGCTATAGCTACAAAGAGATCAGAAACCAATACGCTAAATGCCCAGAAGAAGGAATATCACCAGAGGACAGGGTCAGGTGGCTACATATCTCAGAGGCCTAAGTGGGAGGAAGCTGAGAAGGCCCTGCGCGATAGAGGGATCACACCCCAGACACATGGGTGGGACCTACATGCAAAGACTTGGTTCTACGGAATCGGGGCAAGGTTGGACCCAGAAACAGGATTGTGTATCTTCCCAACCCTCCTTGCCAAACCCGTCACCGAACTCATCACGGCATACGAGGAAACAGCCGCCAGGACCTTCCATCCCGACAGAGAGAATGACCAGCTCACACGCGCCATCGGTAAAAAAAGAACACCCTGGACATGCACGAGGCATAGGGGGTATGACGTGGAAGGATGGGTTTGCCGAGTGGAGTGACTCTTACAGATGGCACGGCAGAAAAGAAAAAGAGCGTACAGAGCGGATGACACAGATAGAACGTGCACTTGTGGCGCTGAAGGCGCAAGTGAATGCACAACAGAGCCATCAAGCTACCGGCCCATCTCAGCGGCACGAAGAGCTCAGATTGGAAGCCGGCCATTTCTCAAGGCGGAAAAGCAGCATGGCTTCCACGGAGAACGTGCAGCCCACGCTTGAAATGGCGGGTCCTCGATACCCCGTGGATGAGATCACGGAGAGCGAACACGTTGAGCTGCATGTGAGATTAATGGGCTTATCCATTAAGGTGGCTATCGGCTATGCCTTACCTCCTATAGCTGGTGGAACTTACCACTGCCGACCGATTCCAGATGGCTATGCTATTGTCGAGGTGGATGAGGTTGTGAAGGAATATGAGGAAGCACAGCTTGACCATGCTACAAGTGAAGGGGAAACTCAACTCAAATTTGCAATGAAAACAACCATTCTTTGGAAGAAGGAACACATCGTGCTTCCAAATTGGAGACCACCACTTCTGCACCCCTCCATCTCCGGCTAGCTTGAGCCGCTCGCCATCTCTCACGCGGCAGCCATCTCCGGCGCGCCAGCCATCTCCAGCGCTTCAGCCATCTCCTCAGCGTAAGCGGAAGAGCACTACCACGAAGAGCATCACTAGCACTGCCAGAAAGAGTTCAAAAAACTACGTCCCGTAGCCTTCCGCCAAGCCATTGCCGGTTTTACCGTGGAATCACAGCGACGAGGAGACCAATAGGATCTCGGAAGAAGAGGTCAAGAAATTCTTTGCACCTAGACGGGCCGAGCCAAAGGAGAAAATAGATCCGGCGGTGGTGGAGAAGTTCTACAAAAATCTTTTGAAACCTGAAACCCCACTTGTGCCGGACTACGAGCGCCAGATTTTGAAGGCGGATGCAAGGCGCCGTAGGGAGACTGAAATTAGCAGTCGTGCGGCACCCCAGAAAACAGTTCCCATGCTCGGAGAGCAGGAAAACCAATCATGCGCCCCGCTCCAAGTGTTCGACACACGGGACGCTCCTCCCGTAAATGATTACGAGGCAGAGCTACAAAGAAAGGCCAATGAGATGGGGATGACTTACATTGCATACTTGAACATCATGGGAGATAACTTGCCCAAATGCGATGCCAACCCCATACAGCCATGGAAGTATGGGAAGAATCTCGTCAAGAAAGAGGAGCTCAAGAATCTACCAACAAAGATGCGAAGATTGCACAAGTGGTACCTTGATTTCTGCAAGACGAGAAAGGAAGAATGGATCACGACGCATATAAGAGATCAGATTTTCTTGTGCGGAGACGACGAGATCGCCTTCAACATTCAAGACTTGCATTTTCTATTCAATCAGAAGGAACTCGACAAAGCTGCCATCAGCCTTTATTGTGTGTAAGTACTATTTCTGTATTTTCTATCTCATCTCATTCACTTCATTAATTGCATGTATATATATATGCTCACCATATATATATATACTATTATGCAGGAAAAAGGTTATGGAATGCATGAAAGGAGGACCTTTTGACATTGGGTTCGTTGACCCAAATAGAGTTTATGAAGAAGTGGTAAGAACCAAACCCGCAAATGTAAGATTTATTGTTAAGGTCTTTCGAGACAACAAACCAAAAGGGAAATACTATTGCCTTACAACTTCTCGTGAGTACTGTTACCCTCTCTTGTACACATTCTGTTTCGGCTTACTCGATGTTAAGTGTAACTGATGATGAGTTATGGGTGCGTAGGTTCCACTTTATTCTGCTAGTCATTCAACCTGACTCAGGAAAAGTCCTTGTCATGGACTCAAGCATTAAAAGAAAAAGAGCTATGGGCATACTTTAGAGAGATGCTCCAGAGGTAATTTCAATCATATTATCGCACTAGATCGGCAACTTTCGTGACAACAAGTAATTAATTACTCCTTTATCCATTTTCTTTGCCGGACAGGGTTTGGAAAAGGTTCACGGGCAGGGCCGTGGGTGAATGCTCAAAAGAACTAAAATTTGTAGACCAAAATGTAAGTAATACTATCTAGCTAGGTCTACATATCTCTTTGATTCTGCTTCCAATTCCATTATATCATGCTTTATTGATTATTATTTTGATTGAACTCTCTATTCTCGTAAAGTGCACGCATCAGGGACACGGCAATAACTTATGTGGGTACTATGTTTGAGTTCATTCAAGATACGATATGCGACGGGCCAAGCCGCACTAGAACCTTAGAGTAAGTAAACAAAGTACACAACATTATTTTATTACCATCAATTGTGTTGAGTTTTATTCTTATATATATATTGACCCCATTCTTCATATATATTCAGATCGAACGGATGCGGGACCAACTCCTACCATTTGACCGCATACGAGCCATTCAAGAGGAATTGGCGGGGTTCATACTTGATGAGGTCGTCACACCTGGCGGAGAACTCTTTAGATATCCACCAAAATGAACGTTGTATATATGATTGAACGTGTTTGTCTTGTACTTGATGCTTCAACGTTTATGGAGAATACCACACAATGACGATGTTGTGTATAATAATAGTTGCTTAATTATTCATGTACTCGTATGTACCGATGACGATGTATGTGTATACCGCTCCCGATCGATTCCCCTCCCCATCCCCGTCCCCGCAGAAATACGCCTTAACGGGCAGGGCGTAACTCGCCGCGCAGAGATTTAGGTTGTTTTCACGCGCAGATTTATCTCCTTTCCTGCGGCATGAATTCTTAACACCAGTTCGTGTTACGAACCGGTGTTAAAGGGGGGGGCTGAGCCCTGCGGCAGCCCCACGTGCGCCACCCTTTAACACCGGTTCGTATAAGAACCGGTGTTAAAGGGGAACCCCCTCTAACACCGAACCCTCAACAGCGGTTCTATAACCGCTGTTAGAGGGCCCTCCAAACCGGTGTTAGAGGGGGGTGTGCACTAGTGACACATGCAATGAAACTAGTGGATCCATAGGTGGATTGTGAAAAGAACACACATGCAATGACTCTAGTTGTTGGTAGTAAAAAGAACAGACATGCAATGACACTGGTGGATCCATATGTGGTCTCTGAAGAGCACACACATTTCAATGACACTAGTGGATCTATATGTGGTATGTGAAAAGAATAGTCATGAAATGACTCTAGTTGTTGTTAGTAAAAATAGCACACATGCAATTACATTGGTGGAACCATGTGTGGTCTCTAAAGAGAACACACATGCAATGACTCTAGCTGTGGTTAATGAGAAGAACACACATGCAATGACACTGGTGGATCCATAGGTGGATTGTGAAAAGAACACACATGCAATGACTCTGGTTGTTGTTAGTAAAAAGAACACACATTCAATGACACTGGTGGATCCATATGTGGTATGTGAAAAGAACACACATCAAATGACTCCAGTTGTTGTTAGTAAAAAGAGCACACATGGAATTACACTGGTGGATCCATGTGTTGTCTCGGAAGAGAACACACATGCAATGACTCTGGTTGTTGTTAGTAAAAAGAGCACACATGCAATGACACTGGTGGATCCATAGGTGGATTGTGAAAAGACCACACATGCAATGAGTCTGGTTATTGTTAGTAAAAAGAACACACATGCAATGACACTGGTAGATCCATGTGTGGTCTCTGAAGAGAACACACATTTCAATGACACCGGTGGATCCATATGTGGTATGTGAAAAGAATAGTCATGAAATGACTCTAGTTGTTGTTAGTAAAAAGAGCACACATGCAATTACACTGGTGGATCCATGTGTGCTCTCTGAAAAGAACACACATGCAATGACTCTAGCTGTGGTTAATGAGAAGAACACACATGCAATGAAACTAGTGGATCCATAGGTGATTGTGAAAAGAACACACATGCAATGACTCTTGTTATTGTTAGTAAAAATAACACACATGCAATGACTCCAGTTGTTGTTAGTAAAAAGAACACACATGCAATGACACTGGTGGATCCATGTGTGGTCTCTAAAGAGCACACACATTTCAATGACACTTGTGGATCCATATGTGGTATGTGAACAGAACACACAGCAAATGACTCCAGTTGTTGTCAGTAAAAAGAGCACACATGCAATTACACTAGTGGATCCATGTGTGGTCTTTGAAGAGAACACACATGGAATGACTCTAGATGTTGTTAATGAGAAGAACACACATGCAATGACAGTGGTCGATCCATAGGTGGATTGTGAAAAGAACACACATGCAATGACTCTGGTTGTTGTTAGTAAAAAGAACACACATTCAATGACACTAGTGGATCCATGTGTGGTCTCTAAAGAGAACACACATTTCAATGACACTGGTGGATCCATATGTGGTATGTGAAAAGAACAGACATGCAATGATTCCAGTTGTTGTTAGTAAAAAGAACACACATGCAATGACACTGGTGGATCCATGTGTGGTCTCTGAAGAGAACACTCATGCAATGACTCTAGTTGTTAGTAAAAAGAGCACACATGCAATGAAACTGGTGGATCCATAGGTGGATTGTGAAAAAACACACATGCAATGACTCTATTGTTGTTAGAAAAAAGAACACACGTGCAATGACACTGGTGGATCCATGTGTGGTCTCTAAAGAGAACACATATTTCAATGGCACAAGTGGAACCATATGTGGTATGTGAAAAGAATAGTCATGAAATGACTCCAGTTGTTGTTAGTAAAAAGAGCACAAATGCAATGACACTACTGGATCCATGTGTGGTCTCTGAAGAGAACAGACATGCAATGACTCTAGCTGTGGTTAATGAGAAGAACAGACATGCAATGACACTAGTGGATCCATAGGTGGATTGTGAAAAGAACACACATGCAATGAGTCTGGTTGTTGTTACTAAAAAGAACACACATGCAATGACACTGGTGGATCCATGTGTGGTCTCTGAAGAGAACACACATTTCAATGACACTGGTGGATCCATATGTGGTATGTGAAAAGAATAGTCATGAAATGACTCCAGTTGTTGTTAGTAAAAAGAGCACACATGCAATTACACTCACTACTGCAGAATAGCCTATAGGTGACAGGCTCAAAAGCCCATTATTGGCGGGCAAAGCGCCTGTCACTGATAACTAGTCACTGGTATGATGTTACTAGTGACAGGCTAGTGCGTGTCACTAGTATGTGTATACTAGTGACGGTCAAAAGAGATGCATGTCACTAGTTGCGATCAAAGACTGCAACCCTATGGGGTTTTGTAGTGACAAACCCAATATCCTGCCTGTCACTAGTCTGAATTTCGATAATAAAAAAGTCAAATACATTTTCCACAATAGAAAATAATATGTTATAGAAAATTAAATGAAATTTCCACCGAATATTTAGATAACGCAATAAGATGTTGTACCAATGATACATTCACATAATCCAATGTGACATACTATATATTTGCAAAGATAATACAAAGGTATAAGAACTTGCAATCTAACATAGACAAAAGAATGGCAGAGCCTATTCTTCTCGCCTAAAGAGGATACAAGGTTGAACTCCACGAGCCACATGACACATAGGGTACTTAAATAGAGGGGAAACGGTTAAACATTATGTTACAACCGCCTTTGTGCATGAATCATGAACCTCCGGCGAGTCATCACCGCCATAGAAAGTGAGGGGAGCCCTGGAACATACTTGTGATGATTAGATACTGACGAGTAGGCCTGATGACAACAAAGTTAATTGAACTCAGAATCAACACCACTCAATTTGAAATTTATTTGAAGAAAGAATTCATTAATATTCTACTCAGTCTGACAGAGCACTAGGTGAACTACAGATAGCACAAGACATTCTACTTCTAACTCTAATATATTTATTATCTATCCATGTTGAAAACACTATGTAATTTTGGGTAATTACTTGGTGTACTTCGATGAGAATAGGTGCCCACATTAATATAAGATAGTTTCTTATAATATTCTTCTTTTATTTTACACATACCCATGTATAAAAACATGGAGAGTATTGATCAGAGTGTGTCTACTTGAAGTCCATCCGTCAACCATCACCCATGACCATCTTTATCTGAAAAGCAGCAGGTCATCTATTTCTAAATATTGAGTGGCACAAACAGAACAAAATAAAATGAACGCATACATTCAATATTTCCTTGACACGTAGATGCTTTTGGATCAAAAACTTTTTCCATAGTTTGCATCAAGAAATCCAGTTTAATTCTTCACATAGACACAATAACCATTTATCATACATGTAGCTGGAGGGTGAAACAAAAGTCACAATAATAAATCGAGTGATAAATTGAGAAGTGAAATCAGTAGCAAAGAGAACCTTACAAATTGACTCTCCCATCCTTTTCGACAACCTTGCGGGGATGCAGGCAACGAATATAACACCACCCTCCCAACCGCCTTTACAAGAATTGATTGAAAAGTGTCAATGTGAGAAATTTTAATTAAGGTACGCGTTCACGTACTCTCAAAAAAACTAAATTTAAAATTGAATTAGAAATGTTACAGATGAACGAACCTTCCATAGAATTGTGAGACACTTCAACATCAGCGAGTAAGAGCCTTGATCTATTAGCTACACAAATATATTCCTAACATCTTTTTTAGTTGCTTGCTCCTCATCCCCGCTGTAAAATAGAGTGAAATATATCAATTGCCAGCATTCCATAAAGAGACATGATATGTGCCTTAATTCCAAATTGACCTTTAGGCATAAAGTGAGCCCAATCCCTGTCAGTCTACCATTTAGCTACCATAGTATGATTCAGTATAAGCAAGTCATGGGATAGATTTATTGCAAGAAAAACAACATAAGGGCATGCTTACTGTAATTATAGTTCTTTGCCTCCAAGACCTTACATAAGACCATGTTTACTGAACTTTAAAAGTTCTTCGCTACTTACAACCATATGAGCATGAAGGACTAACAATTAAGAATAAGAGTTCGTGGATGAAGTTTGTTGTGTCTAATATTGTCCTCGATGCAGCAGAAAAGTTCCATACAAGCGACAGCGGCGGCCTTACTCATCCAGGAGACAGCGATGGCCAATATCTCAAGGACGTGATTCGGTGGATACCCGGTTTGGATGATGGCCATCTGAAAAAATAAGATCTAGAGATGGAGAGAGGAGAGCAGAGGTGCTTAGCTTACAAGGTCGTGTGTGTCACGATGAAAAAGAAGCCAGCGGCCAGCCCTATGGCATCCTCTTCTTTCCGTCCTATCCATGTTCGGCGTTCACTTCCACCGTCTGTACACCGCATAACCTCGGTTTGTGCACCGCCGCCGCCGACGCCTCAGCCTTCCTTGTGCCCTATCGCCGCCATTTGCAGATGCTGGAGTCGCATGGAAGGTCAAAGGCTAGCATGCAAATTCAAGGACTTGGGCTTGGGTGTAGGGCTAGGGTTCAGACGAGGGTGCGGCGGCGCGTGGGGGCGGAGGAGATTAATGGAGCCGGGGCAAGGAAAGAGGAAGCGCGAGAGGCGGCGGCAGTGAGGGCAAGGGAAGGAGAACCCGAGAGGCGGCGGCGGCGCGAGGGAATGGGTAGGGTTTTTTTCTTTCCGCCGAACATGACACGGTGTGTTTACGGGATGGGACATGGTGGGTGATTTTCAGTTCCTTAAATCATGGGAGGAAAAAAAATTAGACAAGCCAGGTTGCTCCAACTCATCCCGTACAACTTCCACTTAGAAAAATTTCTGTATGTTCAGCATTTCTTTTCTCAAAGCACAAGCAGTAAGCATTCAAGCGCGGCAAATATATGTGAAGAGTGTTAACACGTGCATGAAACCTTGAGCGCAACATTTCGCCGTGGAGAGTGAAGAAAAGTTTTGAAGTAATCTTAGCCATGCAATGCAAGACAACAAGAACCGTAAAATGTCTCATTATTTCTGGCCCTCCGGCCCGTATTTGTGCCAGGCTTATCGACCAACGACCGTTGCATATACATAGGCTATAGTTCGACTAAGTTGCGGAGGCGCGCGGGTGGCATTGGATTAATCGGCATGGACATTTATAATTTTATCTAGACAACAAAAATTTGTAGCGGTTATAAGCCGGGGATCCGAGGTCACATGTGGGCTAGCAACCAGCCTAGAGCCATGCGGTGGCACCAGCCGGACTGGTCAGATCGACTGTGACCTATTACCTGTGATAATCCTTTAGAGGTGTCTGACACTAACAAATTCTCCTTTTTAGTCGGCCTCCACGGAAGATAGTAGTGACAAGCATATTTTGGAGTCGTCCCTACTTATAGCGTCCTTAGTGACAGGCATTTAAAAAGGCTCATCACTAATTAATTTTTCCATTCGACCCACCTCCACAAAAAGTACTAGTGACAGTCAATTTTATGCGCCTGTCACTAGTGTTTTGTACTAGTGACATGCTTATGCTTACACGTCACTAGGAATACGTACTAGTGACGGGCACCGTTTTGCCCGAAACTAATCACCTGGAGGCTATAAGCCTTTCTGCAGTAGTGACTGGTGGATCCATGTGTGGTCTCTGAAGAGAACACACATGTAATGACTCTAGCTGTGGTTAATGAGAAGAACACATGCAATGAAACTAGTGCATCCATAGGTGGATTGTGAAAAGAACACACATGTAATGACTCTGATTATTGTTAGTAAAAAGAACACACATGCAATGACACTAGTGGATCCATGTGTGGTCTCTGAAGAGCACACACATTTCAATGACACTGGTGGATCCATATGTGGTATGTGAAAAGAATAGTCATGAAATGACTCCAGTTGTTGTTAGTAAAAAGAGCACACATGCAATTACACTAGTGGATCCATGTGTGGTCTCTAAAGAGAACACACATGCAATGACTCGAGCTGTGGTTAATGAGAAGAACACACATGCAATGACACTGGTGGATCCATAGGTGGATTGTGAAAACAACACACATACAATGACTCTGGTTGTTGTTAGTAAAAAGAACACACATGCAATGAGACTAGTGGATCCATGTGTGGTCTCTTAAGAGAACACACATTTCAATGACACTGCTGGATCCATATGTGGTATGTGAACAGAACACACATGAAATGGCGCCACTTGTTGTTAGTAAAAAGAGCACACATGCAATTACACTGGTGGATCCATGTTGGTCTCTGAAGAGAACACACATGCAATGACTCTAGCTGTGGTTAATGAGAAGAACACACATTTCAATGACACTGCTGAATCCGTAGGTGGATTACGAAAAGAACACACATGCAATCAGTCTAGTTATTGTTAGTAAAAAGAATACACATGGAATGACACTGGTGGATCCATGTGTGGTCTCTGAAGAGAACACACATTTCAATGACCCTGGTGGATCCATATGTGGTATGTGAAAAGAATAGTCATGAAATAACTCCAGTTGTTGTTAGTAAAAAGAGCACACACGCAATTACACTGGTGGATCCATGTGTGGTCTCTGAAGAGAACACACGTGCAATGACTCTAGCTATGGTTAATGAGAAGAACACACATGCAATTAAACTAGTGGATCCATAGGTGGATTGTGAAAAGAACACACATGCAATGACTCAGGTTGTTGTTAGTAAAAAGAACACACATGCAACGACAATGGTGTTTCCATGTGTGGACTCTAAAGAGCACACACATTTCAATGACACTGGTGGATCTATACGTGATATGTCAAAAGAATAGTCATGAAATGAATCCAGTTGTTGTTAGTAGAAAGAGCACACATGCAATTACATTGGTGGATCCATGTGTGGTCTCTAAAGAGAACACACATGCAATGACTCTAGCTGTGGTTAATGAGAAGAACACACATGCAATGACACTGGTGGATCCATAGGTGGATTGTGAAAAGAACACACATGCAATGACTCTGGTTGTTATTAGTAAAAAGAACACACTTGCAATGACACTGCTGGATTCATGTGTGGTCTCTAAAGAGAACAGATATTGCAATGACACTGGTGGATCCATAGGTGGATTGTGAAAAGAACACACATGTAATGACTCTGGTTGTTGTTTGTAAAAAGAACACACATGCAATGACACTAGTGGATCCATGTGTGGTCTCTGAAGAGAACACACACATGCGATGACACTGGTGGATCCATATGTGGTATGTGAAAAGAATAGTCATGAAATGACTCTAGTTGTTGTTAGTAAAAAGAGCACACATGCAATGACATCAGGATCCATGTGTGGTCTCTGAAGAGAACACACATGCAATGACTCTGGTGGATCCATAGGTGGATTGTGAAAAGAACACACATGCAATGACTCTGGTTGCTGTTAGTAAAAAGAACACACATGCAATGACACTAGTGGATCCTATGTGGTCTCCGAAGAGAACACACATTTCAATGACCCTAGTGGATCCATATGTGGTATGTGAAAAGAATATTAGTGAAATGACTCTAGTTGTTGTTAGTAAAAAGAGCACACATGCAATTACACTGGTGGATCCATGTGTGGTCTCTGAAGAGAACACACATGCAATGACTCTAGCTGTGGTTAATGAGAAGAACACACATGCAATGAAACTAGTGGATCCATAGGTGGATTGTGCAAAGAACACACATGCAATGACTCTGGTTGTTATTAGTAAAAATCACACACATGCAATGACAATGGTGGATCCATGAGTGGACTCTAAAGAGAACACACATTTCAATGACACTGGTGGATCTATATGTGGTATGTGAAAAGAATAGTCATGAAATGACTCCAGTTGTTGTTAGTAAAAAGAGCACACATGCAATTACACTAGTGGATCCATGTGTGGTCTCTAAAGAGAACACACATGGAATCACTCTATCTTTGGTTAATGAGAAGAACACACATGCAATGACATTGGTGGATCCATAGGTGGATTGTGAAAAGAACACACATGCAATGACTCTGGTTGTTGTTAGTAAAAAGAACACACATGCAATGAGACTGGTGGATCCATGTGTGGTCTCTGAATAGAACAGATATTTCAGTGACACTGGTGGATCCATATGTGGTATGTGAACAGAACACACATCAAAAGACTCCAGTTGTTGTTAGTAAAAAGATCACACATGCAATTACACTGGTGGATCCATGTATGGTCTCTGAAGAGAACACACATGCAATGACACTGGTGGATCCATATGTGGATTGTGAAAAGAACACACATGCAATGACTATGGTTGTTGTTAGTAAAAAGAACACACATGCAATGACACTGGTGGATCCATGTGTGGTCTCTGAAGAGAACAGATATTTCAATGACACTGGTGGATCCATATGTGGTATGTGAACAGAACACACATCAAATGACTCCAGTTGTTGTTAGTAAAAAGAGCACACATGCAATTACACTGGTGGATCCATCTGTGGTCTCTGAAGAGAATACACATTTCAATGACACTGGTGGATCCATATGTGGTATGTGAAAAGATAACACATGCAATGACTCTAGTTGTTGTTAGTAAAAAGAATAAACATGCAATGAAACTGGTGGATACATGTGTGGTCTTTGAAGAAAAAACACATGCAATGACTCTAGATGTGGTTAATGACAAGAACACACATGCAATGACATAGGTGGATCCATAGGTGGATTGTGAAAAGAACATAGATCCGATGACTCTAGTTGTTAGTAAAAAGAACACACATGCAATGACACTGGTGGATCCATATGTGGTATGTGAAAAGAACACACATACAATGACTCTAGTTATTGCTAGTAAAAAGAACACACATGCAATGACACTTGTGGATCCATTTGTGGTCTGTTAAGAGAACACACATGCAATGACTCTAGCTATGGTTAATGAGAAGAACACACATGCAATGACACTGGTGGATCCATAGGTGGATTGTGAAAAGAACACACATGCAGTGACTCTAGTTGTTGTTAGTAAAAAGAACACACATGCAATGACACTGGTGGATCCATGTGTGGTCTCTGAAGAGAACACACATTTCAATGACACTGGTGGATCCATATGTGGTATGTGAAAAGAATAGTGATGAAATTACTCTAGTTGTTGTTAGTAAAAAAGAGCACACATGCAATGACACTGGTGGATGCATGTGTGGTCTCTGAAGAGAACACACATGCAATGACTCTAGATATGGTTAATGAGAAGAACATACATGCCATAATACTGGTGGATCTATAGGTGGAATTTTAAAAGAACACACATGCAATGACTCTGGTTGTTGTTAGTAAAAAGAACACACATGCAATCACACTAGTGGATCCATGTGTGATCTCTGAAGAGAACACACATTTCATTGACACTGGTGGATCCATAGGTGGATTGTGAAAAGAACACACATGCAATGAGTCTGGTTGTTGTTAGTGAAAAGAACACACATGCAATGACACTGGTAGATCCATGTGTGGTCTCTGAAGAGAACACACATTGCAATGACCCTGGTGGATCCATATGTGGATTGTGAAAGGAATAGTCATGAAATGACTCTAGTTGTGGTTAGTAAAAAGAGCACACATGCAATGACACTAGTGGATGCATGCGTGGTCTCTGAAGAGAACACACATGCAATGACTCTAGCTGTGGTTAATGAGAAGAACATACATGCAATGACACTGGTGGATCCGTAGGTGGATTGTTAAAAGAAGACACATGCAATGACTCTGGTTGTTGTTAGTAAAAAGAACACACATGCAATGACACTAGTGGATCCAAGTGTGGTCTCTGAAGAGAACATAAATTTCAATGACACTGGTGGATCCATAGGTGGATTGTGAAAAGAACACACATGCAATGAGTCTGGTTGTTGTTAGTAAAAAGAGCACACATGCAATTACATTGGTGGATCCATGTGTGGTCTCTGAAGAGAACACACATGCAATGACTCTAGCTGTAGTTAATGAGAAGAACACACATGCAATGACACTGGTGGATCCATATGTGGATTGTGAAAAGAACACACATGTAATGACCCTGGTTATTGTTAGTAAAAAGAACATACATGCAATGAGACTTGTGGATCCATGTGTGGTCTCTGAAGTGAACATATATTTCAATGACACTAGTAGATCCATATGTGGTATGTGAAAAGAACACACATCAAATGACTCTAGTTGTTGTTAGTAAAAAGAGCAAACATGCAATTACACTGGTGTATCCATGTATGGTCTCTAAAGAGAACACACATGCAATGACTCTAGCTATGGTTAATGAGAAGAACACACATGCAATGACACTGGTGGATCCATAGGTGGATTGTTAAAAGAACACACATGCAATGACTCTGGTTGTTGTTAGTAAAAACAACTCACATGCAATGACACTTGTGGATCCATGTGTGGTCTCTGAAGAGAACAGAATTTCAATGACATTGGTGGATCCATATGTGGTATGTGAACAGAACACACATAAAATGACTCCAATTGTTGTTAGTAAAAAGAGCATACATGCAATTGCATTGGTGGATCCATGTGTGGTCCCTGAAGAGAACACACATTTCAATGACACTGGTGGATCCATATGTGGTATGTGAAAAGAACACACATGCGATGACTCCAGTTATTGTTAGTAAAAAGAACACACATGCAATGACCCTAGTGGATCCATGTGTGGTCCCTGAAGAGAACACACATTGCAATGACCCTGGTGGATCCATATGTGGATTGTGAAAGGAATAGTCATGAAATGACTCTAGTTGTGGTTAGTAAAAAGAGCACACATGCAATGACACTAGTGGATGCATGCGTGGTCTCTGAAGAGAACACACATGCAATGACTCTAGCTGTGGTTAATGAGAAGAACATACATGCAATGACACTGGTGGATCCGTAGGTGGATTGTTAAAAGAAGACACATGCAATGACTCTGGTTGTTGTTAGTAAAAAGAACACACATGCAATGACACTAGTGGATCCAAGTGTGGTCTCTGAAGAGAACATAAATTTCAATGACACTGGTGGATCCATAGGTGGATTGTGAAAAGAACACACATGCAATGAGTCTGGTTGTTGTTAGTAAAAAGAGCACACATGCAATTACATTGGTGGATCCATGTGTGGTCTCTGAAGAGAACACACATGCAATGACTCTAGCTGTAGTTAATGAGAAGAACACACATGCAATGACACTGGTGGATCCATATGTGGATTGTGAAAAGAACACACATGTAATGACCCTGGTTATTGTTAGTAAAAAGAACATACATGCAATGAGACTTGTGGATCCATGTGTGGTCTCTGAAGTGAACATATATTTCAATGACACTAGTAGATCCATATGTGGTATGTGAAAAGAACACACATCAAATGACTCTAGTTGTTGTTAGTAAAAAGAGCAAACATGCAATTACACTGGTGGATCCATGTATGGTCTCTAAAGAGAACACACATGCAATGACTCTAGCTATGGTTAATGAGAAGAACACACATGCAATGACACTGGTGGATCCATAGGTGGATTGTTAAAAGAACACACATGCAATGACTCTGGTTGTTGTTAGTAAAAACAACTCACATGCAATGACACTTGTGGATCCATGTGTGGTCTCTGAAGAGAACAGAATTTCAATGACATTGGTGGATCCATATGTGGTATGTGAACAGAACACACATCAAATGACTCCAATTGTTGTTAGTAAAAAGAGCATACATGCAATTGCATTGGTGGATCCATGTGTGGTCCCTGAAGAAAACACACATTTCAATGACACTGGTGGATCCATATGTGGTATGTGAAAAGAACACACATGCGATGACTCCAGTTATTGTTAGTAAAAAGAACACACATGCAATGACCCTAGTGGATCCATGTGTGGTCTCTAAAGAGAACACACATTTCAATGACACTGGTGGATCCATAGGTGTATTGTGAAAAGAACACGCATGCAATGAGTCTGGTTGTTGTTAGTAAAAAGAACACACATGCAATGACACTGGTGGATCCTATGTGGTCTCTGAAGAGAACACACATTTCAATGACCCTGGTGGATCCATATGTGGTATGTGAAAAGAATAGTCATGAAATGACTCTAGTTGTTGTTAGTAAAAAGAGCACACATGTAATTACACTGGTGGATCCATGTGTGGTCTTTGAAGAGAACACACATCCAATGACTCTAGCTGTGGTTATTGAGAAGAACACAGATGCAATGAAACTAGTGGATCCATAGGTGGATTGTGAAAAGAACACACATGCAATGACTCTGGTTGTTGTTAGTAAAAAGAACACACATGCAATGACAATGGTGGATCATGTGTGGAGTCTGAAGAGACCACACATTTCAATGACACTGGTGGATCTATATGTGGTATGTGAAAAGAATAGTCATGAAATGAATCCAGTTGTTGTTAGTAAAAAGAGCACACATGCAATTACACTGGTGGATCCATGTGGGGTCTCTGAAGAGAACACACATGCAATGACTCTAGTTGTGGTTAATGAGAATAACACACATGCAATGACATTGGTGGATCCATAGGTGGATTGTGAAAAGAACACACATGCAATGACTCTGGTTGTTGTTAGTAAAAAGAACACACATGCAATGACACTGGTCGATCCATGTGTGGTCTCTGAAGAGAACAGATATTTCAATGACATTGGTAGATCCATATGTGGTATGTGAACAGAACACACATCAAATGACTCCAGTTGTTGTTAGTAAAAAGAGAACACATGCAATTACGTTGGTGGATCCATGTGTGGTCTCTGAAGAGAACACACATTTCAATGACACTGGTGGATCCATATGTGGTATGTGAAAATAAGACACATGCAATGACTCTAGTTGTTGTTAGTAAAAAGAACACACATGCAATGACACTGGTGGATCCATGTGTGGTCTTTGAAGAGAACACACATTTCAATGACACTGGTGGATCCATAGGTGGATTGTGAAAAGAACACACATGCAATGAGTCTGGTTGTTGTTAGTAAAAAGAACACACATGCAATGCCACTGGTGGATCCATGTGTGGTCTCTGAAGAGAACGCACATTTCAATGACCCTGTTGGATCCATATGTGGTATGTGAAAAGAATAGTCATGAAATGACTCAAGTTGTTTTTAGTAAAAAGAGCACACATGCAATTACACTGGTGGAACCATGTGTGGTCTCTGAAGAGAACACACATGCAATGACTCTAGCTGTGGTTAATGAGAAGAACACACATGCAATGAAACTAGTGGATCCATAGGTGGATTGTGAAAAGAACACACATGCAATGACTTTGGTTGTTGTTAGTGAAAACAACACACATGCAATGATAATGGTGGATCCATGTGTGGACTCTGAAGAGCACACACATTTCAATGACACTGGTGGATCCATATGTGGTATGTGAAAAGAATAGTCATGAAATGACTCAAGTTGTTGTTAGTAAAAAGATCACACATGCAATTACACTGGTGGATCCATGTGTGGTCTCCGAATAGAACACACATTTCAATGACACTAGTGGATCCATATGTGGTATGTTAAAAGAACACACATGCAATGACTCAAGTTGTTGTTAGTAAAAAGAACACACATGCAATGACACTGGTGGATCTATGTGTGGTCTCTGAAGAGAACACACATCCAATGACTCTAGTTGTGGTTAATGAGGAGAACACACATGCAAGGACACTGGTGGATCCATAGGTGGATTGTGAAAAGAACACATATGCAATGACTTTGGTTGTTTTTAGTAAAAAGAACACACATGCAATGACAATGGTGGATCCATGTGTGGACTCTAAAGAGCACACACATTTCAATGACACTGGTGGATCTATATGTGGTATGTGAAAAGAATAGTCATGAAATGACTCCAGTTGTTGTTAGTAGAAAGAGCACACATGCAATTACATTGGTGGATCCATGTGTGGTCTCTAAAGAGAACACACATGCAATGACTCTAGCTGTGGTTAATGAGAAGAACACACATGCAATGACAATGGTGGATCCATAGGTGGATTGTGAAAAGAACACACATGCAATGACTCTGGTTGTTGTTAGTAAAAAGAACACACATGCAATGACACTGCTGGATCCATGTGTGGTCTCTAAAGAGAACAGATATTTCAATGACACTGGTGGATCCATAGGTGGATTGTGAAAAGAACACACATGTAATGACTCTGGTTGTTGTTTGTAAAAAGAACACACATGCAATGACACTAGTGGATCCATGTGTGGTCTCTGAAGAGAACACACACATGCGATGACACTGGTGGATCCATATGTGATATGTGAAAAGTATAGTCATGAAATGACTTTAGTTGTTGTTAGTAAAAAGAGCACACATGCAATGACACTGGTGGATCCATGTGTGGTCTCTGAAGAGAACACACATGCAATGACTCTGGTGGATCCATAGGTGGATTGTGAAAAGAACACACATGCAATGACTCTGGTTGTTGTTAGTAAAAAGAACACACATGCAATGACACTAGTGGATCCTATGTGGTCTCTGAAGAGAACACACATTTCAATGACCCTAGTGGATCCATATGTGGTATGTGAAAAGAATAGTCATGAAATGACTCTAGTTGTTGTTAGTAAAAAGAGCACACATGCAATTACACTGGTGGATCCATGCGTGGTCTCTGAAGAGAACACACATGCAATGACTCTAGCTGTGGTTAATGAGAAGAACACACATGCAATGAAACTAGTGGATCCATAGGTGGATTGTGAAAAGAACACACATGAAATGACTCTGGTTGTTATTAGTAAAAATCACACATATGCAATGACAATGGTGGATCCATGTGTGGACTCTAAAGAGAACACACATTTCAATGACACTGGTGGATCTATATGTGGTATGTGAAAAGAATAGTCATGAAATGACTCCAGTTGTTGTTAGTAAAAAGAGCACACATGCAATTACACTAGTGGATCCATATGTGGTCTCTAAAGAGAACACACATGGAATCACTCTATCTTTGGTTAATGAGAAGAACACACATGCAATGACATTGGTGGATCCATAGGTGGATTGTGAAAAGAACAGACATGCAATGACTCTGGTTGTTGTTAGTAAAAAGAACACACAGCAATAACACTAGTGGATCCAAGTGTGGTCTCTGAAGAGAATAGATATTTCAGTGACACTGGTGGATCCATATGTGGTATGTGAATAGAACACACATCAAAAGACTCCAGTTGTTGTTAGTAAAAAGAGCACACATGCAATTACACTGGTGGATCTATGTATGGTCTCTGAAGATAACACACATGCAATGACACTGGTGGATCCATATGTGGATTGTGAAAAGAACACACATGCAATGACTATGGTTGTTGTTAGTAAAAAGAACACACATGCAATGACACTGGTGGATCCATGTGTGGTCTCTGAAGAGAATAGATATTTCAATGACACCGGTGGATCCATATGTGGTATGTGAACAGAACACACATCAAATGACTCCAGTTGTTGTTAGTAAAAAGAGCACACATGCAATTACACTGGTGGATCCATCTGTGGTCTCTGAAGAGAACACACATTTCAATGACACTGGTGGATCCATATGTGGTATGTGAAAAGATAACACATGCAATGACTCCAGTTGTTGTTAGTAAAAAGAATAAACATGCAATGACACTGGTGGATCCATGTGTGGTCTTTGAAGAAAAAACACATGCAATGACTCTAGATATGGTTAATGACAAGAACACACATGCAATGACATAGGTGGATCCATAGGTGGATTGTGAAAAGAACATAGATCCGATGACTCTAGTTGTTAGTAAAAAGAACACACATGCAATGACACTGGTGGATCCATATGTGGTATGTGAAAAGAACACACATACAATGACTCCAGTTATTGCTAGTAAAAAGAACACACATGCAATGACACTTGTGGATCCATTTGTGGTCTGTTAAGAGAACACACATGCAATGACTCTAGTTGTGGTTAATGAGAAGAACACACATGCAATGACACTGGTGGATCCATAGGTGGATTGTGAAAAGAACACACATGCAATGACTCTAGTTGTTGTTAGTAAAAAGAACACACATGCAATGACACTGGTGGATCCATGTGTGGTCTCTAAAAAGAACAGATATTTCAATGACACTGGTGGATCCATAGGTGGATTGTGAAAAGAACACACATGTAATGACTCTGGTTGTTGTTTGTAAAAAGAACACACATGCAATGACACTAGTGGATCCATGTGTGGTCTCTGAAGAGAACACACACATGCGATGAACTGGTGGATCCATATGTGGTATGTGAAAAGAATAGTCATGAAATGACTCTAGTTGTTGTTAGTAAAAAGAGCACACATGCAATGACACTGGTGGATCCATGTGTGGTCTCTGAAGAGAACACACATGCAATGACTCTGGTGGATCCATAGGTGGATTGTGAAAAGAACACACATGCAATGACTCTGGTTGTTGTTAGTAAAAAGAACACACATGCAATGACACTGCTGGATCCATGTGTGGTCTCTAAAGAGAACAGATATTTCCATGACACTGGTGGATCCATAGGTGGATTGTGAAAAGAACACACATGTAATGACTCTGGTTGTTGTTTGTAAAAAGAACACACATGCAATGACACTAGTGGATCCATGTGTGGTCTCTGAAGAGAACACACACATGCGATGACACTGGTGGATCCATATGTGGTATGTGAAAAGAATAGTCATGAAATGACTCTAGTTGTTGTTAGTAAAAAGAGCACACATGCAATGACACTGGTGGATCCATGTGTGGTCTCTAAAGAGAACACACATGCAATGACTCTGGTGGATCCATAGGTGGATTGTGAAAAGAACACACATGCAATGACTCTGGTTGTTGTTAGTAAAAAGAACACACATGCAATGACACTAGTGGATCCTATGTGGTCTCTGAAGAGAACATACATTTCAATGACCCTAGTGGATCCATATGTGGTATGTGAAAAGAATAGTCATGAAATGACTCTAGTTGTTGTTAGTAAAAAGAGCACACATGCAATTACACTGGTGGATCCATGTGTGGTCTCTGAAGAGAACACACATGCAATGACTCTAGATGTGGTTAATGAGAAGAACACACATGCAATGAAACTAGTGGATCCATAGGTGGATTGTGAAAAGAACACACATGCAATGACTCTGGTTGTTATTAGTAAAAATCACACACATGCAATGACAATGGTGGATCCATGTGTGGACTCTAAAGAGAACACACATTTCAATGACACTGGTGGATCTATATGTGGTATGTGAAAAGAATAGTCATGAAATGACTCCAGTTGTTGTTAGTAAAAAGAGCACACATGCAATTACACTAGTGGATCCATGTGTGGTCTCTAAAGAGAACACACATGGAATCACTCTGTCTTTGGTTAATGAGAAGAACACACATGCAATGACATTGGTGGATCCATAGGTGGATTGTGAAAAGAACACACATGCAATGACTCTGGTTGTTGTTAGTAAAAAGAACACACATGCAATGACAATGGTGGATCCATGTGTGGACTCTAAAGAGCACACACATTTCAATGACACTGGTGGATCTATATGTGGTATGTGAAAAGAACACACATCAAAAGACTCCAGTTGTTGTTAGTAGAAAGAGCACACATGCAATTACATTGGTGGATCCATGTGTGGTCTCTAAAGAGAACACACATGCAATGACTCTAGCTGTGGTTAATGAGAAGAACACACATGCAATGACACTGGTGGATCCATAGGTGGATTGTGAAAAGAACACACATGCAATGACTCTGGTTGTTGTTAGTAAAAAGAACACACATGCAATGACACTGCTGGATCCATGTGTGGTCTCTAAAGAGAACAGATATTTCAATGACACTGGTGGATCCATAGGTGGATTGTGAAAAGAACACACATGTAATGACTCTGGTTGTTGTTTGTAAAAATAACACACATGCAATGACACTAGTGGATCCATGTGTGGTCTCTGAAGAGAACACACACATGCGATGACACTGGTGGATCCATATGTGGTATGTGAAAAGAATAGTCATGAAATGACTCTAGTTGTTGTTAGTAAAAAGAGCACACATGCAATGACACTGGTGGATCCATGTGTGGTCTCTGAAGAGAACACACATGCAATGACTCTGGTGGATCCATAGGTGGATTGTGAAAAGAACACACATGCAATGACTCTGGTTGTTGTTAGTAAAAAGAACACACATGCAATGACACTAGTGGATCCTATGTGGTCTCTGAAGAGAACACACATTTCAATGACCCTAGTGGATCCATATGTGGTATGTGAAAAGAATAGTCATGAAATGAATCTAGTTGTTGTTAGTAAAAAGAGCACACATGCAATTACACTGGTGGATCCATGTGTGGTCTCTGAAGATAACACAGATGCAATGACTCTAGCTGTGGTTAATGAGAGGAACACACATGCAATGAAACTAGTGGATCCATAGGTGGATTGTGAAAAGAACACACATGCAATGACTCTGGTTGTTATTAGTAAAAATCACACACATGCAATGACAATGGTGGATCCATGTGTGGACTCTAAAGAGAACACACATTTCAATGACACTGGTGGATCTATATGTGGTATGTGAAAAGAATAGTCATGAAATGACTCTAGTTGTTGTTAGTAAAAAGAGCACACACGCAATTACACTAGTGGATCCATGTGTGGTCTCTAAAGAGAACACACATGGAATCACTCTATCTTTGGTTAATGAGAAGAACACACATGCAATGACATTGGTGGATCCATAGGTGGATTGTGAAAAGAACACACATGCAATGACTCTGGTTGTTGTTACCAAAAAGAACACACATGCAATGACACTGGTGGATCCATGTGTGGTCTCTAAAGAGAATAGATATTTCAGTGACACTGGTGGATCCATATGTGGTATGTGAACAGAACACACATCAAAAGACTCCAGTTGTTGTTAGTAAAAAGAGCACACATGCAATTACACTGGTGGATCCATGTATGGTCTCTGAAGAGAACACACATGCAATGACACTGGTGGATCCATATGTGGATTGTGAAAAGAACACACATGCAATGACTATGGTTGTTGTTAGTAAAAAGAACACACATGCAATGACACTGGTGGATCCATGTGTGGTCTATGAAGAGAACAGATATTTCAATGACACTGGTGGATCCATATGTGGTATGTGAACAGAACACACATCAAATGACTCCAGTTGTTGTTAGTAAAAAGAGCACACATGCAATTACACTGGTGGATCCATCTGTGGTCTCTGAAGAGAACACACATTTCAATGACACTGGTGGATCCATATGTGGTATGTGAAAAGATAACACATGCAATGACTCCAGTTGTTGTTAGTAAAAAGAATAAACATGCAATGACACTGGTGGATCCATGTGTGGTCTTTGAAGAAAAAACACATGCAATGACTCTAGATGTGGTTAATGACAAGAACACACATGCAATGACATAGGTGGATCCATAGGTGGATTGTGAAAATAACATAGATCCGATGACTCTAGTTGTTAGTAAAAAGAACACACATGCAATGACACTGGTGGATCCATATGTGGTATGTGAAAAGAACACACATACAATGACTCCAGTTATTGCTAGTAAAAAGAACACGCATGCAATGACACTTGTGGATCCATTTGTGGTCTGTTAAGAGAACACACATGCAATTACTCTAGCTGTGGTTAATGAGAAGAACACACATGCAATGACACTGGTGGATCCATAGGTGGATTGTGAAAAGAACACACATGCAATGACTCTAGTTGTTGTTAGTAAAAAGAACACACATGCAATGACACTGGTGGATCCATGTGTGGTCTCTGAAGAGAACACACATTTCAATGACACTGGTGGATCCATATGTGGTATGTGAAAAGAATAGTCATGAAATTACTCTAGTTGTTGTTAGTAAACAAGAGCACACATCAATGACACTGGTGGATGCATGTGTGGTCTCTGAAGAGAACACACATGCAATGACTCTAGATGTGGTTAATGAGAAGAACATACATGCAATAATACTGGTGGAACTATAGGTGGATTGTTAAAAGAACACACATGCAATGACTCTGGTTGTTGTTACTAAAAAGAACACACATGCAATCACACTAGTGGATCCATGTGTGATCTCTGAAGAGAACACACATTTCAATGACACTGGTGGATCCATAGGTGGATTGTGAAAAGAGCACACATGCAATGAGTCTGGTTGTTGTTAGTGAAAAGAACACACATGCAATGAAACTGGTGGATCCATGTGTGGTCTCTGAAGAGAACACACGTTGCAATGACCCTGGTGGATCCATATGTGGATTGTGAAAGGAATAGTCATGAAATGACTCTAGTTGTGGTTAGTAAAAAGAGCACACACGCAATGACACTAGTGGATGCATGCGTGGTCTATGAAGAGAACACGCATGCAATGACTCTGGCTGTGGTTAATGAGAAGAACATACATGCAATGACACTAGTGGATCCGTAGGTGGATTGTTAAAAGAACACACATGCAATGACTCTGGTTGTTGTTAGTAAAAAGAACACACATGCAATGACACTAGTGGATCCAAGTGTGGTCTCTGAAGAGAACATAAATTTCAATGACACTGGTGGATCCATAGGTGGATTGTGAAAAGAACACACATGCAATGAGTCTGGTTGTTGTTTGTAAAAAGAGAACACATGCAATTACATTGGTGGATCCATGTGTGGTCTCTTAAGAGAACACATATGCAATGACTCTAGCTGTAGTTAATGAGAAGAACACACATGCAATGACACTGGTGGATCCATATGTGGATTGTGAAAAGAACACACATGTAATGACCCTGGTTGTTGTTAGTAAAAAGAACATACATGCAATGAGACTTGTGGATCCATGTGTGGTCTCTGAAGTGAACATATATTTCAATGACACTAGTAGATCCATATGTGGTATGTGAAAAGAACACACATCAAATGACTCTAGTTGTTGTTAGTAAAAAGAGCACACATGCAATTACACTGGTGGATCCATGTATGGTCTCTTAAGAGAACACACATGCAATGACTCTAGCTATGGTTAATGAGAAGAACACACATGCAATGAGACTAGTGGATCCATAGGTGGATTGTTAAAAGAACACACATGCAATGACTCTGGTTGTTGTTAGTAAAAACAACTCACATGCAATGACACTGGTGGATCCATGTGTGGTCGCTGAAGAGAACAGAATTTCAATGACATTGGTGGATCCATATGTGGTATGTGAACAGAACACACATCAAATGACTCCAATTGTTGTTAGTAAAAAGAGCACACATGCAATTGCATTGGTGGATCCATGTGTGGTCCCTGAAGAGAACACACATTTCAATGACACTGGTGGATCCATATGTGGTATGTGAAAAGAACACACATGCGATGACTCCAGTTATTGTTAGTAAAGAGAACACACATGCAATGACCCTAGTGGATCCATGTGTGTTCTCTAAAGAGAACACACATTTCAATGACACTGGTGGATCCATAGGTGGATTGTGAAAACAACACACATGCAATGAGTCTGGTTGTTGTTAGTAAAAAGAACACACATGCAATGACACTGGTGGATCCTGTGTGGTCTCTAAAGAGAACACACATTTCAATGACCCTGGTGGATCCATATGTGGTATGTGAAAAGAATAGTCATGAAATGACTCTAGTTGTTGTTAGTAAAAAGAGCACACATGCAATTACACTGGTGGATCCATGTGTGGTCTCCGAAGAGAACACACATCCAATGACTCTAGCTATTGTTATTGAGAAGAACACACATGCAATGAAACTAGTGGATCCATAGGTGGATTGTGAAAAGAACACACACGCAATGACTCTGGTTGTTGTTAGTAAAAAGAACACACATGCAATGACAATGGTGGATCATGTGTGGACTCTGAAGAGAACACACATTTCAATGACACTGGTGGATCTATATGTGGTATGTGAAAAGAATAGTCATGAAATGACTCCAGTTGTTGTTAGAAAAAAGACCACACATGCAATTACACTGGTGGATCCATGTGGGGTCTCTGAAGAGAACACACATGCAATGACTCTAGTTGTGGTTAATGAGAATAACACACATGCAATGACATTGTTGGATCCATAGGTGGATTGTGAAAAGAACACACATGCAATGACTCTGGTTGTTGTTAGTAAAAAGAACACACATGCAATGACACTGGTCGATCCATGTGTGGTCTCTGAAGAGAACAGATATTTCAATGACATTGGTGGATCCATATGTGGTATGTGAACAGAACACACATCAAATGACTCTAGTTGTTGCTAGTAAAAAGAGCACACATGTAATTACATTGGTGGATCCATGTATGGTCTCTCAAGAGAACACACATGCAATGACTCTAGCTGTGGTTAATGAGAAGAACACACATGCAATGACACTGGTGGATCCATAGGTGGATTGTGAAAAGAACACACATGCAATGACTCTGGTTGTTGTTAGTAGAAAGAACACACATGCAATGACACTGGTGGATCCATGTGTGGTCTCTGAAGAGAATATATATTTCAATGACACTGGTGGATCCATATGTGGTATGTGAACAAAACACACATCAAATGACTCCAGTTGTTGTTAGTAAAAAGAGCACACATGCAATTACGTTGGTGGATCCATGTGTGGTCTCTGAAGAGAACACACATTTCAATGACACTGGTGGATCCATATGTGGTATATGAAAAGAAGACACATGCAATGACTCTAGTTGTTGTTAGTAAAAAGAACACACATGCAATGACACTGGTGGATCCATGTGTGGTCTCTGAAGAGAACACACATTTCAATGACACTGGTGGATCCATAGGTGGATTGTGAAAAGAACACACATGCAATGAGTCTGGTTGTTGTTAGTAAAAAGAACACACATGCAATGCCACTGGTGGATCCATGTGTGGTCTCTGAAGAGAACACACATTTCAATGACCCTGGTGGATCCATATGTGGTATGTGAAAAGAATAGTCATGAAATGACTCCAGTTGTTGTTAGTAAAAAGAGCACACATGCAATTACACTGGTGGAACCATGTGTGATCTCTGAAGAGAACACACATGCAATGACTCTAGCTGTGGTTAATGAGAAGAACACACATGCAATGAAACTAGTGGATCCATAGGTGGATTGTGAAAAGAACACACATGCAATGACTTTGGTTGTTGATAGTGAAAACAACACACATGCAATGATAATGGTGGATCCATGTGTGGACTCTGAAGAGCACACACATTTCAATGACACTAATGGATCCATATGTGGTATGTGAAAAGAATAGTCATGAAATGACTCAAGTTGTTGTTAGTAAAAAGATCACACATCAATTACACTGGTGGATCCATGTGTGGTCTCCGAATAGAACACACATTTCAATGACACTGGTGGATCCATATGTGGTATGTGAAAAGAACACACATGCAATGACTCAAGTTGTTGTTAGTAAAAAGAACACACATGCAATGACACTGGTGGATCTATGTGTGGTCTCTGAAGAGAACACACATGCAATGACTCTAGTTGTGGTTAATGAGAAGAACACACATGCAAGGACACTGGTGGATCCATAGGTGGATTGTGAAAAGAACACACATGGAATGACTCTGGTTGTTGTTAGTAAAAAGAACACACATGCAATGACACTGGTGGATCCATGTGTGGTCTTTGAAGAGAACAGACATATCAATGACACTGGTGGATCCATATGTGGTATGTGAAAAGAATAGTCATGAAACGACTCCTGTTGTTGTTAGTAAAAAGAGCAAACATGCAATTACACTGGTGGATCCATGTGTGGTCTCTGAAGAGAACACACATGCAATGAATCTAGCTGTGGTTAATGAGAAGAACACACATGCAATGACACTGGTTGTTGTTAGTAAAAAGAGCACACATGCAATGACACTAGTGGATCCATGTGTGGTCTCTGAAGAGAACACACATTTCAATGACACTCGTGGATCCATATGTGGTGTGTGAAAAGAACACACATGCAATGACTCTAGTTGTTGTTAGTAAAAAGAACACACATGCAATGACACTAGTAGATCCATGTGTGGTCTCTGAAGAGAACACACATGCAATGACTCCAGTGGTTGTTAGTAAAAAGAACACACATGCAATGACACTAGTAGATCCATGTGTGGTCTCTGAAGAGAACACACATGCAATGACTCTACCTGTGGTTAATGATAAGAACACACATTTCAATGACACAGGTGGATCCATATGTGGTATGTGAAAATAACACACATGCAATGACTCTAGTTGTTGTTAGTAAAAAGAACACTAATGCAATGACACTGGTTGATCCATGTGTGGTCTCTGAAAAGAACACACATTTCAATGACACTGGTGGATACATATGTGGTATGTGAATAGATATTTATGAAATGGCTCTAGTTGTTGTTAGTAAAAAGAACACACATGCAATGACACTGGTGGATCCATGTGTTTTCTCTGAAGAGAACACACATGCAATGACAATGGTTGTTGTTAGTAAAAAGACCACAAATGCAATGACACTGGTTGTTGTTACTAAAAAGAGCACACATGCAATGACACTGGTGGATCCATGTGTGGTCTCTGAAGAGAACACACATTTCGATGACCCTGGTGGATCCATATGTGGTATGTGAAAATAATAGTCATGAAATGACTCCTGTTGTTGTTAGTAAAAAGAGCACACATGCAATTACACTGGTAGATCCATGTGTGGTCTCTGAAGAGAACACACATGAAATGACTCTAGCTGTGGTTAATGAGAAGAACACACATTTCAATGACACAGGTGGATCCATATGTGATATGTGAAAAGAACACACATGCAATGACTCTGGTTGTTGTTAGTAAAAAGAACACACATGCAATGACACTGGTGGAGCCATGTGTGGTCTCTGAAGAGAACAGACATTTCAATGACACTGTGGATCCATATGTGGTATGTGAAAAGAATAGTCATGAAATGACTCAAGTTGTTGTTAGTAAAAAGAGCACACATGCAATTACACTTTTGGATGCATGTGTGGTCTCTGAAGAGAACACACATGCAATGAATCGAGCTGTGGTTAATGATAAGAACACACATGCAATGACACTGGTGGATCCATAGGTGGATTGTGAAAAAACACACATGCAATGACTCTCGTTGTTGTTAGTAAAAAGAACACACATGCAATGACACTGGTGGTTAGACATGTTGTATCTGAAGAGACCACACATTTCAATGACACTGGTGGATCCATATGTGTTATGTGAAAAGAATAGTCATGAAATGACTCCAGTTGTTGTTCGTAAAAAGAGCACACATGCAATTACACGGGTGGATCAATGTGTGGTCTCTGAAGAGAACACCACATGCAATGACTCTAGCTGTGGTTAATGAGAAGAACACACATGCAATGACACTGGTGGATCCATAGGTGGATTGTGAAAAGAACACACATGTAATGACTCTGGTTGTTGTTAGTGAAAAGAACACACATGCAATGACACTGGTGGATCCATGTGTGGTCTCTGAAGAGAACAAACATTTGAATGACACTGGTGGATCCATATGTGGTATGTGAAAAGAATAGTCATGAAATGGCTCTAGTTGTTGTTAGTAAAAAGAGCACACAGGCAATTACACTGGTGGATCCATGTGTGGTCTCATAAGAGAACACACATGCAATGAATCTAGCTGTGGTTAATGAGAAGAACACACATGCAATGACACTGGTTGTTGTTAGTAAAAAGAGCACACATGCAATGACACTGCTGGATCCATGTGTGGTCTCTGAAGAGAACAGACATTTCAATGACACTGGTGGGTCCATATGTGGTATGTGAAAAGAATAGTCATGAAATAACTCCAGTTGTTGTTAGTAAAAAGAGCACACATGCAATTACACTTGTGGATCCATGTGTGGTCTCTGAAGAGAACACACATGAAATGATCGAGCTGTGGTTAATGAGAAGAAAACACATGCAATGACACTGGTGGATCCATAGGTGGATTGTGAAAAGAACACACATGCAATGACTCTCGTTGTTGTTAGTAAAAAGAACACACATGCAATCACACTGGTGGATCCATCTGTGGTCTCTAAAGAGACCACACATTTCAATGACACTGGTGGATCCATATGTGTTATGTGAAAAGAATAGTCATGAAATGACTCAAGTTGTTGTTCATCAAAAGAGCACACATGCAATTACACGGGTGGATCAATGTGTGGTATCTGAAGAGAACACACATGCAATTACTCTAGCTGTGGTTAATGAGAAGAACACACATGCAATGACACTGGTGGATCCATAGGTGGATTGTGAAAAGAACACACATGTAATGACTCTGGTTGTTGTTAGTAAAAAGAACACACATGCAATGACACTGGTTGCTGTTAGTAAAAAGAGCACACATGCAATGGAACTGCTGGATCCATGTGTGGTCTCTGAAGAGAACACACATTTCAATGACCCTGGTGGATCCATATGTGGTAAGTGAAAAGAATAGTCATGAAATGACTCAAGTTATTGTTAGTAAAAAGAGCACACATGCAATGACACTGGTGGATCCATGTGTGGTCTCTGAAGAGAACACACATGCAATGACTCTAGCTGTGGTTAATGAGAAGAACACACATGCAATGACACTGGTCGATCCATAGGTGGATTGTTAAAAGAACACACATGCAATGTCTCTCGTTGTTGTTAGTAAAAAGAACACACATGCAATGACACTGGTGGATCCATCTGTGGTCTCTGAAGAGACCACACATTTCAATGACACTGATGGATCCATATGTGTTATGTGAAAAGAATAGTCATGAAATGACTCCAGTTGTTGTTCGTAAAAAGAGCACACATGCAATTACACGGGTGGATCAATGTGTGGTCTCTGAATATAACACACATGTAATGACTCTAGCTGTGGTTAATGAGAAGAACACACATGCAATGACACTGGTGGATCCATAGGTGGATTGTGGAAAGAACACACATGTAATGACTCTGGTTGTTGTTAGTAAAAAGAACACACATGCAATGACACTGGTGGATCCATGTGTGGTCTCTAAAGAGAACAAACATTTCAATGACACTGGTTTATCCATATGTGGTATGTGAAAAGAATAGTCATGAAATGGCTCTAGTTGTTGTTAGTAAAAAGAGCACACAGGAAATTACACTGGTGGATCCATGTGTGGTCTCTGAAGAGAACACACATGCAATGAATCTAGCTGTGGTTAATGAGAAGAACACACATGCAATGACACTGGTTGTTGTTAGTAAAAAGAGCACACATGCAATGACACTGGTGGATCCATGTGTGGTCTCTGAAGAGAACACACATTTCAATGACACTGGTGGATCCATATGTGGTGTGTGAAAAGAACACACATGCAATGACTCCAGTTGTTGTTAGTAAAAAGAACACACATGCAATGATACTGGTGGATCCATGTGTGGTCTCTGAAGAGAACACATATGCAATGACTCTAGCTGTGGTTAATAATGAGAAGAACACACATGCAATGACACAGGTGGATCAATTGGTGGATTGTGAAAAGAACACACATGCAATGACTCTGGTTGTTGTTAGTAAAAAGAACACACATGCAATGACACTGGTGGATCCATGTGTGGTCTCTGAAGAGAACACACATTTCAATGACCCTGGTGGGTCCATATGTGGTATGTGAAAAGAAGAAACATGCAATGACTCCAGTTGTTGTTAGTAAAAAGAACACACATGCAATGACACTCGTGGATCCATGTGTGGTCTCTTAAGAGAACACACATGCAATGACTCTAGCTGTGGTTAATGAGAAGAACACACATGCAATGTCACTGGTGGATCCATAGGTGGATTGTGGAAAGAATACACATGTAATGACTCTGGTTGTTGTTAGTAAAAAGAACATACATGCAATGACACTGGTGGATCCATGTGTGGTCTCTGAAGAGAACAAACATTTCAATGACACTAGTGGATCCATATGTGGTATGTGAAAAGAATAGTCATGAAATGGCTCTAGTTGTTGTTAGTAAAAAGAGCACACAGGCAATTACACTGGTGGATCCATGTGTTTTCTCTGAAGAGAACACACATGCAATGACAATGGTTGTTGTTAGTAAAAAGACCACAGATGCAATGACACTGGTTGTTGTTACTAAAAAGAGCACACATGCAATGACACTGGTGGATCCATGTGTGGTCTCTGAAGAGAACACACATTTCAATGACCCTGGTGGATCCATATGTGGTATGTGAAAAGAATAGTCATGAAATGACTCTAGTTGTTGTTAGTAAAAAGAGCACACATGCAATTACACTGGTAGATCCATGTGTGGTCTCTGAAGAGAACACACATGAAATGACTCTAGCTGTGTTTAATGAGAAGAACACACATTTCAATGACACAGGTGGATCCATATGTGGTATGTGAAAAGAACACACATGCAATGACTCTGGTTGTTGTTAGTAAAATGAACACACATGCAATGACACTGGTGGAGCCATGTGTGGTCTCTGAAGAGAACAGACATTTCAATGACACTGTGGATCCATATGTGGTATGTGAAAAGAATAGTCATGAAATGACTCCAGTTGTTGTTAGTAAAAAGAGCACACATGCAATTACACTTGTGGATCCATGTGTGGTCTCTGAAGAGAACACACATGCAATGAATCAAGCTGTGGTTAATGATAAGAACACACATGCAATGACACTGGTGGATCCATAGGTGGATTGTGAAAAGAACACACATGCAATGACTCTCGTTGTTGTTAGTAAAAAGAACACACATGCAATGACACTGGTGGATCCATCTGTGGTCTCTGAAGAGACCACACATTTCAATGACACTGGTGGATCCATATGTGTTATGTGAAAAGAATAGTCATGAAATGACTCCAGTTGTTGTTCGTAAAAAGAGCACACATGCAATTACACGGGTGGATCAATGTGTGGTCTCTGAAGAGAACACACATGCAATGACTCTAGCTGTGGTTAATGAGAAGAACATACATGCAATGACACTGGTGGATCCATAGGTGGATTGTGAAAAGAACACACATGTAATGACTCTGGTTGTTGTTAGTAAAAAGAACACACATGCAATGACACTGGTGGATCCATGTGTGGTCTCTGAAGAGAACAAACATTTGAATGACACTGGTGGATCCATATGTGGTATGTGAAAAGAATAGTCATGAAATGGCTCTAGTTGTTGTTAGTAAAAAGAGCACTCAGGCAATTACACTGGTGGATCCATGTGTGGTCTCAGAAGAGAACACACATGCAATGAATCTTGCTGTGGTTAATGAGAAGAACACACATGCAATGACACTGGTTGTTGTTAGTAAAAAGAGCACACATGCAATGACACTGCTGGATCCATGTGTGGTCTCTGAAGAGAACAGACATTTCAATGACACTGGTGGATCCATATGTGGTATGTGAAAAGAATAGTCATGAAATGACTCCAGTTGTTGTTAGTAAAAAGAGCACACATGCAATTACACTTGTGGATCCATGTGTGGTCTCTGAAGAGAACACACATGAAATGAATCGAGCTGTGGTTAATGAGAAGTGTGGTCTCTGAAGAGAACACACATGAAATGAATCGAGCTGTGGTTAATGAGAAGAACACACATGCAATGACACTGGTGGATCCATAGGTGGATTGTGAAAAGAACACACATGCAATGACTCTCGTTGTTGTTAGTAAAAAGAACACACATGCAATCACACTGGTGGATCCATCTGTGGTCTCTAAAGAGACCACACATTTCAATGACACTGGTGGATCCATATGTGTTATGTGAAAAGAATAGTCATGAAATGACTCAAGTTGTTGTTCGTAAAAAGAGCACACATGCAATTACACGGGTGGATCAATTTGTGGTCTCTGAAGAGAACACACATGCAATGACTCTAGCTGTGGTTAATGAGAAGAACACACATGCAATGACACTGGTGGATCCATAGGTGGATTGTGAAAAGAACACACATGTAATGACTCTGGTTGTTGTTAGTAAAAAGAACACACATGCAATGACACTGGTTGCTGTTAGTAAAAAGAGCACACATGCAATGGAACTGCTGGATCCATGTGTGGTCTCTAAAGAGAACACACATTTCAATGACCCTGGTGGATCCATATGTGGTAAGTGAAAAGAATAGTCATGAAATGACTCAAGTTATTGTTAGTAAAAAGAGCACACATGCAATGACACTGGTGGATCCATGTGTGGTCTCTGAAGAGAACACACATGCAATGACTCTAGCTGTGGTTAATGAGAAGAACACACATGCAATGACACTGGTCGATCCATAGGTGGATTGTGAAAAGAACACACATGCAATGACTCTCGTTGTTGTTAGTAAAAAGAACACACATGCAATGACACTGGTGGATCCATCTGTTGTCTCTGAAGAGACCACACATTTCAATGACACTGATGGATCCATATGTGTTATGTGAAAAGAATAGTCATGAAATGACTCCAGTTGTTGTTCATAAAAAGAGCACACATGCAATTACACGGGTGGATCAATGTGTGGTCTCTGAAGATAACACACATGTAATGACTCTAGCTGTGGTTAATGAGAAGAACACACATGCAATGACACTGGTGGATCCATAGGTGGATTGTGAAAAGAACACACATGTAATGACTCTGGTTGTTGTTAGTAAAAAGAACACACATGCAATGACAC
This sequence comes from Avena insularis, assembly GCA_023614405.1. Taxonomy (NCBI): domain Eukaryota; kingdom Viridiplantae; phylum Streptophyta; class Magnoliopsida; order Poales; family Poaceae; genus Avena; species Avena insularis. Next base: position 331,103 of record JAJUPC010000148.1, read on the forward strand.
TGGTGGATCCATGTGTGGTCTCTGAAGAGAACAAACATTTCAATGACACTGGTTTATCCATATGTGGTATGTGAAAAGAATAGTCATGAAATGGCTCTAGTTGTTGTTAGTAAAAAGAGCACACAGCAAATTACACTGGTGGATCCATGTGTGGTCTCTGAAGAGAACACACATGCAATGAATCTAGCTGTGGTTAATGAGAAGAACACACATGCAATGACACTGGTTGTTGTTAGTAAAAAGAGCACACATGCAATGACACTGGTGGATCCATGTGTGGTCTCTGAAGAGAACACACATTTCAATGATACTGGTGGATCCATATGTGGTGTGTGAAAAGAACACACATGCAATGACTCCAGTTGTTGTTAGTAAAAAGAACACACATGCAATGATACTGGTGGATCCATGTGTGGTCTCTTAAGAGAACACATATGCAATGACTCTAGCTGTGGTTAATAATGAGAAGAACACACATGCAATGACACAGGTGGATCAATTGGTGGATTGTGAAAAGAACACACATGCAATGACTCTGGTTGTTGTTAGTAAAAAGAACACACATGCAATGACACTGGTGGATCCATGTGTGGTCTCTGAAGAGAACACACATTTCAATGACCCTGGTGGGTCCATATGTGGTATGTGAAAAGAAGAAACATGCAATGACTCCAGTTGTTGTTAGTAAAAAGAACACACATGCAATGACACTCGTGGATCCATGTGCGGTCTCTGAAGAGAACACACATGCAATGACTCTAGTTGTGGTTAATGAGAAGAACACACATGCAATGTCACTGGTGGATCCATAGGTGGATTGTGGAAAGAATACACATGTAATGACTCTGGTTGTTATTAGTAAAAATAACACACATGCAATGACACTGGTGGATCCATGTGTGGTCTCTGAAGAGAACACACATTTCAATGACCCTGGTGGATCCATATGTGGTATGTGAAAAGAATAGTCATGAAATGACTCCAGTTGTTGTTAGTAAAAAGAGCACACATGCAATTACACTGGTAGATCCATGTGTGGTCTCTAAAGAGCACACATGAAATGACTCTAGCTGTGGTTAATGAGAAGAACACACATTTCAATGACACAGGTGGATCCATATGTGGTATGTGAAAAGAACACACATGCAATGACTCTGGTTGTTGTTAGTAAAAAGAACACACATGCAATGACACTGGTGGATCCATGTGTGGTCTCTGAAGAGAACACACATTTCAATGACACTGGTGGAACCATATGTGGTATGTGAAAAGAATAGTCATGAAATGACTCCAGTTGTTGTTAGTAAAAAGAGCACCTGACAAATTACCTTTGGTGGATCCATGTGTGGTCTCTGAAGAGAACACACATGCAATGAATCTAGCTGTGGTTAATGAGAAGAACACACATGCAATGACACTGGTTGTTGTTAGTAAAAAGAGCACACATGCAATGACACTGGTGGATCCATGTGTGGTCTCTGAAGAGAACACACATTTCAATGATACTGGTGGATCCATATGTGGTGTGTGAAAAGAACACACATGCAATGACTCCAGTTGTTGTTAGTAAAAAGAACACACATGCAATGATACTGGTGGATCCATGTGTGGTCTCTTAAGAGAACACATATGCAATGACTCTAGCTGTGGTTAATAATGAGAAGAACACACATGCAATGACACAGGTGGATCAATTGGTGGATTGTGAAAAGAACACACATGCAATGACTCTGGTTGTTGTTAGTAAAAAGAACACACATGCAATGACCTTTGGTGGATCCATGTGTGGTCTCTGAAGAGAACACACATTTCAATGACCCTGGTGGGTCCATATGTGGTATGTGAAAAGAAGAAACATGCAATGACTCCAGTTGTTGTTAGTAAAAAGAACACACATGCAATGACACTCGTGGATCCATGTGTGGTCTCTGAAGAGAACACACATGCAATGACTCTAGTTGTGGTTAATGAGAAGAACACACATGCAATGTCACTGGTGGATCCATAGGTGGATTGTGGAAAGAATACACATGTAATGACTCTGGTTGTTATTAGTAAAAATAACACACATGCAATGACACTGGTGGATCCATGTGTGGTCTCTGAAGAGAACACACATTTCAATGACCCTGGTGGATCCATATGTGGTATGTGAAAAGAATAGTCATGAAATGACTCCAGTTGTTGTTAGTAAAAAGAGCACACATGCAATTACACTGGTAGATCCATGTGTGGTCTCTGAAGAGAACACACATGAAATGACTCTAGCTGTGGTTAATGAGAAGAACACACATTTCAATGACACAGGTGGATCCATATGTGGTATGTGAAAAGAACACACATGCAATGACTCTGGTTGTTGTTAGTAAAAAGAACACACATGCAATGACACTGGTGGATCCATGTGTGGTCTCTGAAGAGAACAGACATTTCAATGACACTGTGGATCCATATGTGGTATGTGAAAAGAATAGTCATGAAATGACTCCAGTTGTTGTTAGTAAAAAGAGCACACATGCAATTACACTTGTGGATCCATGTGTGGTCTCTGAAGAGAACACACATGCAATGAATCGAGCCGTGGTTAATGAGAAGAACACACATGCAATGACACTGGTGGATCCATAGGTGGATTTTGAAAAGAACACACATGCAATGACTCTCGTTGTTGTTAGTAAAAAGAACACACATGCAATGACACTGGTGGATCCATCTGTGGTCTCTGAAGAGACCACACATTTCAATGACACTGGTGGATCCATATGTGTTATGTCAAAAGAATAGTCATGAAATGACTCAAGTTGTTGTTCGTAAAAAGAGCACACATGCAATTACACGGGTGGATCAATGTGTGGTCTCTGAAGAGAACACACATGCAATGACTCTAGTTGTGGTTAATGAGAAGAACACACATGCAATGTCACTGGTGGATCCATAGGTGGATTGTGGAAAGAATACACATGTAATGACTCTGGTTGTTATTAGTAAAAATAACACACATGCAATGACACTGGTGGATCCATGTGTGGTCTCTGAAGAGAACACACATTTCAATGACCCTGGTGGATCCATATGTGGTATGTGAAAAGAATAGTCATGAAATGACTCCAGTTGTTGTTAGTAAAAAGAGCACACATGCAATTACACTGGTAGATCCATGTGTGGTCTCTGAAGAGAACACACATGAAATGACTCTAGCTGTGGTTAATGAGAAGAACACACATTTCAATGACACAGGTGGATCCATATGTGGTATGTGAAAAGAACACACATGCAATGACTGGTTGTTCTTAGTAAAAAGAACACACATGCAATGACACTGGTGGATCCATGTGTGGTCTCTAGAGAAAACAGACATTTCAATGACTTTTGTGGATCCATATGTGGTATGTGAAAAGAATAGTCATGAAATGACTCCAGTTGTTGTTAGTAAAAAGAGCACACATGCAATTACACTTGTGGATCCATGTGTGGTCTCTGAAGAGAACACACATGCAATGAATCGAGCCGTGGTTAATGAGAAGAACACACATGCAATGACACTGGTGGATCCATAGGTGGATTTTGAAAAGAACACACATGCAATGACTCTCGTTGTTGTTAGTAAAAAGAACACACATGCAATGACACTGGTGGATCCATCTGTGGTCTCTGAAGAGACCACACATTTCAATGACACTGGTGGATCCATATGTGTTATGTCAAAAGAATAGTCATGAAATGACTCAAGTTGTTGTTCGTAAAAAGAGCACACATGCAATTACACGGGTGGATCAATGTGTGGTCTCTGAAGAGAACACACATGCAATGACTCTAGCCGTGGTTAATGAGAAGAACACACATGCAATGACACTGGTGGATCCATAGGTGGATTGTGAAAAGAACACACATGTAATGACTCTGGTTGTTGTTAGTAAAAAGAACACACATGCAATGACACTGGTGGATCCATGTGTGGTCTCTGAAGAGAACAAACATTTCAATGACACTGGTTTATCCATATGTGGTATGTGAAAAGAATAGTCATGAAATGGCTCTAGTTGTTGTTAGTAAAAAGAGCACACAGCAAATTACACTGGTGGATCCATGTGTGGTCTCTGAAGAGAACACACATGCAATGAATCTAGCTGTGGTTAATGAGAAGAACACACATGCAATGACACTGGTTGTTGTTAGTAAAAAGAGCACACATGCAATGACACTGGTGGATCCATGTGTGGTCTCTGAAGAGAACACACATTTCAATGATACTGGTGGATCCATATGTGGTGTGTGAAAAGAACACACATGCAATGACTCCAGTTGTTGTTAGTAAAAAGAACACACATGCAATGATACTGGTGGATCCATGTGTGGTCTCTTAAGAGAACACATATGCAATGACTCTAGCTGTGGTTAATAATGAGAAGAACACACATGCAATGACACAGGTGGATCAATTGGTGGATTGTGAAAAGAACACACATGCAATGACTCTGGTTGTTGTTAGTAAAAAGAACACACATGCAATGACACTGGTGGATCCATGTGTGGTCTCTGAAGAGAACACACATTTCAATGACCCTGGTGGGTCCATATGTGGTATGTGAAAAGAAGAAACATGCAATGACTCCAGTTGTTGTTAGTAAAAAGAACACACATGCAATGACACTCGTGGATCCATGTGTGGTCTCTGAAGAGAACACACATGCAATGACTCTAGTTGTGGTTAATGAGAAGAACACACATGCAATGTCACTGGTGGATCCATAGGTGGATTGTGGAAAGAATACACATGTAATGACTCTGGTTGTTATTAGTAAAAATAACACACATGCAATGACACTGGTGGATCCATGTGTGGTCTCAAAGAGAACACACATTTCAATGACCTGTGGATCCATATGTGGTATGTGAAAAGAATAGTCATGAAATGACTCCAGTTGTTGTTAGTAAAAAGAGCACACATGCAATTACACTGGTAGATCCATGTGTGGTCTCTGAAGAGAACACACATGAAATGACTCTAGCTGTGGTTAATGAGAAGAACACACATTTCAATGACACTGGATCCATATGTGGTATGTTAAAAGAACACACATGCAATGACTCTGGTTGTTGTTAGTAAAAAGAACACACATGCAATGACACTTTTGGATCCATGTGTGTTCTCTCAAGAAACAGACATTTCAATGACACTGTGGATCCATATGTGGTATGTGAAAAGAATAGTCATGAAATGACTCAGTTGTTAGTAAAAGAGCACACATGCAATTACACTTGTGGATCCATGTGTGGTCTCTGAAGAGAACACACATGCAATGAATCGAGCCGTGGTTAATGAGAAGAACACACATGCAATGACACTGGTGGATCCATAGGTGGATTTTGAAAAGAACACACATGCAATGACTCTCGTTGTTGTTAGTAAAAAGAACACACATGCAATGACACTGGTGGATCCATCTGTGGTCTCTGAAGAGACCACACATTTCAATGACACTGGTGGATCCATATGTGTTATGTCAAAAGAATAGTCATGAAATGACTCAAGTTGTTGTTCGTAAAAAGAGCACACATGCAATTACACGGGTGGATCAATGTGTGGTCTCTGAAGAGAACACACATGCAATGACTCTAGTTGTGGTTAATGAGAAGAACACACATGCAATGTCACTGGTGGATCCATAGGTGGATTGTGGAAAGAATACACATGTAATGACTCTGGTTGTTATTAGTAAAAATAACACACATGCAATGACACTGGTGGATCCATGTGTGGTCTCTGAAGAGAACACACATTTCAATGACCCTGGTGGATCCATATGTGGTATGTGAAAAGAATAGTCATGAAATGACTCAGTTGTTGTTAGTAAAAAGAGCACACATGCAATTACATTTGGTAGATCCATGTGGTCTGAAGAGAACACACATGAAATGACTCTAGCTGTGGTTAATGAGAAGAACACACATTTCAATGACACAGGTGGATCCATATGTGGTATGTGAAAAGAACACACATGCAATGACTCTGGTTGTTGTTAGTAAAAAGAACACACATGCAATGACACTGGTGGATCCATGTGTGGTCTCTGAAGAGAACAGACATTTCAATGACACTGTGGATCCATATGTGGTATGTGAAAAGAATAGTCATGAAATGACTCCAGTTGTTGTTAGTAAAAAGAGCACACATGCAATTACACTTGTGGATCCATGTGTGGTCTCTGAAGAGAACACACATGCAATGAATCGAGCCGTGGTTAATGAGAAGAACACACATGCAATGACACTGGTGGATCCATAGGTGGATTTTGAAAAGAACACACATGCAATGACTCTCGTTGTTGTTAGTAAAAAGAACACACATGCAATGACACTGGTGGATCCATCTGTGGTCTCTGAAGAGACCACACATTTCAATGACACTGGTGGATCCATATGTGTTATGTCAAAAGAATAGTCATGAAATGACTCAAGTTGTTGTTCGTAAAAAGAGCACACATGCAATTACACGGGTGGATCAATGTGTGGTCTCTGAAGAGAACACACATGCAATGACTCTAGCCGTGGTTAATGAGAAGAACACACATGCAATGACACTGGTGGATCCATAGGTGGATTGTGAAAAGAACACACATGTAATGACTCTGGTTGTTGTTAGTAAAAAGAACACACATGCAATGACACTGGTGGATCCATGTGTGGTCTCTGAAGAGAACAAACATTTCAATGACACTGGTGGATCCATATGTGGTATGTGAAAAGAATAGTCATGAAATGGCTCTAGTTGTTGTTAGTAAAAAGAGCACACAGGCAATTACACTGGTGGATCCATGTGTGGTCTCGGAAGAGAACACACATGCAATGAATCTAGCTGTGGTTAATGAGAAGAACACACATGCAATGACACTGGTTGTTGTTAGTAAAAAGAGCACACATGCAATGACACTGCTGGATCCATGTGTGGTCTCTAAAGAGAACAGACATTTCAATGACACTGGTGGATCCATATGTGGTATGTGAAAAGAATAGTCATGAAATGACTCCAGTTGTTGTTAGTAAAAAGAGCACACATGCAATTACACTTGTGGATCCATGTGTGGTCTCTGAAGAGAACACACATGCAATGAATCGAGCTGTGGTTAATGAGAAGAACACACATGCAATGACACTGGTGGATCCATAGGTGGATTGTGAAAAGAACACACATGCAATGACTCTCGTTGTTGTTAGTAAAAAGAACACACATGCAATGACACTGGTGGATCCATCTGTGGTCTCTGAAGAGACCACACATTTCAATGACACTGGTGGATCCATATGTGTTATGTGAAAAGAATAGTCATGAAATGACTCCAATTGTTGTTCGTAAAAAGAGCACACATGCAATTACACGGGTGGATCAATGTGTGGTCTCTGAAGAGAACACACATGCAATGACTCTAGCTGTGGTTAATGAGAAGAACACACATGCAATGACACTGGTGGATCCATAGGTGGATTGTGAAAAGAACACACATTTAATGACTCTGGTTGTAGTTAGTAAAAAGAACACACATGCAATGACACTGGTGGATCCATGTGTTGTCTCTGAAGAGAACAAACATTTCAATGACACTGGTGGATCCATATGTGGTATGTGAAAAGAATAGTCATGAAATGGCTCTAGTTGTTGTTAGTGAAAAGAGCACACAGGCAATTACACTGGTGGATCCATGTGTGGTCTCGGAAGAGAACACACATGCAATGAATCTAGCTGTGGTTAATGAGAAGAACACACATGCAATGACACTGGTTGTTGTTAGTAAAAAGAGCAGACATGCAATGACACTGCTGGATCCATGTGTGGTCTCTGAAGAGAACAGACATTTCAATGACACTGGTGGATCCATATGTGGTATGTGAAAAGAATAGTCATGAAATGACTCCAGTTGTTGTTAGTAAAAAGAGCACACATGCAATTACACTTGTGGATCCATGTGTGGTCTCTGAAGAGAACACACATGCAATGAATCGAGTTGTGGTTAATGAGAAGAACACACATGCAATGACACTGGTGGATCCATAGGTGGATTTTGAAAAGAACACACATGCAATGACTCTCGTTGTTGTTAGTAAAAAGAACACACATACAATGACACTGGTGGATCCATCTGTGGTCTCTGAAGAGACCACACATTTCAATGACACTGGTGGATCCATATGTGTTATGTGAAAAGAATAGTCATGAAATGACTCCAGTTGTTGTTCGTAAAAAGAGCACACATGCAATTATACGGGTGGATCAATGTGTGATCTCTGAAGAGAACACACATGCAATGACTCTAGCTGTGGTTAATGAGAAGAACACACATGCAATGACACTGGTGGATCCATAGGTGGATTGTGAAAAGAACACACATGTAATGACTCTGGTTGTTGTTAGTAAAAAGGACACACATGCAATGACACTGGTTGCTGTTAGTAAAAAGAGCACACATGCAATGGCACTGCTGGATCCATGTGTGGTCTCTGAAGAGAACACACATTTCAATGACCCTGGTGGATCCATATGTGGTATGTGAAAAGAATAGTCATGAAATGACTCAAGTTATTGTTAGTAAAAAGAGCACACATGCAATGACACTAGTGGATCCATGTGTGGTCTCTGAAGAGAACACACATGCAATGACTCTAGCTGTGGTTAATGAGAAGAACACACATGCAATGACACTGGTCGATCCATAGGTGGATTGTGAAAAGAACACACATGCAATGACTCTCGTTGTTGTTAGTAAAAAGAACACACATGCAATGACACTGGTGGATCCATCTGTGGTCTCTGAAGAGACCACACATTTCAATGACACTGATGGATCCATATGTGTTATGTGAAAAGAATAGTCATGAAATGACTCCAGTTGTTGTTCGTAAAAAGAGCACACATGCAATTATACGGGTGGATCAATGTGTGGTCTCTGAAGAGAACACACATGCAATGACTCTAGATGTGGTTAATGAGAAGAACACACACGCAATGACACTGGTGGATCCATAGGTGGATTGTGAAAAGAACACACATGTAATGACTCTGGTTGTTGTTAGTAAAAATAACACACATGCAATGACACTGGTTGCTGTTAGTAAAAAGAGCACACATGCAATGGCACTGCTGGATCCATGTGTGGTCTCTAAAGAGAACACACATTTCAATAACCCTGGTGGATCCATATGTGGTATGTGAAAAGAATAGTCATGAAATGACTCAAGTTATTGTTAGTAAAAAGAGCACACATGCAATGACACTGGTGGATCCATGTGTGGTCTCTGAAGAGAACACACATGCAATGACTCTAGCTGTGGTTAATGAGAAGAACACACATGCAATGACACTGGTCGATCCATAGGTGGATTGTGAAAAGAACACACATGCAATGACTCTCGTTGTTGTTAGTAAAAAGAACACACATGCAATGACACTGGTGGATCCATCTGTGGTCTCTGAAGGGACCACACATTTCAATGACACTGATGGATCCATATGTGTTATGTGAAAAGAATAGTCATGAAATGACTCTAGTTGTTGTTCGTAAAAAGAGCACACATGCAATTACACGGGTGGATCAATGTGTGGTCTCTGAAGATAACACACATGTAATGACTCTAGCTGTGGTTAATGAGAAGAACACACATGCAATGACACTGGTGGATCCATAGGTGGATTGTGAAAAGAACACACATGCAATGACTCTGGTTGTTGTTAGTAAAAAGAACACACATGTAATGACACTGGTGGATCCATGTGTGGTCTCTGAAGAGAACAAACATTTCAATGACACTGGTGGATCCATATGTGGTATGTGAAAAGAATAGTCATGAAATGGCTCTAGTTGTTGTTAGTAAAAAGAGCACACAGGCAATTACACTGGTGGATCCATGTGTGGTCTCGGAAGAGAACACACATGCAATGAATCTAGCTGTGGTTAATGAGAAGAACACACATGCAATGACACTGGTGGATCCATAGGTGGATTGTGAAAAGAACACACATGTAATGACTCTGGTTGTTGTTAGTAAAAAGGACACACATGCAATGACACTGGTTGCTGTTAGTAAAAAGAGCACACATGCAATGGCACTGCTGGATCCATGTGTGGTCTCTGAAGAGAACACACATTTCAATGACCCTGGTGGATCCATATGTGGTATGTGAAAAGAATAGTCATGAAATGACTCAAGTTATTGTTAGTAAAAAGAGCACACATGTAATGACACTAGTGGATCCATGTGGTCTCTGAGAAACACACATGCAATGACTCTAGCTGTGGTTAATGAGAAGAACACACATGCAATGACACTGGTCGATCCATAGGTGGATTGTGAAAAGAACACACATGCAATGACTCTCGTTGTTGTTAGTAAAAAGAACACACATGCAATGACACTGGTGGATCCATCTGTGGTCTCTGAAGAGACCACACATTTCAATGACACGATGGATCCATATGTGTTATGTGAAAAGAATAGTCATGAAATGACTCCAGTTGTTGTTCGTAAAAAGAGCACACATGCAATTATACGGGTGGATCAATGTGTGGTCTCTGAAGAGAACACACATGCAATGACTCTAGATGTGGTTAATGAGAAGAACACACATGCAATGACACTGGTGGATCCATAGGTGGATTGTGAAAAGAACACACATGTAATGACTCTGGTTGTTGTTAGTAAAAATAACACACATGCAATGACACTGGTTGCTGTTAGTAAAAAGAGCACACATGCAATGGCACTGCTGGATCCATGTGTGGTCTCTAAAGAGAACACACATTTCAATAACCCTGGTGGATCCATATGTGGTATGTGAAAAGAATAGTCATGAAATGACTCAAGTTATTGTTAGTAAAAAGAGCACACATGTAATGACACTAGTGGATCCATGTGTGGTCTCTGAAGAGAACACACATGCAATGACTCTAGCTGTGGTTAATGAGAAGAACACACATGCAATGACACTGGTGGATCCATAGGTGGATTGTGAAAAGAACACACATGCAATGACTCTCGTTGTTGTTAGTAAAAAGAACACACATGCAATGACACTGGTGGATCCATCTGTGGTCTCTGAAGGGACCACACATTTCAATGACACTGATGGATCCATATGTGTTATGTGAAAAGAATAGTCATGAAATGACTCTAGTTGTTGTTCGTAAAAAGAGCACACATGCAATTACACGGGTGGATCAATGTGTGGTCTCTGAAGATAACACACATGTAATGACTCTAGCTGTGGTTAATGAGAAGAACACACATGCAATGACACTGGTGGATCCATAGGTGGATTGTGAAAAGAACACACATGTAATGACTCTGGTGGTTCCATGTGGTCTCTGAAGAGAACAAACATTTCAATGACACTGGTTTATCCATATGTGGTATGTGAAAAGAATAGTCATGAAATGGCTCTAGTTGTTGTTAGTAAAAAGAGCACACAAGCAATTACACTGGTGGATCCATGTGTGGTCTCTGAAGAGAACACACATGCAATGAATCTAGCTGTGGTTAATGAGAAGAACACACATGCAATGACACTGGTTGTTGTTAGTAAAAAGAGCACACATGCAATGACACTGCTGGATCCATGTGTGGTCTCTGAAGAGAACAGACATTTCAATGACACTGGTGGATCCATATGTGGTATGTGAAAAGAATAGTCATGAAATGACTCCAGTTGTTGTTAGTAAAAAGAGCACACATGCAATTACACTTGTGGATCCATGTGTGGTCTCTGAAGAGAACACACATGCAATGAATCGAGTTGTGGTTAATGAGAAGAACACACATGCAATGACACTGGTGGATCCATAGGTGGATTGTGAAAAGAACACACATGCAATGACTCTCGTTGTTGTTAGTAAAAAGAACACACATGCAATGACACTGGTGGATCCATCTGTGGTCTCTGAAGAGACCACACATTTCAATGACACTGGTGGATCCATATGTGTTATGTGAAAAGAATAGTCATGAAATGACTCCAGTTGTTGTTCGTAAAAAGAGCACACATGCAATTATACGGGTGGATCAATGTGTGGTCTCTGAAGAGAACACACATGCAATGACTCTAGCTGTGGTTAATGAGAAGAACACACATGCAATGACACTGGTGGATCCATAGGTGGATTGTGAAAAGAACACACATGTAATGACTCTGGTTGTTGTTAGTAAAAAGAACACACATGCAATGACACTGGTGGATCGATGTGTGGTCTCCGAAGAGAACAAACATTTCAATGACACTGGTGTATCCATATGTGGTATGTGAAAAAAATAGTCATGAAATGGCTCTAGTTGTTGTTAGTAAAAAGAGCACACATGCAATTACACTAGTGGATCCATGTGTGGTCTCTGAAGAGAACACACATGCAATGAATCTAGCTGTGGTTAATGAGAAGAACACATATGAAATGACACTGGTCTATCCATAGGTGGATTCACAAAAAGAACACATGCAATGACTACAGTTGTTGTTAGTAAAAAGAACACACATGCAATGACACTGGTGGATCCATGTGTGGTCTCTGAAGAGACCACATTTCAATGACACTGATGGATCCATATGTGTTATGTGAAAAGAATAGTCATGAAATGACTCAGGTTGTTGTTAGTAAAAGAGCACACATGCAAATTACACTTGTGGATCATGTGTGGTCTCTTAGAGAACACACATGCAATGACTCTAGCTGTGGTTAATGAGAAGAACACACATGCAATGACACTGGTGGATCCATAGGTGGATTGTGAAAAGAACACACATGTAATGACTCTCGTTGTTGTTAGTAAAAAGAAAACACATGCAATGACACTGGTGGATCCATGTGTGGTCTCTAAAGAGAACACACATTTCAATAACCCTGGTGGATCCATATGTGGTATGTGAAAAGAATAGTCATGAAATGACTCAAGTTATTGTTAGTAAAAAGAGCACACATGCAATGACACTGGTGGATCCATGTGTGGTCTCTGAAGAGAACACACATGCAATGACTCTAGCTGTGGTTAATGAGAAGAACACACATGCAATGACACTGGTGGATCCATAGGTGGATTGTGAAAAGAACACACATGCAATGACTCTCGTTGTTGTTAGTAAAAAGAACACACATGCAATGACACTGGTGGATCCATCTGTGGTCTCTGAAGGGACCACACATTTCAATGACACTGATGGATCCATATGTGTTATGTGAAAAGAATAGTCATGAAATGACTCTAGTTGTTGTTCGTAAAAAGAGCACACATGCAATTACACGGGTGGATCAATGTGTGGTCTCTGAAGATAACACACATTTAATGACTCTAGCTGTGGTTAATGAGAAGAACACACATGCAATGACACTGGTGGATCCATAGGTGGATTGTGAAAAGAACACACATGTAATGACTCTGGTTGTTGTTAGTAAAAAGAACACACATGCAATGACACTGGTGTATCCATGTGTGGTCTCTGAAGAGAACAAACATGAAATGACAGTTTATCCATATGTTATGTGAAAAAAGAATAGTCAAATGGCTCTAGACATTTTGAGTAAAGAGCACACAAGCAATTACACTGGTGGATCCATGTGTGGTCTCTGAAGAGAACACACATGCAATGAATCTAGCTGTGGTTAATGAGAAGAACACACATGCAATGACACTGGTTGTTGTTAGTAAAAAGAGCACACATGCAATGACACTGGTGGATCCATGTGTGGTCTCTGAAGAGAACACACATTTCAATGACACTGGTGGATCCATATGTGGTGTGTGAAAAGAACACACATGCAATGACTCCAGTTGTTGTTAGTAAAAAGAACACACATGCAATGATACTGGTGGATCCATGTGTGGTCTGTGAAGAGAACACATATGCAATGACTCTAGCTATGATTACTAAAGAGAACGCACATTTCAATTACACTGGTGGATCCATATGTGGTATGTGAAAAGAACACACATGAAATGACTCCAGTTGTTGTTAGTAAAAAGAACACACATGCAATGACACTGGTGGATCCTTGTGTGGTCTTTGAAGAGAACACAGATGCAATGACTCTAGCTGTGGTTAATAATGAGAAGAACACACATGGAATGACAAAGGTGAATCCATAGGTGGATTGTGAAAAGAACACACATGCAATGACTCTAGTTGTTGTTAGTAAAAATAACACACATGCAATGACACTGGTGGATCCATGTGTGGTCTCTAAAGAGAACACACATTTCAATGACACTGGTGGATCCATATGTGGTATGTGAAAAGAAGAAACATGCAATGACTCTAGTTGTTGTTAGTAAAAAGAACCCACATGCAATGACACTGGTGGATCCATGTGTGGTCTCTGAAGAGAACACACAGGCAATGACTCTAGCTGTAGTTAATGAGAAGAACACACATGCAATGTCACTGGTGGATCCATAGGTGGATTGTGGAAAGAACACACATGCAATGACTCTGGTTGTTGTTAGTAAAAATAACACACATGCAATGACACTGGTGGATCCATGTGTGGTCTCTGAAGAGAACACACATTTCAATGACCCTGGTAGATCCATATGTGGTATGTGAAAACAATAGTCATGAAATGACTCTGGTTGTTGTTAGTAAAAAGAGCACACATGCAATTACACTGGTGGATCCATGTGTGGTCTCTGAAGAGAACACACATGAAATGACTCTAGCTGTGGTTAATGAGAAGAACACACATGCAATGAAACTAGTGGATCCATAGGTGGATTGTGAAAAGAACACACATGCAATGACTCTGGTTGTTGTTAGTAAAAAGAACAGACATGCAATGACAATGGTGGATCCATGTGTGGTCTCTAAAGAGCACACACATTTCAATGACACTTGTGGATCCATATGTGGTATGTGAAAAGAACACATGAAATGACTCCAGTTGTTGTTAGTAAAAGAGCACACATGCAATTACACTAGTGGATCCATGTGTGGTCTTTGAAGAACACACATGGAATGACTCTAGATGTTGTTAATGAGAAGAACACACATGGAATGACAAAGGTGAATCCATAGGTGGATTGTGAAAAGAACACACATGCAATGACTCTAGTTGTTGTTAGTAAAAAGAACACACATGCAATGACACTGGTGGATCCATGTGTGGTCTCTGAAGAGAACACACATTTCAATGACACTGGTGGAACCATATGTGGTATGTGAAAATAATAGTCATGAAATGACTCCAGTTATTGTTAGTAAAAAGACCACACATGCAATAACACTAGTGGATCCATGTGTGGTCTCTGAAGAGAACACACATGCAATGACTCTAGTTGTGGTTAATGAGAAGAACACACATGCAATGACACTGGTGGATCCATAGGTGGATTGTGAAAAGAACACATATGCAATGACTCTCGTTGTTGTTAGTAAAAAGAACACACATGCAATGACACTGGTGGATCCATCTGTGGTCTCTGAAGAGACCACACATTTCAATGACACTGGTGGATCCATATGTGTTATATGAAAAGAATAGTCATGAAATGACTCTAGTTGTTGTTAGTAAAAAGAGCACACATGCAATTACACGGGTCGATCAATGTGTGGTCTCTGAAGAGAATACACATGCAATGACTCTAGCTATGGTTAATGAGAAGAACACACATGCAATGACACTGGTGGATCCATAGGTGGATTGTGAAAAGAACACACATGCAATGACTCCAGTTGTTGTTAGTAAGAAGAACACACATGCAATGACACTGGTGGATCCATGTGTGGTCTCTAAAGAGAACACACTTGCAATGACTCTAGTTGTGGTTAATGAGAAGAACACACATGCAATGTCACTGGTGGATCCATAGGTGGATTGTGGAAAGAATACACATGCAATGACTATGGTTGTTGTTAGTAAAAAGAACACACATTCAATGACAATGGTGGATCCATGTGTGGTCTCTTAAGAGAACACACGTTTCAATGACCCTGGTGGATCCATATGTGGTATGTGAAAAGAATAGTCATGAAATGACTCCAGTTGTTGTTAGCAAAAAGAGCACACATGCAATTACACTGGTGGATGCATGTGTGGTCTCTGAAGAGAACACACATGAAATGACTCTAGCTGTGGTTAATGAGAAGAACACACATGCAATGAAACTAGTGGATCCATAGGTGGATTGTGAAAAGAACACACATGCAATGACTCTGGTTGTTGTTAGTAAAAAGAACACACATGCAATGACAATGGTGGATCCATGTGTGGTCTCTTAAGAGCACACACATTTCAATGACACTTGTGGATCCATATGTGGTATGTGAACAGAACACACATCAAATGACTCCAGTTGTTGTCAGTAAAAAGAGCCCACATGCAATTACACTGGTGGATCCATGTGTGGTCTCTGAAGAGAACACACATGCAATGACTCTAGCTGTTGTTAATGAGAAGAACACACATGCAATGACATTGGTGGATCCATAGGTGGATTGTGAAAAGAACACACATGCAATGACTCTGGTTGTTGTTAGTAAAAAGAACACACATGCAATGACACTGGTGGATCCATGTGTGGTCTCTCAAGAGAACACACATTTCAATTACACTGGTGGATCCATATGTGGTATGTGAAAAGAACACACATGAAATGACTCCAGTTGTTGTTAGTAAAAAGAACACACATGCAATGACACTGCTGGATCCATGTGTGGTCTCTAAAGAGAACACATATGCAATGACTCTAGCTGTGAATCCATAGTTGTGAGAAGAACACACATGCAATGACTCTAGTTGTTGTTAGAAACAAGAACACACATGCAATAACACTGGTGGATCCATGTGTGGTCTCTAAAGAGAACACACATTTCAATGACTTTGGTGGATCCATATGTGGTATGTGAAAAGAACACACATTTCAATGACACTGGTGGATCCATATGTGGTATGTGAAAAGAACACACATGCAATGACACTGTGGATCCAGTGTGTCCATGTTAGTAAAAAGAACACACATGAAATGACACTGGTGGATCCATATGTGGTATGTGAAAAGAAGAAACATGCCATGACTCCAGTTGTTGTTAGTAAGAAGAACACACATGCAATGACACTGGTGGATCCATGTGTGGTCTCTAAAGAGAACACACTTGCAATGACTCTAGCTGTGGTTAATGAGAAGAACACACATGCAATGTCACTGGTGGATCCATGTGTGGTCTCTGAAGAGAACACACATTTCAATGACACTGGTGGAACCATATGTGGTATGTGAAAAGAATAGTCATGAAATGACTCCAGTTATTGTTAGTAAAAAGACCACACATGCAATAACACTAGTGGATCCATGTGTGGTCTCTGAAGAGAACACACATGCAATGACTCTAGTTGTGGTTAATGAGAAGAACACACATGCAATGACTCTGGTGGATCCATAGGTGGATTGTGAAAAGAACACATATGCAATGACTCTCGTTGTTGTTAGTAAAAAGAACACACATGCAATGACACTGGTGGATCCATCTGTGGTCTCTGAAGAGACCACACATTTCAATGACACTGGTGGATCCATATGTGTTATATGAAAAGAATAGTCATGCAATGACTCTAGTTGTTGTTAGTAAAAAGAGCACACATGCAATTACACGGGTGGATCAATGTGTGGTCTCTGAAGAGAACACACATGCAATGACTCTAGCTATGGTTAATGAGAAGAACACACATGCAATGACACTGGTGGATCCATAGGTGGATTGTGAAAAGAACAGACATGTAATGACTCTGGTTGTTGTTAGTAAAAAGAACACACATGCAATGACACTGGTGGATCCATGTGTGTCCATGTCTCTGAAGAGAACACACATGAAATGACACTGGTGGATCCATATGTGGTATGTGAAAAGAAGAAACATGCAATGACTCCAGTTGTTGTTAGTAAGAAGAACACACATGCAATGACACTGGTGGATCCATGTGTGGTCTCTAAAGAGAACACACTTGCAATGACTCTAGCTGTGGTTAATGAGAAGAACACACATGCAATGAAACTAGTGGATCCATAGGTGGATTGTGAAAAGAACACACATGCAATGACTCTGGTTGTTGTTAGTAAAAAGAACACACATGCAATGACAATGGTGGATCCATGTGTGGTCTCTTAAGAGCACACATTTCAATGACACTAGTGGATCCATATGTGGTATGTGAAAAGAATAGTCATGAAATGACTCCAGTTGTTGTTAGCAAAAAGAGCACACATGCAATTACACTGGTGGATCCATGTGTGGTCTCTGAAGAGAACACACATGCAATGACTCTAGCTGTTGTTAATGAGAAGAACACACATGCAATGACATTGGTGGATCCATAGGTGGATTGTGAAAAGAACACACATGCAATGACTCTGGTTGTTGTAAGTAAAAAAGAACACACATGCAATGACACTGGTGGATCCATGTGTGGTCTCTGAAGAGAACACACATTTCAATTACACTGGTGGATCCATATGTGGTATGTGAAAAGAACACACATGAAATGACTCCAGTTGTTGTTAGTAAAAAGAACACACATGCAATGACACTGCTAGATCCATGTGTGGTCTCTAAAGAGAACACATATGCAATGACTCTAGCTGTGGTTAATAATGAGAAGAACACACATGCAATGACAAAGGTGAATCCATAGTTGGATTGTGAAAAGAACACACATGCAATGACTCTAGTTGTTGTTAGTAAAAAGAACACACATGCAATGACACTGGTGGATCCATGTGTGCTCTCTCAAGAGAACACACATTTCAATGACACTGGTGGATCCATATGTGGTATGTGAAAAGAAGAAACATGCAATGACTCTAGTTGTTGTTAGTAAAAAGAACACACATGCAATGACACTGGTGGATCCATATGTGTCCATGTGTGGTCTCTGAAGAGAACACACATGAAATGACACTGGTGGATCCATATGTGGTATGTGAAAAGAAGAAACATGCAATGACTCCAGTTGTTGTTAGTAAGAAGAACACACATGCAATGACACTGGTGGATCCATGTGTGGTCTCTAAAGAGAACACACTTGCAATGACTCTAGCTGTGGTTAATGAGAAGAACACACATGCAATGTCACTGGTGGATCAATAGGTGGATTGTGGAAAGAATACACATGCAATGACTATGGTTGTTGTTAGTAAAAAGAACACATTCAATGACATCACTGATGGATCCATGTGTGGTCTCTGAAGAGAACACACGTTTCAATGACCCTGGTGGATCCATATGTGGTATGTGAAAAGAATAGTCAAGAAATGACTCTAGTTGTTGTTAGCAAAAAGAGCACACATGCAATTACACTGGTGGATGCATGTGTGGTCTCTGAAGAGAACACACATGAAATGACTCTAGCTGTGGTTAATGAGAAGAACACACATGCAATGAAACTAGTGGATCCATAGGTGGATTGTGAAAAGAACACACATGCAATGACTCTGGTTGTTGTTAGTAAAAAGAACACACATGCAATGACAATGGTGGATCCATGTGTGGTCTCTTAAGAGCCCACACATTTCAATGACACTTGTGGATCCATATGTGGTATGTGAACAGAACACACATCAAATGACTCCAGTTGTTGTCAGTAAAAAGAGCCCACATGCAATTACACAGGTGGATCCATGTGTGGTCTCTGAAGAGAACACACATGCAATGACTCTAGCTGTTGTTAATGAGAAGAACACACATGCAATGACACTGGTGGATCCATAGGTGGATTGTGGAAAGAACACACATGCAATGACTCTGGTTGTTGTTAGTAAAAATAACACACATGCAATGACACTGGTGGATCCATGTGTGGTCTCTGAAGAACACACATTTCAATGACCTGGTGGATCCATATGTGGTATGTGAAAAGAATAGTCATGAAATGACTCTGTTGTTGTTAGTAAAAGAGCACACATGCAATTACAGTGGATCCATGTGTGGTCTCTGAAGAGAACACACATGAAATGACTCTAGCTGTGGTTAATGAGAAGAACACACATGCAATGAAACTAGTGGATCCATAGGTGGATTGTGGAAAGAACACACATGCAATGACTCTGGTTGTTGTTAGTAAAAAGAACAGACATGCAATGACAATGGTGGATCCATGTGTGGTCTCTAAAGAGCACACAAATTTCAATGTCACTTGTGGTTCCATATGTGGTATGTGAACAGAACACAAAACATATGACTCCAGTTGTGGTCAGTATAAAGAGCACACATGCAATTACACTAGTGGATCCATGTGTGGTCTTTGAAGAGAACACACATGGAATGACTCTAGATGTTGTTAATGAGAAGAACACACATGCAATGACAGTGGTCGATCCATAGGTGGATTGTGAAAAGAACACACATGCAATGACTCTCGTTGTTGTTAGTAAAAAGAACACACATGCAATGACACTGGTGGATCCATGTGTGGTCTCTGAAGAGAACACACATTTCAATGACACTGGTGGAACCATATGTGGTATGTGAAAAGAATAGTCATGAAATGACTCCAGTTATTGTTAGTAAAAAGACCACACATGCAATAACACTAGTGGATCCATGTGTGGTCTTTGAAGAGAACACACATGCAATGACTCTAGTTGTGGTTAATGAGAAGAACACACATGCAATGACACTGGTGGATCCATAGGTGGATTGTGAAAAGAAAACAGATGCAATGACTCTGCTTGTTAGTAAAAAGAACACACATGCAATGACACTGGTGGATCCATCTGTGGTCTCTGAAGAGACCACACATTTCAATGACACTGGTGGATCCATATGTGTTATATGAAAAGAATAGTCATGAAATGACTCTAGTTGTTGTTAGTAAAAAGAGCACACATGCAATTACACGGGTGGATCAATGTGTGGTCTCTGAAGAGAACACACATGCAATGACTCTAGCTATGGTTAATGAGAAGAACACACATGCAATGACACTGGTGGATCCATAGGTGGATTGTGAAAAGAACACACATGTAATGACTCTGGTTGTTGTTAGTAAAAAGAACACACATGCAATGACCTTTGGTGGATCCATGTGTGTCCATGTGTCTCTGAAGAGAACACACATGAAATTACACTGGTGGATCCATATGTGGTATGTGAAAAGAAGAAACATGCAATGACTCCAGTTGTTGTTAGTAAGAAGAACACACATGCAATGACACTGGTGGATCCATGTGTAGTCTCTAAAGAGAACACACTTGCAATGACTCTAGCTATGGTTAATGAGAAGAACACACATGCAATGTCACTGGTGGATCCATAGGTGGATTGTGGAAAGAATACACATGCAATGACTATGGTTGTTGTTAGTAAAAAGAACACACATTCAATGACACTGGTGGATCCATGTGTGGTCTCTGAAGAGAACACACGTTTCAATGATCCTGGTGGATCCATATGTGGTATGTGAAAAGAATAGTCATGAAATGACTCCAGTTGTTGTTAGCAAAAAGAGCACACATGCAATTACACTAGTGGATGCATGTGTGGTCTCTGAAGAGAACACACATGAAATGACTCTAGCTGTGGTTAATGAGAAGAACACACATGCAATGAAACTAGTGGATCCATAGGTGGATTGTGAAAAGAACACACATGCAATGACTCTGGTTCTTGTTAGTAAAAAGAACACACATGCAATGACAATGGTGGATCCATGTGTGGTCTCTTAAGAGCACACACATTTCAATGACACTTGTGGATCCATATGTGGTATGTGAACAGAACACACATCAAATGACTCCAGTTGTTGTCAGTAAAAAGAGCACACATGCAATTACACTGGTGGATCCATGTGTGGTCTCTGAAGAGAACACACATGCAATGAATCTAGCTGTTGTTAATGAGAAGAACACACATGCAATGACATTGGTGGATCCATAGGTGGATTGTGAAAAGAACACACATGCAATGACTCTGGTTGTTGTTAGTAAAAAGAACACACATGCAATGACACTGGTGGATCCATGTGTGGTCTCTGAAGAGAACACACATTTCAATTACACTGGTGGATCCATATGTGGTATGTGAAAAGAACACACATGAAATGACTCCAGTTGTTGTTAGTAAAAAGAACACACATGCAATGACACTGGTGGATCCATGTGTGGTCTCTGAAGAGAACAGATATTTCAGTGACACTGGTGGATCCATATGTGGTATGTGAACAGAACACACATCAAAAGACTCCAGTTGTTGTTAGTAAAAAGAGCACACATGCAATTACACTGGTGGATGCATGTGTGGTCTCTAAAGAGAACACACATGAAATGACTCTAGCTGTGGTTAATGAGAAGAACACACATGCAATGAAACTAGTGGATCCATAGGTGGATTGTGAAAAGAACACACATGCAATGACTCTGGTTGTTGTTAGTAAAAAGAACACACATGCAATGACAATGGTGGATCCATGTGTGGTCTCTTAAGAGCACACACATTTCAATGACACTTGTGGATCCATATGTGGTATGTGAACAGAACACACATCAAATGACTCCAGTTGTTGTCAGTAAAAAGAGCCCACATGCAATTACACTGGTGGATCCATGTGTGGTCTCTGAAGAGAACACACATGCAATGACTCTAGCTGTTGTTAATGAGAAGAACACACATGCAATGACACTGGTGGATCCATAGGTGGATTGTGGAAAGAACACACATGCAATGACTCTGGTTGTTGTTAGTAAAAATAACACACATGCAATGACACTGGTGGATCCATGTGTGGTCTCTGAAGAGAACACACATTTCAATGACCCTGGTGGATCCATATGTGGTATGTGAAAAGAATAGTCATGAAATGACTCTGGTTGTTGTTAGTAAAAAGAGCACACATGCAATTACACTGGTGGATCCATGTGTGGTCTCTGAAGAGAACACACATGAAATGACTCTAGCTGTGGTTAATGAGAAGAACACACATGCAATGAAACTAGTGGATCCATAGGTGGATTGTGAAAAGAACACACATGCAATGACTCTGGTTGTTGTTAGTAAAAAGAACAGACATGCAATGACAATGGTGGATCCATGTGTGGTCTCTAAAGAGCACACACATTTCAATGACACTTGTGGATCCATATGTGGTATGTGAACAGAACACACAGCAAATGACTCCAGTTGTTGTCAGTAAAAAGAGCACACATGCAATTACACTAGTGGATCCATGTGTGGTCTTTGAAGAGAACACACATGGAATGACTCTAGATGTTGTTAATGAGAAGAACACACATGCAATGACAGTGGTCGATCCATAGGTGGATTGTGAAAAGAACACACATGCAATGACTCTCGTTGTTGTTAGTAAAAAGAACACACATGCAATGACACTGGTGGATCCATGTGTGGTCTCTGAAGAGAACACACATTTCAATGACACTGGTGGAACCATATGTGGTATGTGAAAAGAATAGTCATGAAATGACTCCAGTTATTGTTAGTAAAAAGACCACACATGCAATAACACTAGTGGATCCATGTGTGGTCTTTGAAGAGAACACACATGCAATGACTCTAGTTGTGGTTAATGAGAAGAACACACATGCAATGACACTGGTGGATCCATAGGTGGATTGTGAAAAGAACACATATGCAATGACTCTCGTTGTTGTTAGTAAAAAGAACACACATGCAATGACACTGGTGGATCCATCTGTGGTCTCTGAAGAGACCACACATTTCAATGACACTGGTGGATCCATATGTGTTATATGAAAAGAATAGTCATGAAATGACTCTAGTTGTTGTTAGTAAAAAGAGCACACATGCAATTACACGGGTGGATCAATGTGTGGTCTCTGAAGAGAACACACATGCAATGACTCTAGCTATGGTTAATGAGAAGAACACACATGCAATGACACTGGTGGATCCATAGGTGGATTGTGAAAAGAACACACATGTAATGACTCTGGTTGTTGTTAGTAAAAAGAACACACATGCAATGACACTGGTGGATCCATGTGTGTCCATGTGTGGTCTCTGAAGAGAACACACATGAAATGACACTGGTGGATCCATATGTGGTATGTGAAAAGAAGAAACATGCAATGACTCCAGTTGTTGTTAGTAAGAAGAACACACATGCAATGACACTGGTGGATCCATGTGTAGTCTCTAAAGAGAACACACTTGCAATGACTCTAGCTATGGTTAATGAGAAGAACACACATGCAATGTCACTGGTGGATCCATAGGTGGATTGTGGAAAGAATACACATGCAATGACTATGGTTGTTGTTAGTAAAAAGAACACACATTCAATGACACTGGTGGATCCATGTGTGGTCTCTGAAGAGAACACACGTTTCAATGATCCTGGTGGATCCATATGTGGTATGTGAAAAGAATAGTCATGAAATGACTCCAGTTGTTGTTAGCAAAAAGAGCACACATGCAATTACACTAGTGGATGCATGTGTGGTCTCTGAAGAGAACACACATGAAATGACTCTAGCTGTGGTTAATGAGAAGAACACACATGCAATGAAACTAGTGGATCCATAGGTGGATTGTGAAAAGAACACACATGCAATGACTCTGGTTCTTGTTAGTAAAAAGAACACACATGCAATGACAATGGTGGATCCATGTGTGGTCTCTTAAGAGCACACACATTTCAATGACACTTGTGGATCCATATGTGGTATGTGAACAGAACACACATCAAATGACTCAGGTTGTTGTCAGAAAAGAGCACACATGCAATTACATGGTGGATCCATGTGTGGTCTCTGAAGAACACACATGCAATGAATCTAGCTGTTGTTAATGAGAAGAACACACATGCAATGACATTGGTGGATCCATAGGTGGATTGTGAAAAAAACACACCTGCAATGACTGGTTGTTGTTAGTAAAAAGAACACACATGCAATGACACTGGTGGATCCATGTGTGGTCTCTGAAGAGCACACACATTTCAATTACACTGGTGGATCCATATGTGGTATGTGAAAAGAACACACATGAAATGACTCCAGTTGTTGTTAGTAAAAAGAACACAAATGCAATGACACTGGTGGATCCATGTGTGGTCTCTGAAGAGAACAGATATTTCAGTGACACTGGTGGATCCATATGTGGTATGTGAACAGAACACACATCAAAAGACTCCAGTTGTTGTTAGTAAAAAGAGCACACATGCAATTACACTGGTGGATGCATGTGTGGTCTCTAAAGAGAACACACATGAAATGACTCTAGCTGTGGTTAATGAGAAGAACACACATGCAATGAAACTAGTGGATCCATAGGTGGATTGTGAAAAGAACACATGCAATGACTCGGGTTGTTGTTAGTAAAAAGAACACACATGCAATGACAATGGTGGATCCATGTGTGGTCTCTTAAGAGCACACACATTTCAATGACACTTGTGGATCCATATGTGGTATGTGAACAGAACACACATCAAATGACTCCAGTTGTTGTCAGTAAAAAGAGCCCACATGCAATTACACTGGTGGATCCATGTGTGGTCTCTGAAGAGAACACACATGCAATGACTCTAGCTGTTGTTAATGAGAAGAACACACATGCAATGACACTGGTGGATCCATAGGTGGATTGTGGAAAGAACACACATGCAATGACTCTGGTTGTTGTTAGTAAAAATAACACACATGCAATGACACTGGTGGATCCATGTGTGGTCTCTGAAGAACACACATTTCAATGACCCTGGTGGATCCATATGTGGTATGTGAAAAGAATAGTCATGAAATGACTCTGGTTGTTGTTAGTAAAAAGAGCACACATGCAATTACACTGGTGGATCCATGTGTGGTCTCTGAAGAGAACACACATGAAATGACTCTAGCTGTGGTTAATGAGAAGAACACACATGCAATGAAACTAGTGGATCCATAGGTGGATTGTGAAAAGAACACACATGCAATGACTCTGGTTGTTGTTAGTAAAAAGAACAGACATGCAATGACAATGGTGGATCCATGTGTGGTCTCTAAAGAGCACACACATTTCAATGACACTTGTGGATCCATATGTGGTATGTGAACAGAACACACAGCAAATGACTCCAGTTGTTGTCAGTAAAAAGAGCACACATGCAATTACACTAGTGGATCCATGTGTGGTCTTTGAAGAGAACACACATGGAATGACTCTAGATGTTGTTAATGAGAAGAACACACATGCAATGACAGTGGTCGATCCATAGGTGGATTGTGAAAAGAACACACATGCAATGACTCTCGTTGTTGTTAGTAAAAAGAACACACATGCAATGACACTGGTGGATCCATGTGTGGTCTCTAAAGAGAACACACATTTCAATGACACTGGTGGAACCATATGTGGTATGTGAAAAGAATAGTCAAGAAATGACTCTAGTTGTTGTTAGCAAAAAGAGCACACATGCAATTACACTGGTGGATGCATGTGTGGTCTCTGAAGAGAACACACATGAAATGACTCTAGCTGTGGTTAATGAGAAGAACACACATGCAATGAAACTAGTGGATCCATAGGTGGATTGTGAAAAGAACACACATGCAATGACTCTGGTTGTTGTTAGTAAAAAGAACACACATGCAATGACAATGGTGGATCCATGTGTGGTCTCTTAAGAGCACACACATTTCAATGACACTTGTGGATCCATATGTGGTATGTGAAAAGAATAGTCATGAAATGACTCTAGTTGTTGTTAGTAAAAAGAGCACACATGCAATTACACGGGTGGATCAATGTGTGGTCTCTGAAGAGAACACACATGCAATGACTCTAGCTATGGTTAATGAGAAGAACACACATGCAATGACACTGGTGGATCCATAGGTGGATTGTGAAAAGAACACACATGTAATGACACTGGTGGATCCATGTGTGGTCTCTGAAGAGAACACACATGAAATGACTCTAGCTGTGGTTAATGAGAAGAGCACACATGCAATGAAACTAGTGGATCCATAGGTGGATTGTGAAAAGAACACACATGCAATGACTCTGGTTGTTGTTAGTAAAAAGAACAGACATGCAATGACAATGTTGGATCCATGTGTGGTCTCTAAAGAGCATACACATTTCAATGACACTTGTGGATCCATATGTGGTATGTGAACAGAACACACAGCAAATGACTGCAGTTGTTGTCAGTAAAAAGAGCACACATGCAATTACACTAGTGGATCCATGTGTGGTCTTTGAAGAGAACACACATGGAATGACTCTAGATGTTGTTAATGAGAAGAACACACATGCAATGACAGTGGTCGATCCATAGGTGGATTGTGAAAAGAACACACATGCAATGACTCTCGTTGTTGTTAGTAAAAAGAACACACATGCAATGACACTGGTGGATCCATGTGTGGTCTCTGAAGAGAACACACATTTCAATGACACTGGTGGAACCATATGTGGTATGTGAAAAGAATAGTCATGAAATGACTCCAGTTATTGTTAGTAAAAAGACCACACATGCAATTACACTAGTGGATCCATGTGTGGTCTCTGAAGAGAACACACATGCAATGACTCTAGTTGTGGTTAATGAGAAGAACACACATGCAATGACACTGGTGGATCCATATGTGGATTGTGAAAAGAACACATATGCAATGACTCTCGTTGTTGTTAGTAAAAAGAACACACATGCAATGACACTGGTGGATCCATCTGTGGTCTCTGAAGAGACCACACATTTCAATGACACTGGTGGATCCATATGTGTTATATGAAAAGAATAGTCATGAAATGACTCTAGTTGTTGTTAGTAAAAAGAGCACACATGCAATTACACGGGTGGATCAATGTGTGGTCTCTGAAGAGAACACACATGCAATGACTCTAGCTATGGTTAATGAGAAGAACACACATGCAATGACACTGGTGGATCCATAGGTGGATTGTGAAAAGAACACACATGTAATGACTCTGGTTGTTGTTAGTAAAAAGAACACACATGCAATGACACTGGCGGATCCATGTGTGTCCATGTGTGGTCTCTGAAGAGAACACACATGAAATGACACTGGTGGATCCATATGTGGTATGTGAAAAGAAGAAACATGCAATGACTCCAGTTGTTGTTAGTAAGAAGAACACACATGCAATGACACTGGTGGATCCATGTGTGGTCTCTAAAGAGAACACACTTGCAATGACTCTAGCTGTGGTTAATGAGAAGAACACACATGCAATGTCACTGGTGGATCCATAGGTGGATTGTGGAAAGAATACACATGCAATGACTATGGTTGTTGTTAGTAAAAAGAACATACATTCAATGACACTGGTGGATCCATGTGTGGTCTCTGAAGAGAACACACGTTTCAATGACCCTGGTGGATCCATATGTGGTATGTGAAAAGAATAGTCATGAAATGACTCCAGTTGTTGTTAGCAAAAAGATCACACATGCAATTACACTGGTGGATGCATGTGGTCTCTGAGAGAACACACATGAAATGACTCTAGCTGTGGTTAATGAGAAGAACACACATGCAATGAAACTAGTGGATCCATAGGTGGATTGTGAAAATAACACACATGCAATGACTCTGGTTGTTGTTAGTAAAAAGAACACACATGCAATGACAATGGTGGATCCATGTGTGGTCTCTTAAGAGCACACACATTTCAATGACACTTGTGGATCCATATGTGGTATGTGAACAGAACACACATCAAATGACTCCAGTTGTTGTCAGTAAAAAGAGCCCACATGCAATTACACTGGTGGATCCATGTGTGGTCTCTGAAGAGAACACACATGCAATGACTCTAGCTGTTGTTAATGAGAAGAACACACATGCAATGACATTGGTGGATCCATAGGTGGATTGTGAAAAGAACACACATGCAATGACTCTGGTTGTTGTTAGTAAAAAGAACACACATGCAATGACACTGGTGGATCCATGTGTGGTCTCTGAAGAGAACACACATTTCAATTACACTAGTGGATCCATATTTGGTATGTGAAAAGAACACACGTGAAATGACTCCAGTTGTTGTTAGTAAAAAGAACACACATGCAATGACACTGCTGGATCCATGTGTGGTCTCTAAAGAGAACACATATGCAATGACTCTAGCTGTGGTTAATAATGAGAAGAACACACATGCAATGACAAAGGTGAATCCATAGTTGGATTGTGAAAAGAACACACATGCAATGACTCTAGTTGTTGTTAGTAAAAAGAACACACATGCAATGACACTGGTGGATCCATGTGTGGTCTCTCAAGAGAACACACATTTCAATGACACTGGTGGATCCATATGTGGTATGTGAAAAGAAGAAACATGCAATGACTCCAGTTGTTGTTAGTAAAAAGAACACACATGCAATGACACTGGTGGATCCATATGTGTCCATGTGTGGTCTCTGAAGAGAACACACATGAAATGACACTGGTGGATCCATATGTGGTATGTGAAAAGAAGAAACATGCAATGACTCCAGTTGTTGTTAGTAAGAAGAACACACATGCAATGACACTGGTGGATCCATGTGTGGTCTCTAAAGAGAACACACTTGCAATGACTCTAGCTGTGGTTAATGAGAAGAACACACATGCAATGTCACTGGTGGATCCATAGGTGGATTGTGGAAAGAATACACATGCAATGACTATGGTTGTTGTTAGTAAAAAGAACACACATTCAATGACACTGGTGGATCCATGTGTGGTCTCTGAAGAGAACACACGTTTCAATGACCCTGGTGGATCCATATGTGGTATGTGAAAAGAATAGTCAAGAAATGACTCTAGTTGTTGTTAGCTCAAAGAGCACACATGCAATTACATTGGTGGATGCATGTGTGGTCTCTGAGAACAAACATGAAATGACTCTAGCTGTTGTTACTCAGAAGAACACACATGCAATGAAACTAGTGGATCCATAGGTGGATTGTGAAAGAACACACATGCAATGACTCTGGGTTGTTGTTAGTAAAAGAACACACAATGACAATGGTGGATCCATGTGTGGTCTCTTAAGAGCACACACATTTCAATGACACTTGTGGATCCATATGTGGTATGTGAACAGAACACACATCAAATGACTCCAGTTGTTGTCAGTAAAAAGAGCCCACATGCAATTACACTGGTGGATCCATGTGTGGTCTCTGAAGAGAACACACATGCAATGACTCTAGCTGTTGTTAATGAGAAGAACACACATGCAATGACACTGGTGGATCCATAGGTGGATTGTGGAAAGAACACACATGCAATGACTCTGGTTGTTGTTAGTAAAAATAACACACATGCAATGACACTGGTGGATCCATGTGTGGTCTCTGAAGAGAACACACATTTCAATGACCCTGGTGGATCCATATGTGGTATGTGAAAAGAATAGTCATGAAATGACTCTGGTTGTTGTTAGTAAAAAGAGCACACATGCAATTACACTGGTGGATCCATGTGTGGTCTCTGAAGAGAACACACATGAAATGACTCTAGCTGTGGTTAATGAGAAGAACACACATGCAATGAAACTAGTGGATCCATAGGTGGATTGTGAAAAGAACACACATGCAATGACTCTGGTTGTTGTTAGTAAAAGAACAGACATGCAATGACAATGGTGGATCCATGTGTGGTCTCTAAGAGCACACATTTCAATGACACTTGTGGATCCATATGTGGTATGTGAACAGAACACACAGCAAATGACTCCAGTTGTTGTCAGTAAAAAGAGCACACATGCAATTACACTAGTGGATCCATGTGTGGTCTTTGAAGAGAACACACATGGAATGACTCTAGATGTTGTTAATGAGAAGAACACACATGCAATGACAGTGGTCGATCCATAGGTGGATTGTGAAAAGAACACACATGCAATGACTCTCGTTGTTGTTAGTAAAAAGAACACACATGCAATGACACTGGTGGATCCATGTGTGGTCTCTAAAGAGAACACACATTTCAATGACACTGGTGGAACCATATGTGGTATGTGAAAAGAATAGTCAAGAAATGACTCTAGTTGTTGTTAGCAAAAAGAGCACACATGCAATTACACTGGTGGATGCATGTGTGGTCTCAAAGAACACACATGCAATGACTCTAGCTGTGGTTAATGAGAAGAACACACATGCAATGAAACTAGTGGATCCATAGGTGGATTGTGAAAAGAACACACATGCAATGACTCTGGTTGTTGTTAGTAAAAAGAACACACATGCAATGACAATGGTGGATCCATGTGTGGTCTCTTAAGAGCACACACATTTCAATGACACTTGTGGATCCATATGTGGTATGTGAACAGAACACACATCAAATGACTCCAGTTGTTGTCAGTAAAAAGAGCCCACATGCAATTACACTGGTGGATCCATGTGTGGTCTCTGAAGAGAACACACATGCAATGACTCTAGCTGTTGTTAATGAGAAGAACACACATGCAATGACACTGGTGGATCCATAGGTGGATTGTGGAAAGAACACACATGCAATGACTCTGGTTGTTGTTAGTAAAAATAACACACATGCAATGACACTGGTGGATCCATGTGTGGTCTCTGAAGAGAACACACATTTCAATGACACTGGTGGATCCATATGTGGTATGTGAAAAGAATAGTCATGAA
This sequence comes from Avena insularis, assembly GCA_023614405.1. Taxonomy (NCBI): domain Eukaryota; kingdom Viridiplantae; phylum Streptophyta; class Magnoliopsida; order Poales; family Poaceae; genus Avena; species Avena insularis. The sequence goes on from JAJUPC010000148.1 coordinate 362,695, forward strand.
ATGACTCTGGTTGTTGTTAGGAAAAAGAACACACATGCAATGACACCATGTGTGGTCTCTGAAGAGAACACACATGAAATGACTCTAGCTGTGGTTAATGAGAAGAACACACATGCAATGAAACTAGTGGATCCATAGGTGGATTGTGAAAAGAACACACATGCAATGACTCTGGTTGTTGTTAGTAAAAATAACACACATGCAATGACAATGGTGGATCCATGTGTGGTCTCTAAAGAGCACACACATTTCAATGACACTTGTGGATCCATATGTGGTATGTGAACAGAACACACAGCAAATGACTCCAGTTGTTGTCAGTAAAAAGAGCACACATGCAATTACACTAGTGGATCCATGTGTGGTCTTTGAAGAGAACACACATGGAATGACTCTAGATGTTGTTAATGAGAAGAACACACATGCAATGACAGTGGTCGATCCATAGGTGGATTGTGAAAAGAACACACATGCAATGACTCTCGTTGTTGTTAGTAAAAAGAACACACATGCAATGACACTGGTGGATCCATGTGTGGTCTCTGAAGAGAACACACATTTCAATGACACTGGTGGAACCATATGTGGTATGTGAAAAGAATAGTCATGAAATGACTCCAGTTATTATTAGTAAAAAGACCACACATGCAATAACACTAGTGGATCCATGTGTGGTCTCTGAAGAGAACACACATGCAATGACTCTAGTTGTGGTTAATGAGAAGAACACACATGCATTGACACTGGTGGATCCATAGGTGGATTGTGAAAAGAACACATATGCAATGACTCTCGTTGTTGTTAGTAAAAAGAACACACATGCAATGACACTGGTGGATCCATCTGTGGTCTCTGAAGAGACCACACATTTCAATGACACTGGTGGATCCATATGTGTTATATGAAAAGAATAGTCATGAAATGACTCAAGTTGTTGTTAGTAAAAAGAGCACACATGCAATTACACGGGTGGATCAATGTGTGGTCTCTGAAGAGAACACACATGCAATGACTCTAGCTATGGTTAATGAGAAGAACACACATGCAATGACACTGGTGGATCCATAGGTGGATTGTGAAAAGAACACACATGTAATGACTCTGGTTGTTGTTAGTAAAAAGAACACACATGCAATGACACTGGTGGATCCATGTGTGTCCATGTGTGGTCTCTGAAGAGAACACACATGAAATGACACTGGTGGATCCATATGTGGTATGTGAAAAGAAGAAACATGCAATGACTCCAGTTGTTGTTAGTAAGAAGAACACACATGCAATGACACTGGTGGATCCATGTGTGGTCTCTAAAGAGAACACACTTGCAATGACTCTAGCTGTGGTTAATGAGAAGAACACACATGCAATGTCACTGGTGGATCCATAGGTGGATTGTGGAAAGAATACACATGCAATGACTATGGTTGTTGTTAGTAAAAAGAACACACATTCAATGACACTGGTGGATCCATGTGTGGTCTCTGAAGAGAACACACGTTTCAATGACCCTGGTGGATCCATATGTGGTATGTGAAAAGAATAGTCATGAAATGACTCCAGTTGTTAGCAAAAGAGCACACATGCAATTACTGGTGGATGCATGTGTGGTCTCTGAAGAGAACACACATGAAATGACTCTAGCTGTGGTTAATGAGAAGAACACACATGCAATGAAACTAGTGGATCCATAGGTGGATTGTGAAAAGAACACACATGCAATGACTCTGGTTGTTGTTAGTAAAAAGAACACACATGCAATGACAATGGTGGATCCATGTGTGGTCTCTTAAGAGCACACACATTTCAATGACACTTGTGGATCCATATGTGGTATGTGAACAGAACACACATCAAATGACTCCAGTTGTTGTCAGTAAAAATAGCCCACATGCAATTACACTGGTGGATCCATGTGTGGTCTCTGAAGAGAAGACACATGCAATGACTCTAGCTGTTGTTAATGAGAAGAACACACATGCAATGACATTGGTGGATCCATAGGTGGATTGTGAAAAGAACACACATGCAATGACTCTGGTTGTTGTTAGTAAAAAGAACACACATGCAATGACACTGGTGGATCCATGTGTGGTCTCTGAAGAGAACACACATTTCAATGACCCTGGTGGATCCATATGTGGTATGTGAAAAGAATAGTCAAGAAATGACTCTAGTTGTTCTTAGCAAAAAGAGCACACATGCAATTACACTGGTGGATCCATAGGTGGATTGTGAAAAGAACACACATGTAATGACTCTGGTTGTTGTTAGTAAAAAGAACACACATGCAATGACACTGGTGGATCCATGTGTGTCCATGTGTGGTCTCTGAAGAGAACACACATGAAATGACACTGGTGGATCCATATGTGGTATGTGAAAAGAAGAAACATGCAATGACTCCAGTTGTTGTTAGTAAGAAGAACACACATGCAATGACACTGGTGGATCCATGTGTGGTCTCTAAAGAGAACACACTTGCAATGACTCTAGCTGTGGTTAATGAGAAGAACACACATGCAATGTCACTGGTGGATCCATAGGTGGATTGTGGAAAGAATACACATGCAATGACTATGGTTGTTGTTACTAAAAAGAACACACATTCAATGACACTGGTGGATCCATGTGTGGTCTCTGAAGAGAACACACGTTTCAATGACCCTGGTGGATCCATATGTGGTATGTGAAAAGAATAGTCAAGAAATGACTCTAGTTGTTGTTAGCAAAAAGAGCACACATGCAATTACACTGGTGGATGCATGTGTGGTCTCTGAAGAGAACACACATGAAATGACTCTAGCTGTGGTTAATGAGAAGAACACACATGCAATGAAACTAGTGGATCCATAGGTGGATTGTGAAAAGAACACACATGCAATGACTCTGGTTGTTGTTAGTAAAAAGAACACACATGCAATGACAATGGTGGATCCATGTGTGGTCTCTTAAGAGCACACACATTTCAATGACACTTGTGGATCCATATGTGGTATGTGAACAGAACACACATCAAATGACTCCAGTTGTTGTCAGTAAAAAGAGCCCACATGCAATTACACTGGTGGATCCATGTGTGGTCTCTGAAGAGAACACACATGCAATGACTCTAGCTGTTGTTAATGAGAAGAACACACATGCAATGACACTGGTGGATCCATAGGTGGATTGTGGAAAGAACACACATGCAATGACTCTGGTTGTTGTTAGTAAAAATAACACACATGCAATGACACTGGTGGATCCATGTGTGGTCTCTAAAGAGAACACACATTTCAATGACCCTGGTGGATCCATATGTGGTATGTGAAAAGAATAGTCATGAAATGACTCTGGTTGTTGTTAGTAAAAAGAGCACACATGCAATTACACTGGTGGATCCATGTGTGGTCTCTGAAGAGAACACACATGAAATGACTCTAGCTGTGGTTAATGAGAAGAACACACATGCAATGAAACTAGTGGATCCATAGGTGGATTGTGAAAAGAACACACATGCAATGACTCTGGTTGTTGTTAGTAAAAAGAACAGACATGCAATGACAATGGTGGATCCATGTGTGGTCTCTGAAGAGAACACACATTTCAATGACACTGGTGGAACCATATGTGGTATGTGAAAAGAATAGTCATGAAATGACTCCAGTTATTGTTAGTAAAAAGACCACACATGCAATAACACTAGTGGATCCATGTGTGGTCTCTGAAGAGAACACACATGCAATGACTCTAGTTGTGGTTAATGAGAAGAACACACATGCAATGACACTGGTGGATCCATAGGTGGATTGTGAAAAGAACACATATGCAATGACTCTCGTTGTTGTTAGTAAAAAGAACACACATGCAATGACACTGGTGGATCCATCTGTGGTCTCTGAAGAGACCACACATTTCAATGACACTGGTGGATCCATATGTGTTATATGAAAAGAATAGTCATGAAATGACTGTAGTAGTTGTTAGTAAAAAGAACACACATGCAATGACACTGGTGGATCAATGTGTGGTCTCTGAAGAGAACACACATGCAATGACTCTTGCTATGGTTAATCAGAAGAACACACATGCAATGACACTGGTGGATCCATAGGTGGATTGTGAAAAGAACACACATGTAATGACTCTGGTTGTTGTTAGTAAAAAGAACACACATGCAAGGACACTGGTGGATCCATGTGTGTCCATGTGTGGTCTCTGAAGAGAACACACATGAAATGACACTGGTGGATCCATATGTGGTATGTGAAAAGAAGAAACATGCAATGACTCCAGTTGTTGTTAGTAAGAAGAACACACATGCAATGACACTAGTGGATCCATGTGTGGTCTCTAAAGAGAACACACTTGCAATGACTCTAGCTGTGGTTAATGAGAAGAACACACATGCAATGTCACTGGTGGATCCATAGGTGGATTGTGGAAAGAATACACATGCAATGACTATGGTTGTTGTTAGTAAAAAGAACACACATTCAATGACACTGGTGGATCCATGTGTGGTCTCTGAAGAGAACACACTATTCAATGACCCTGGTGGATCCATATGTGGTATGTGAAAAGAATAGTCATGAAATGACTCCAGTTGTTGTTAGCAAAAAGAGCACACATGCAATTACACTGGTGGATGCATGTGTGGTCTCTGAAGAGAACACACATGAAATGACTCTAGCTGTGGTTAATGAGAAGAACACACATGCAATGAAACTAGTGGATCCATAGGTGGATTGTGAAAAGAACACACATGCAATGACTCTGGTTGTTGTTAGTAAAAAGAACACACATGCAATGACAATGGTGGATCCATGTGTGGTCTCTTAAGAGCACACACATTTCAATGACACTTGTGGATCCATATGTGGTATGTGAACAGAACACACATCAAATGACTCCAGTTGTTGTCAGTAAAAAGAGCCCACATGCAATTACACTGGTGGATCCATGTGTGGTCTCTGAAGAGAACACACATGCAATGACTCTAGCTGTTGTTAATGAGAAGAACACACATGCAATGACATTGGTGGATCCATAGGTGGATTGTGAAAAGAACACACATGCAATGACTCTGGTTGTTGTTAGTAAAAAGAACACACATGCAATGACACTGGTGGATCCATGTGTGGTCTCTAAAGAGAACACATATGCAATGACTCTAGCTATGGTTAATAATGAGAAGAACACACATGCAATGACAAAGGTGAATCCATAGTTGGATTGTGAAAAGAACACACATGCAATGACTCTAGTTGTTGTTAGTAAAAAGAACACACATGCAATGACACTGGTGGATCCATGTGTGGTCTCTCAAGAGAACACACATTTCAATGACACTGGTGGATCCATATGTGGTATGTGAAAAGAAGAAACATGCAATGACTCCAGTTGTTGTTAGTAAAAAGAACACACATGCAATGACACTGGTGGATCCATATGTGTCCATGTGTGGTCTCTGAAGAGAACACACATGAAATGACACTGGTGGATCCATATGTGGTATGTGAAAAGAAGAAACATGCAATGACTCCAGTTGTTGTTAGTAAGGAGAACACACATGCAATGACACTGGTGGATCCATGTGTGGTCTCTAAAGAGAACACACTTGCAATGACTCTAGCTGTGGTTAATGAGAAGAACACACATGCAATGTCACTGGTGGATCCATAGGTGGATTGTGCAAAGAACACACATGCAATGACTCTGGTTGTTGTTAGTAAAAGAACACACATTCAATGACATGGTGGATCCAAGTTAGGTCTATGAAGATAACACATTTCAATGACACTGGTGGATCCATATGTGGTATGTGAAAAGAATAGTCAAGAAATGACTCTAGTTGTTGTTAGCAAAAAGAGCACACATGCAATTACACTGGTGGATGCATGTGTGGTCTCTGAAGAGAACACACATGAAATGACTCTAGCTGTGGTTAATGAGAAGAACACACATGCAATGAAACTAGTGGATCCATAGGTGGATTGTGGAAAGAACACACATGCAATGACTCTGGTTGTTGTTAGTAAAAAGAACACACATGCAATGACAATGGTGGATCCATGTGTGGTCTCTTAAGAGCACACACATTTCAATGACACTTGTGGATCCATATGTGGTATGTGAACAGAACACACATCAAATGACTCCAGTTGTTGTCAGTAAAAAGAGCCCACATGCAATTACACTGGTGGATCCATGTGTGGTCTCTGAAGAGAACACACATGCAATGACTCTAGCTGTTGTTAATGAGAAGAACACACATGCAATGACACTGGTGGATCCATAGGTGGATTGTGGAAAGAACACACATGCAATGACTCTGGTTGTTGTTAGTAAAAATAACACACATGCAATGACACTGGTGGATCCATGTGTGGTCTCTAAAGAGAACACACATTTCAATGACCCTGGTGGATCCATATGTGGTATGTCAAAAGAATAGTCATTAAATGACTCTGGATGTTGAAAGTAAAAAGAGCACACATGCAATTACACTGGTGGATCCATGTGTGGTCTCTGAAGAGAACACACATGAAATGACTCTAGCTGTGGTTAATGAGAAGAACACACATGCAATGAAACTAGTGGATCCATAGGTGGATTGTGAAAAGAACACACATGCAATGACTCTGGTTGTTGTTAGTAAAAAGAACAAACATGCAATGACAATGGTGGATCCATGTGTGGTCTCTAAAGAGCACACACATTTCAATGACACTTGTGGATCCATATGTGGTATGTGAACAGAACACACAGCAAATGACTCCAGTTGTTGTCAGTAAAAAGAGCACACATGCAATTACACTAGTGGATCCATGTGTGGTCTTTGAAGAGAACACATGGAATGACTCTAGATGTTGTTAATGAGAAGAACACACATGCAATGACAAGTGGATCCATAGGTGGATTGTGAAAAGAACACACATGCAATGACTCTCGTTATTGTTAGTAAAAAGAACACATGCAATGACACTGGTGGATCCATGTGTGGACTCTGAAGAGAACACACATTTCAATGACACTGGTGGAACCATATGTGGTATGTGAAAAGAATAGTCATGAAATGACTCCAGTTATTGTTAGTAAAAAGACCACACATGCAATAACACTAGTGGATCCATGTGTGGTCTCTGAAGAGAACACACATGCAATGACTCTAGTTGTGGTTAATGAGAAGAACACACATGCAATGACACTGGTGGATCCATAGGTGGATTGTGAAAAGAACACATATGCAATGACTCTCGTTGTTGTTAGTAAAAAGAACACACATGCAATGACACTGGTGGATCCATCTGTGGTCTCTGAAGAGACCACACATTTCAATGACACTGGTGGATCCATATGTGTTATATGAAAAGAATAGTCATGAAATGACTGTAGTAGTTGTTAGTAAAAAGAACACACATGCAATGACACTGGTGGATCAATGTGTGGTCTCTGAAGAGAACAAACATGCAATGACTCTATCTATGGTTAATCAGAAGAACACACATGCAATGACACTGGTGGATCCATAGGTGGATTCTGAAAAGAACACACATGTAATGACTCTGGTTGTTGTTAGTAAAAAGAACACACATGCAATGACACTGGTGGATCCATGTGTGTCCATGTGTGGTCTCTGAAGAGAACACACATGAAATGACACTGGTGGATCCATATGTGGTATGTGAAAAGAAGAAACATGCAATGACTCCAGTTGTTGTTAGTAAGAAGAACACACATGCAATGACACTAGTGGATCCATGTGTGGTCTCTAAAGAGAACACACTTGCAATGACTCTAGCTGTGGTTAATGAGAAGAACACACATGCAATGTCACTGGTGGATCCATAGGTGGATTGTGGAAAGAATACACATGCAATGACTATGGTTGTTGTTAGTAAAAAGAACACACATTCAATGACGCTGGTGGATCCATGTGTGGTCTCTGAAGAGAACACACGTTTCAATGACCCTGGTGGATCCATATGTGGTATGTGAAAAGAATAGTCATGAAATGACTCCAGTTGTTGTTAGCAAAAAGAGCACACATGCAATTACACTGGTGGATGCATGTGTGGTCTCTGAAGAGAACACACATGAAATGACTCTAGATGTGGTTAATGAGAAGAACACACATGCAATGAAACTAGTGGATCCATAGGTGGATTGTGAAAAGAACACACATGCAATGACTCTGGTTGTTGTTAGTAAAAAGAACACACATGCAATGACAATGGTGGATCCATGTGTGGTCTCTTAAGAGCACACACATTTCAATGACACTTGTGGATCCATATGTGGTATGTGAACAGAACACACATCAAATGACTCCAGTTGTTGTCAGTAAAAAGAGCCCACATGCAATTACACTGGTGGATCCATGTGTGGTCTCTGAAGAGAAGACACATGCAATGACTCTAGCTGTTGTTAATGAGAAGAACACACATGCAATGACATTGGTGGATCCACAGGTGGATTGTGAAAATAACACACATGCAATGACTCTCGTTATTGTTATTAAAAAGAACACACATGCAATGACACTGGTGGATCCATGTGTGGTCTCTGAAGAGAACACACATTTCAATTACACTGGTGGATCCATATGTGGTATGTGAAAAGAACACACATGAAATGACTCCAGTTGTTGTTAGTAAAAAGAACACACATGCAATGACACTACTGGATCCATGTGTGGTCTCTAAAGAAAACACATATGCAATGACTCTAGCTATGGTTAATAATGAGAAGAACACACATGCAATGACAAAGGTGAATCCATAGTTGGATTGTGAAAAGAACACACATGCAATGACTCTAGTTGTTGTTAGTAAAAAGAACACACATGCAATGACACTGGTGGATCCATGTGTGGTCTCTCAAGAGAACACACATTTCAATGACACTGGTGGATCCATATGTGGTATGTGAAAAGAAGAAACATGCAATGACTCTAGTTGTTGTTAGTAAAAAGAACACACATGCAATGACACTGGTGGATCCATATGTGTCCATGTGTGGTCTCTGAAGAGAACACACATGAAATGACACTGGTGGATCCATATGTGGTATGTGAAAAGAAGAAACATGCAATGACTCCAGTTGTTGTTAGTAAGCAGAACACACATGCAATGACACTGGTGGATCCATGTGTGGTCTCTAAAGAGAACACACTTGCAATGACTCTAGCTGTGGTTAATGAGAAGAACACACATGCAATGTCACTGGTGGATCCATAGGTGGATTGTGGAAAGAATACACATGCAATGACTATGGTTGTTGTTAGTAAAAAGAACACACATTCAATGACACTGATGGATCCATGTGTGGTCTCTGAAGAGAACACACGTTTCAATGACCCTGGTGGATCCATATGTGGTATGTGAAAAGAATAGTCAAGAAATGACTCTAGTTGTTGTTAGCAAAAAGAGCACACATGCAATTACACTGGTGGATGCATGTGTGGTCTCTGAAGAGAACACACATGAAATGACTCTAGCTGTGGTTAATGAGAAGAACACACATGCAATGAAACTAGTGGATCCATAGGTGGATTGTGAAAATAACACACATGCAATGACTCTAGTTGTTGTTAGTAAAAAGAACACACATGCAATGACAATGGTGGATCCATGTGTGGTCTCTTAAGAGCACACACATTTCAATGACACTTGTGGATCCATATGTGGTATGTGAACAGAACACACATCAAATGACTCCAGTTGTTGTCAGTAAAAAGAGCCCACATGCAATTACACTGGTGGATCCATGTGTGGTCTCTGAAGAGAACACACATGCAATGACTCTAGCTGTTGTTAATGAGAAGAACACACATGCAATGACACTGGTGGATCCATAGGTGGTGTGGAAAGAACACACATGCAATGACTCTGGTTGTTGTTAGTAAAAATAACACACATGCAATGACACTGGTGGATCCATGTGTGGTCTCTGAAGAGAACACACATTTCAATGACCTGTGGATCCATATGTGGTATGTGAAAAGAATAGTCATGAAATGACTCTAGTTGTTGTTAGTAAAAAGAGCACACATGCAATTACACTGGTGGATCCATGTGTGGTCTCTGAAGAGAACACACATGAAATGACTCTAGCTGTGGTTAATGAGAAGAACACACATGCAATGAAACTAGTGGATCCATAGGTGGATTGTGAAAAGAACACACATGCAATGACTCTGGTTGTTGTTAGTAAAAAGAACAAACATGCAATGACAATGGTGGATCCATGTGTGGTCTCTTAAGAGCACACACATTTCAATGACACTTGTGGATCCATATGTGGTATGTGAACAGAACACACATCAAATGACTCCAGTTGTTGTCAGTAAAAAGAGCCCACATGCAATTACACTGGTGGATCCATGTGTGGTCTCTGAAGAGAAGACACATGCAATGACTCTAGCTGTTGTTAATGAGAAGAACACACATGCAATGACATTGGTGGATCCATAGGTGGATTGTGAAAAGAACACACATGCAATGACTCTCGTTGTTGTTAGTAAAAAGAACACACATGCAATGACACTGGTGGATCCATGTGTGGTCTCTGAAGAGAACACACATTTCAATTACACTGGTGGATCCATATGTGGTATGTGAAAAGAACACACATGAAATGACTCCAGTTGTTGTTAGTAAAAAGAACACACATGCAATGACACTGCTGGATCCATGTGTGGTCTCTAAAGAGAACACATATGCAATGACTCTAGCTATGGTTAATAATGAGAAGAACACACATGCAATGACAAAGGTGAATCCATAGTTGGATTGTGAAAAGAACACACATGCAATGACTCTAGTTGTTGTTAGTAAAAATAACACACATGCAATGACACTGGTGGATCCATGTGTGGTCTCTCAAGAGAACACACATTTCAATGACACTGGTGGATCCATATGTGGTATGTGAAAAGAAGAAACATGCAATGACTCCAGTTGTTGTTAGTAAAAAGAACACACATGCAATGACAATGGTGGATCCATGTGTGGTCTCTTAAGAGCACACACATTTCAATGACACTTGTGGATCCATATGTGGTATGTGAACAGAACACACATCAAATGACTCAGTTGTTGTCGTGAAAAGAGCCCACATGCAATTACATCGGTGGATCCATGTGTGGTCTCTGAAGAGAACACACATGCAATGACTCTAGCTGTTGTTAATGAGAAGAACACACATGCAATGACACTGGTGGATCCATAGGTGGATTGTGGAAAGAACACACATGCAATGACTCTGGTTGTTGTTAGTAAAAATAACACACATGCAATGACACTGGTGGATCCATGTGTGGTCTCTGAAGAGAACACACATTTCAATGACCCTGGTGGATCCATATGTGGTATGTGAAAAGAATAGTCATGAAATGACTCTGGTTGTTGTTAGTAAAAAGAGCACACATGCAATTACACTAGTGGATCCATGTGTGGTCTCTGAAGAGAACACACATGAAATGACTCTAGCTGTGGTTAATGAGAAGAACACACATGCAATGAAACTAGTGGATCCATAGGTGGATTGTGAAAAGAACACACATGCAATGACTCTGGTTGTTGTTAGTAAAAAGAACAGACATGCAATGACAATGGTGGATCCATGTGTGGTCTCTTAAGAGCACACACATTTCAATGACACTTGTGGATCCATATGTGGTATGTGAACAGAACACACATCAAATGACTCCAGTTGTTGTCAGTAAAAAGAGCCCACATGCAATTACACTGGTGGATCCATGTGTGGTGTCTGAAGAGAAGACACATGCAATGACTCTAGCTGTTGTTAATGAGAAGAACACACATGCAATGACATTGGTGGATCCATAGGTGGATTGTGAAAAGAACACACATGCAATGACTCTCGTTGTTGTTAGTAAAAAGAACACACATGCAATGACACTGGTGGATCCATGTGTGTGGTCTGAAGAGAACACACATTTCAATTACACTGGTGGATCCATATGTGGTATGTGAAAAGAACACACATGAAATGACTCCAGTTGTTGTTAGTAAAAAGAACACACATGCAATGACACTGCTGGATCCATGTGTGGTGTCTAAAGAGAACACATATGCAATGACTCTAGCTATGGTTAATAATGAGAAGAACACACATGCAATGACAAAGGTGAATCCATAGTTGGATTGTGAAAAGAACACACATGCAATGACTCTAGTTGTTGTTAGTAAAAAGAACACACATGCAATGACACTGGTGGATCCATGTGTGGTCTCTCAAGAGAACACACATTTCAATGACACTGGTGGATCCATATGTGGTATGTGAAAAGAAGAAACATGCAATGACTCCAGTTGTTGTTAGTAAAAAGAACACACATGCAATGACACTGGTGGATCCATATGTGTCCATGTGTGGTCTCTGAAGAGAACACACATGAAATGACACTGGTGGATCCATATGTGGTATGTGAAAAGAAGAAACATGCAATGACTCCAGTTGTTGTTAGTAAGAAGAACACACATGCAATGACACTGGTGGATCCATGTGTGGTCTCTAAAGAGAACACACTTGCAATGACTCTAGCTGTGGTTAATGAGAAGAACACACATGCAATGTCACTGGTGGATCCATAGGTGGATTGTGGAAAGAATACACATGCAATGACTATGGTTGTTGTTAGTAAAAAGAACACACATTCAATGACCTTTGGTGGATCCATGTGTGGTCTCTGAAGAGAACACACGTTTCAATGACCCTGGTGGATCCATATGTGGTATGTGAAAAGAATAGTCAAGAAATGACTCTAGTTGTTGTTAGCAAAAAGAGCACACATGCAATTACACTGGTGGATGCATGTGTGGTCTCTGAAGAGAACACACATGAAATGACTCTAGCTGTGGTTAATGAGAAGAACACACATGCAATGAAACTAGTGGATCCATAGGTGGATTGTGAAAAGAACACACATGCAATGACTCTGGTTGTTGTTAGTAAAAAGAACACACATGCAATGACAATGGTGGATCCATGTGTGGTCTCTTAAGAGCACACATTTCAATGACACTTGTGGATCCATATGTGGTATGTGAAGAACACACATCAAATGACTCCAGTTGTTGTCAAGAAAAGAGCCCACATGCAATTACATCAGGATCCATGTGTGGTCTCTGAAGAGAACACACATGCAATGACTCTAGCTGTTGTTAATGAGAAGAACACACATGCAATGACACTGGTGGATCCATAGGTGGATTGTGGAAAGAACACACATGCAATGACTCTGGTTGTTGTTAGTAAAAATAACACACATGCAATGACACTGGTGGATCCATGTGTGGTCTCAAGAGAACACACATTTCAATGACCCGTGGATCCATATGTGGTATGTGAAAAGAATAGTCATGAAATGACTCTGGTTGTTGTTAGTAAAAAGAGCACACATGCAATTACACTGGTGGATCCATGTGTGGTCTCTGAAGAGAACACACATGAAATGACTCTAGCTGTGGTTAATGAGAAGAACACACATGCAATGAAACTAGTGGATCCATAGGTGGATTGTGAAAAGAACACACATGCAATGACTCTGGTTGTTGTTAGTAAAAAGAACAGACATGCAATGACAATGGGGGATCCATGTGTGGTCTCTAAAGAGCACACACATTTCAATGACACTTGTGGACCCATATGTGGTATGTGAACAGAACACACAGCAAATGACTCCAGTTGTTGTCAGTAAAAAGAGCACACATGCAATTACACTAGTGGATCCATGTGTGGTCTTTGAAGAGAAGACACATGCAATGACTCTAGATGTTGTTAATGAGAAGAACACACATGCAATGACAGTGGTCGATCCATAGGTGGATTGTGAAAAGAACACACATGCAATGACTCTCGTTGTTGTTAGTAAAAAGAACACACATGCAATGACATCAGGATCCATGTGTGGTCTCAAGAGTACACACATTTCAATGACACTGGTGGAACCATATGTGGTATGTGAAAAGAATAGTCATGAAATGACTCCAGTTATTGTTAGTAAAAAGACCACACATGCAATAACACTAGTGGATCCATGTGTGGTCTCTAAAGAGAACACACATGCAATGACTCTAGTTGTGGTTAATCAGAAGAACACACATGCAATGACACTGGTGGATCCATAGGTGGATTGTGAAAAGAACACATATGCAATGACTCTCGTTGTTGTTAGTAAAAAGACCACACATGCAATGACACTGGTGGATCCATCTGTGGTCTCTGAAGAGACCACACATTTCAATGACACTGGTGGATCCATATGTGTTATATGAAAAGAATAGTCATGAAATGACTCTAGTTGTTGTTAGTAAAAAGAGCACACATGCAATTACATGGGTGGATCAATGTGTGGTCTCTGAAGAGAACACACATGCAATGACTCTAGCTATGGTTAATGAGAAGAACACACATGCAATGACACTGGTGGATCCATAGGTGGATTGTGAAAAGAACACACATGTAATGACTCTGGTTGTTGTTAGTAAAAAGAACACACATGCAATGACACTGGTGGATCCATGTGTGTCCATGTGTGGTCCCTGAAGAGAACACACATGAAATGACACTGGTGGATCCATATGTGGTATGTGAAAAGAAGAAACATGCAATGACTCCAGTTGTTGTTAGTAAGAAGAACACACATGCAATGACACTGGTGGATCCATGTGTGGTCTCTAAAGAGAACACACTTGCAATGACTCTAGCTGTGGTTAATGAGAAGAACACACATGCAATGACAGTGGTCGATCCATAGGTGGATTGTGAAAAGAACACACATGCAATGACTCTCGTTGTTGTTAGTAAAAAGAACACACATGCAATGACACTGCTGGATCCATGTGTGGTCTCTGAAGAGAACACACATTTCAATGACACTGGTGGAACCATATGTGGTATGTGAAAAGAATAGTCATGAAATGACTCCAGTTATTGTTAGTAAAAAGACCACACATGCAATAACACTAGTGGATCCATGTGTGGTCTCTAAAGAGAACACACATGCAATGACTCTAGTTGTGGTTAATCAGAAGAACACACATGCAATGACACTGGTGGATCCATAGGTGGATTGTGAAAAGAACACATATGCAATGACTCTCGTTGTTGTTAGTAAAAAGACCACACATGCAATGACACTGGTGGATCCATCTGTGGTCTCTGAAGAGACCACACATTTCAATGACACTGGTGGATCCATATGTGTTATATGAAAAGAATAGTCATGAAATGACTCTAGTTGTTGTTAGTAAAAAGAGCACACATGCAATTACATGGGTGGATCAATGTGTGGTCTCTGAAGAGAACACACATGCAATGACTCTAGCTATGGTTAATGAGAAGAACACACATGCAATGACACTGGTGGATCCATAGGTGGATTGTGAAAAGAACACACATGTAATGACTCTGGTTGTTGTTAGTAAAAAGAACACACATGCAATGACACTGGTGGATCCATGTGTGTCCATGTGTGGTCTCTGAAGAGAACACACATGAAATGACACTGGTGGATCCATATGTGGTATGTGAAAAGAAGAAACATGCAATGACTCCAGTTGTTGTTAGTAAGAAGAACACACATGCAATGACACTGGTGGATCCATGTGTGGTCTCTAAAGAGAACACACTTGCAATGACTCTAGCTGTGGTTAATGAGAAGAACACACATGCAATGACACTGGTCGATCCATAGGTGGATTGTGAAAAGAACACACATGCAATGACTCTCGTTGTTGTTAGTAAAAAGAACACACATGCAATGACACTGCTGGATCCATGTGTGGTCTCTAAAGAGAACAGATATTTCAATGACACTGGTGGATCCATAGGTGGATTGTGAAAAGAACACACATGTAATGACCCTGGTTGTTGTTTGTAAAAAAAACACACATGCAATGACACTAGTGGATCCATGTGTGGTCTCTGAAGAGAACACACACATGCGATGACACTGGTGGATCCATAGGTGGATTGTGAAAAGAACACACATGTAATGACTCTGGTTGTTGTTAGTAAAAAGAACACACATGCAATGACACTGGTGGATCCATGTGTGTCCATGTGTGGTCTCTGAAGAGAACACACATGAAATGACACTGGTGGATCCATATGTGGTATGTGAAAAGAAGAAACATGCAATGACTCCAGTTGTTGTTAGTAAGAAGAACACACATGCAATGACACTGGTGGATCCATGTGTGGTATCTAAAGAGAACACACTTGCAATGACTCTAGCTGTGTTTAATGAGAAGAACACACATGCAATGTCACTGGTGGATCCATAGGTGGATTGTGGAAAGAATACACATGCAATGACTATGGTTGTTGTTAGTAAAAAGAACACACATTCAATGACACTGGTGGATCCATGTGTGGTCTCTGAAGAGAACACACGTTTCAATGACCCTGGTGGATCCATATGTGGTATGTGAAAAGAATAGTCATGAAATGACTCTAGTTGTTGTTAGCAAAAAGAGGACACATGCAATTACACTGGTGGATGCATGTGTGGTCTCTGAAGAGAACACACATGAAATGACTCTAGCTGTGGTTAATGAGAAGAACACACATGCAATGCAACTAGTGGATCCATAGGTGGATTGTGAAAATAACACACATGCAATGACTCTGGTTGTTGTTAGTAAAAAGAACACACATGCAATGACAATGGTGGATCCATGTGTGGTCTCTTAAGAGCACACACATTTCAATGACACTTGTGGATCCATATGTGGTATGTGAACAGAACACACATCAAATGACTCCAGTTGTTGTCAGTAAAAAGAGCCCACATGCAATTACACTGGTGGATCCATATGTGGTCTCTGAAGAGAAGACACATGCAATGACTCTAGCTGTTGTTAATGAGAAGAACACACATGCAATGACATTGGTGGATCCATAGGTGGATTGTGAAAAGAACACACATGCAATGACTCTGGTTGTTGTTAGTAAAAAGAACACACATGCAATGACACTGGTGGATCCATGTGTGGTCTCTGAAGAGAACACACATTTCAATTACACTGGTGGATCCATATGTGGTATGTGAAAAGAACACACATGAAATGACTCCAGTTGTTGTTAGTAAAAAGAACACACATGCAATGACACTGCTGGATCCATGTGTGGTCTCTAAAGAGAACACATATGCAATGACTCTAGCTGTGGTTAATAATGAGAAGAACACACATGCAATGACAAAGGTGAATCCATAGTTGGATTGTGAAAAGAACACACATGCAATGACTCTAGTTGTTGTTAGTAAAAAGAACACACATGCAATGACACTGGTGGATCCATGTGTGGTCTCTCAAGAGAACACACATTTCAATGACACTGGTGGATCCATATGTGGTATGTGAAAAGAAGAAACATGCAATGACTCCAGTTGTTGTTAGTAAAAAGAACACACATGCAATGACACTGGTGGATCCATATGTGTCCATGTGTGGTCTCTGACGAGAACACACATGAAATGACACTGTGGATCCATATGTGGTATGTGAAAAGAAGAAACATGCAATGACTCCAGTTGTTGTTAGTAAGAAGAACACACATGCAATGACACTGGTGGATCCATGTGTGGTCTCTAAAGAGAACACACTTGCAATGACTCTAGCTGTGGTTAATGAGAAGAACACACATGCAATGTCACTGGTGGATCCATAGGTGGATTGTGGAAAGAATACACATGCAATGACTATGGTTGTTGTTAGTAAAAAGAACACACATTCAATGACACTGGTGGATCCATGTGTGGTCTCTGAAGAGAACACACGTTTCAATGACCCTGGTGGATCCATATGTGGTATGTGAAAAGAATAGTCAAGAAATGACTCTAGTTGTTGTTAGCAAAAAGAGCACACATGCAATTACACTGGTGGATGCATGTGGTCTGAAGAGAACACACATGAAATGACTCTAGCTGTGGTTAATGAGAAGAACACACATGCAATGAAACTAGTGGATCCATAGGTGGATTGTGAAAAGAACACACATGCAATGACTCTGGTTGTTGTTAGTAAAAAGAACACACATGCAATGACAATGGTGGATCCATGTGTGGTCTCTTAAGAGCACACACATTTCAATGACACTTGTGGATCCATATGTGGTATGTGAACAGAACACACATCAAATGACTCCAGTTGTTGTCAGTAAAAAGAGCCCACATGCAATTACACTGGTGGATCCATGTGTGGTCTCTGAAGAGAACACACATGCAATGACTCTAGCTGTTGTTAATGAGAAGAACACACATGCAATGACACTGGTGGATCCATAGGTGTATTGTGAAAAGAACACACATGCAATGACTCTGGTTGTTGTTAGTAAAAAGAACACACATGCAATGACACTGGTGGATCCATGTGTGGTCTCTGAAGAGAACACACATTTCAATGACCCTGGTGGATCCATATGTGGTATGTGAAAAGAATAGTCATGAAATGACTCTGGTTGTTGTTAGTAAAAAGAGCACACATGCAATTACACTGGTGGATCCATGTGTGGTCTCTGAAGAGAACACACATGAAATGACTCTAGCTGTGGTTAATGAGAAGAACACACATGCAATGAAACTAGTGGATCCATAGGTGGATTGTGAAAAGAACACACATGCAATGACTCTGGTTGTTGTTAGTAAAAAGAACAGACATGCAATGACAATGGTGGATCCATGTGTGGTCTCTAAAGAGCACACACATTTCAATGACACTTGTGGATCCATATGTGGTATGTGAACAGAACACACATCAAATGACTCCAGTTGTTGTCAGTAAAAAGAGCCCACATGAAATTACACTGGTGGATCCATATGTGGTCTCTGAGGAGAAGACACATGCAATGACTCTAGCTGTTGTTAATGAGAAGAACACACATGCAATGACATTGGTGGATCCATAGGTGGATTGTGAAAAGAACACACATGCAATGACTCTGGTTGTTGTTAGTAAAAAGAACACACATGCAATGACACTGGTGGATCCATGTGTGGTCTCTGAAGAGAACACACATTTCAATTACACTGGTGGATCCATATGTGGTATGTGAAAAGAACACACATGAAATGACTCCAGTTGTTGTTAGTAAAAAGAACACACATGCAATGACACTGCTGGATCCATGTGTGGTCTCTAAAGAGAACACATATGCAATGACTCTAGCTGTGGTTAATAATGAGAAGAACACACATGCAATGACAAAGGTGAATCCATAGTTGGATTGTGAAAAGAACACACATGCAATGACTCTAGTTGTTGTTAGTAAAAAGAACACACATGCAATGACACTGGTGGATCCATGTGTGGTCTCTCAAGAGAACACACATTTCAATGACACTGGTGGATCCATATGTGGTATGTGAAAAGAAGAAACATGCAATGACTCCAGTTGTTGTTAGTAAAAAGAACACACATGCAATGACACTGGTGGATCCATATGTGTCCATGTGTGGTCTCTGAAGAGAACACACATGAAATGACACTGTGGATCCATATGTGGTATGTGAAAAGAAGAAACATGCAATGACTCCAGTTGTTGTTAGTAAGAAGAACACACATGCAATGACACTGGTGGATCCATGTGTGGTCTCTAAAGAGAACACACTTGCAATGACTCTAGCTGTGGTTAATGAGAAGAACACACATGCAATGTCACTGGTGGATCCATAGGTGGATTGTGGAAAGAATACACATGCAATGACTATGGTTGTTGTTAGTAAAAAGAACACACATTCAATGACACTGGTGGATCCATGTGTGGTCTCTGAAGAGAACACACGTTTCAATGACCCTGGTGGATCCATATGTGGTATGTGAAAAGAATAGTCAAGAAATGACTCTAGTTGTTGTTAGCAAAAAGAGCACACATGCAATTACACTGGTGGATGCATGTGTGGTCTGTGAAGAGAACACACATGAAATGACTCTAGCTGTGGTTAATGAGAAGAACACACATGCAATGAAACTAGTGGATCCATAGGTGGATTGTGAAAAGAACACACATGCAATGACTCTGGTTGTTGTTAGTAAAAAGAACACACATGCAATGACAATGGTGGATCCATGTGTGGTCTCTTAGCACACACATTTCAATGACACTTGTGGATCCATATGTGGTATGTGAAAGAACACACATCAAATGACTCAGTTGTTGTCAAGAAAAGAGCACACATGCAATTACACTGGTGGATCCATGTGTGGTCTCTGAAGAGAACACACATGGAATGACTCTAGCTGTTGTTAATGAGAAGAACACACATGCAATGACACTGGTGGATCCATAGGTGTATTGTGAAAAGAACACACATGCAATGACTCTGGTTGTTGTTAGTAAAAAGAACACACATGCAATGACACTGGTGGATCCATGTGTGGTCTCTGAAGAGAACACACATTTCAATGACCCTGGTGGATCCATATGTGGTATGTGAAAAGAATAGTCATGAAATGACTCTGGTTGTTGTTAGTAAAAAGAGCACACATGCAATTACACGGGTGGATCCATGTGTGGTCTCTGAAGAGAACACACATGAAATGACTCTAGCTGTGGTTAATGAGAAGAACACACATGCAATGAAACTAGTGGATCCATAGGTGGATTGTGAAAAGAACACACATGCAATGACTCTGGTTGTTGGTAGTAATAAGAAAAAACATGCAATGACAATGGTGGATCCATGTGTGGTCTCTAAAGAGCACACACATTTCAATGACACTTGTGGATCCATATGTGGTATGTGAACAGAACACACAGCAAATGACTCCAGTTGTTGTCAGTAAAAAGAGCACACATGCAATTACACTAGTGGATCCATGTGTGGTCTTTGAAGAGAACACACATGGAATGACTCTAGATGTTGTTAATGAGAAGAACACACATGCAATGACAGTGGTCGATCCATAGGTGGATTGTGAAAAGAACACACATGCAATGACTCTCGTTGTTGTTAGTAAAAAGAACACACATGCAATGACACTGGTGGATCCATGTGTGGTCTCTGAAGAGTACACACATTTCAATGACACTGGTGGAACCATATGTGGTATGTGAAAAGAATAGTCATGAAATGACTCCAGTTATTGTTAGTAAAAAGACCACACATGCAATAACACTAGTGGATCCATGTGTGGTCTCTGAAGAGAACACACATGCAATGACTCTAGTTGTGGTTAATGAGAAGAACACACATGCAATGACACTGGTGGATCCATAGGTGGATTGTGAAAAGAACACATATGCAATGACTCGTTGTTGTTAGTAAAAAGAACACACATGCAATGACACTGGTGGATCCATCTGGTCAGTCCTTGAAGAGACCACACATTTCAATGACACTGGTGGATCCATATGTGTTATATGAAAAGAATAGTCATGAAATGACTCTAGTTGTTGTTAGTAAAAAGAGCACACATGCAATTACACGGGTGGATCAATGTGTGGTCTCTGAAGAGAACACACATGCAATGACTCTAGCTATGGTTAATGAGAAGAACACACATGCAATGACACTGGTGGATCCATAGGTGGATTGTGAAAAGAACACACATGTAATGACTCTGGTTGTTGTTAGTAAAAAGAACACACATGCACGACCTGGTGGATCCATGTGTGTCCATGTGTGGTCTCTGAAGAGAACACACATGAAATGACACTGGTGGATCCATATGTGGTATGTGAAAAGAAGAAACATGCAATGACTCCAGTTATTGTTAGTAAGAAGAACATACATGCAATGACACTGGTGGATCCATGTGTGGTCTCTAAATAGAACACACTTGCAATGACTCTAGCTGTGGTTAATGAGAAGAACACACATGCAATGTCACTGGTGGATCCATAGGTGGATTGTGGAAAGAATACACATGCAATGACTATGGTTGTTGTTAGTAAAAAGAACACACATTCAATGACACTGGTGGATCCATGTGTGGTCTCTGAAGAGAACACACGTTTCAATGACCCTAGTGGATCCATATGTGGTATGTGAAAAGAATAGTCATGAAATGACTCCAGTTGTTGTTAGCAAAAAGAGCACACATGCAATTACACTGGTGGATGCATGTGTGGTCTCTGAAGAGAACACACATGAAATGACTCTAGCTGTGGTTAATGAGAAGAACACACATGCAATGAAACTAGTGGATCCATAGGTGGATTGTGAAAAGAACACACATGCAATGACTCTGGTTGTTGTTAGTAAAAAGAACACACATGCAATGACAATGGTGCATCCATGTGTGGTCTCTTAAGAGCACACACATTTCAATGACACTTGTGGATCCATATGTGGTATGTGAACAGAACACACATCAAACGACTCCAGTTGTTGTCAGTAAAAAGAGCCCACATGCAATTACACTGGTGGATCCATGTGTGGTCTCTGAAGAGAACACACATGCAATGACTCTAGATGTTGTTAATGAGAAGAACACACATGCAATGACATTGGTGGATCCATAGGTGTATTGTGAAAAGAACACACATGCAATGACTCTGGTTGTTGTTAGTAAAAAGAACACACATGCAATGACACTGGTGGATCCATGTGTGGTCTCTGAAGAGAACACACATTTCAATTACACTGGTGGATCCATATGTGGTATGTGAAAAGAACACACATGAAATGATTCCAGTTGTTGTTAGTAAAAAGAACACACATGCAATGACACTGCTGGATCCATGTGTGGTCTCTAAAGAGAACACATATGCAATGACTCTAGCTGTGGTTAATAATGAGAAGAACACACATGCAATGACAAAGGTGAATCCATAGGTGGATTGTGAAAAGAACACACATGCAATGACTCTAGTTGTTGTTAGTAAAAAGAACACACATGCAATGACACTGGTGGATCCATGTGTGGTCTCTCAAGAGAACACACATTTCAATGACACTGGTGGATCCATATGTGGTATGTGAAAAGAAGAAACATGCAATGACTCCAGTTGTTGTTAGTAAAAAGAACACACATGCAATGACACTGGTGGATCCATGTGTGTCCATGCGTGGTCTCTGAAGAGAACACACATGAAATGACATTGGTGGATCCATATGTGGTATGTGAAAAGAAGAAACATGCAATGACTCCAGTTGTTGTTAGTAAGAAGAACACACATGCAATGACACTGGTGGATCCATGTGTGGTCTCTAAAGAGAACACACTTGCAATGACTCTAGCTGTGGTTAATGAGAAGAACACACATGCAATGTCACTGGTGGATCCATAGGTGGATTGTGGAAAGAATACACATGCAATGACTATGGTTGTTGTTAGTAAAAAGAACACACATTCAATGACACTGGTGGATCCATGTGTGGTCTCTGAAGAGAACACACGTTTCAATGACCCTGGTGGATCCATATGTGGTATGTGAAAAGAATAGTCATGAAATGACTCCAGTTGTTGTTAGCAAAAAGAGCACACATGCAATTACATTTGGTGGATGCATGTGTGTTCTCTTAAGAGAACACACATGAAATGACACTAGCTGTGGTTAATGAGAAGAACACACATGCAATGAAACTAGTGGATCCATAGGTGGATTGTGAAAAGAACACACATGCAATGACTCTGGTTGTTGTTAGTAAAAAGAACACACATGCAATGACAATGGTGGATCCATGTGTGGTCTCTTAAGAGCACACCCATTTCAATGACACTTGTGGATCCATATGTGGTATGTGAACAGAACACACATCAAATGACTCCAGTTGTTGTCAGTAAAAAGAGCCCACATGCAATTACACTGGTGGATCCATGTGTGGTCTCTGAAGAGAACACACATGCAATGACTCTAGCTGTTGTTAATGAGAAGAACACACATGCAATGACATTTGTGGATCCATAGGTGTATTGTGAAAAGAACACACATGCAATGACTCTGGTTGTTGTTAGTAAAAAGAACACACATGCAATGACACTGGTGGATCCATGTGTGGTCTCTGAAGAGAACACACATTTCAATTACACTGGTGGATCCATATGTGGTATGTGAAAAGAACACACATGAAATGATTCCGGTTGTTGTTAGTAAAAAGAACACACATGCAATGACACTGCTGGATCCATGTGTGGTCTCTCAAGAGAACACATATGCAATGACTCTAGTTGTGGTTAATAATGAGAAGAACACACATGCAATGACAAAGGTGAATCCATAGGTGGATTGTGAAAAGAACACACATGCAATGACTCTAGTTGTTGTTAGTAAAAAGAACACACATGCAATGACACTGGTGGATCCATGTGTGGTCTCTCAAGAGAACACACATTTCAATGACACTGGTGGATCCATATGTGGTATGTGAAAAGAAGAAACATGCAATGACTCCAGTTGTTGTTAGTAAAAAGAACACACATGCAATGACACTGGTGGATCCATGTGTGTCCATGTGTGGTCTCTAAAGAGAACACACATAAAATGACACTGGTGGATCCATATGTGGTATGTGAAAAGAAGAAACATGCAATGACTCCAGTTGTTGTTAGTAAGAAGAACACACATGCAATGACACTGGTGGATCCATGTGTGGTCTCTAAAGAGAACACACTTGCAATGACTCTAGCTGTGGTTAATGAGAAGAACACACATGCAATGTCACTGGTGGATCCATAGGTGGATTGTGGAAAGAATACACATGCAATGACTATGGTTGTTGTTAGTAAAAATAACACACATTCAATGACACTGGTGGATCCATGTGTGGTCTCTGAAGAGAACACACGTTTCAATGACCCTGGTGGATCCATATGTGGTATGTGAAAAGAATAGTCATGAAATGACTCCAGTTGTTGTTAGCAAAAAGAGCACACATGCAATTACACTGGTGGATGCATGTGTGGTCTCTGAAGAGAACACACATGAAATGACTCTAGCTGTGGTTAATGAGAAGAACACACATGCAATGAAACTAGTGGATCCATAGGTGGATTGTGAAAAGAACACACATGCAATGACTCTGGTTGTTGTTAGTAAAAAGAACACACATGCAATGACAATGGTGGATCCATGTGTGGTCTCTTAAGAGCACACACATTTCAATGACACTTGTGGATCCATTTGTGGTATGTGAACAGAACACACATCAAATGACTCCAGTTGTTGTCAGTAAAAAGAGCCCACATGCAATTACACTGGTCGATCCATGTGTGGTCTCTGAAGAGAACACACATGCAATGACTCTAGCTGTTGTTAATGAGAAGAACACACATGCAATGACACTGGTTGATCCATAGGTGGATTGTGGAAAGAACACACATGCAATGACTCTGGTTGTTGTTAGTAAAAATAACACACATGCAATGACACTGGTGGATCCATGTGTGGTCTCTGAAGAGAACACACATTTCAATGACCCTGGTGGATCCATATGTGGTATGTGAAAAGAATAGTCATGAAATGACTCTGGTTGTTGTTAGTAAAAATAGCACACATGCAATTACACTGGTGGATCCATGTGTGGTCTCTGAAGAGAACACACATGAAATGACTCTAGCTGTGGTTAATGAGAAGAACACACATGCAATGAAACTAGTGGATCCATAGGTGGATTGTGAAAAGAACACACATGCAATGACTCTGGTTGTTGTTAGTAAAAAGAACAGACATGCAATGACAATGGTGGATCCATGTGTGGTCTCTAAAGAGCACACACATTTCAATGACACTTGTGGATCCATATGTGGTATGTGAACAGAACACACAGCAAATGACTCCAGTTGTTGTCAGTAAAAAGAGCACACATGCAATTACACTAGTGGATCCATGTGTGGTCTTTGAAGAGAACACACATGGAATGACTCTAGATGTTGTTAATGAGAAGAACACACATGCAATGACAGTGGTCGATCCATAGGTGGATTGTGAAAAGAACACACATGCAATGACTCTCGTTGTTGTTAGTAAAAAGAACACACATGCAATGACACTGGTGGATCCATGTGTGGTCTCTGAAGAGAACACACATTTCAATGACACTGGTGGAACCATGTGTGGTATGTGAAAAGAATAGTCATGAAATGACTCAGTTATTGTTAGTAAAAGACCACACATGCAATAACACTAGTGGATCCATGTGTGGTCTCTGAAGAGAACACACATGCAATGACTCTAGCTATGGTTAATGAGAAGAACACAAATGCAATGACACTGGTGGATCCATAGGTGGATTGTGAAAAGAACACACATGTAATGACTCTGGTTGTTGTTAGTAAAAAGAACACACATGCAATGACACTGGTGGATCCATGTGTGTCCATGTGTGGTCTCTGAAGAGAACACACATGAAATGACACTGGTGGATCCATATGTGGTATGTGAAAAGAAGAAACATGCAATGACTCGAGTTGTTGTTAGTAAGAAGAACACACATGCAATGACACTGGTGGATCCATGTGTGGTCTCTAAAGAGAACACACTTGCAATGACTCTAGCTGTGGTTAATGAGAAGAACACACATGCAATGTCACTGGTGGATCCATAGGTGGATTGTGGAAAGAATACACATGCAATGACTATGGTTGTTGTTAGTAAAAATAACACACATTCAATGACACTGGTGGATCCATGTGTGGTCTCTGAAGAGAACACACGTTTCAATGACCCTGGTGGATCCATATGTGGTATGTGAAAAGAATAGTCATGAAATGACTCCAGTTGTTGTTAACAAAAAGATCACACATGCAATTACACTGGTGGATGCATGTGTGGTCTCTGAAGAGAACACACATGAAATGACACTAGCTGTGGTTAATGAGAAGAACACACATGCAATGAAACTAGTGGATCCATAGGTGGATTGTGAAAAGAACACACATGCAATGACTCTGGTTGTTGTTAGTAAAAAGAACACACATGCAATGACAATGGTGGATCCATGTGTGGTCTCTTAAGAGCACACACATTTCAATGACACTTGTGGATCCATATGTGGTATGTGAACAGAACACACATCAAATGACTCCAGTTGTTGTCAGTAAAAAGAGCACACATGCAATTACACTAGTGGATCCATGTGTGGTCTTTGAAGAGAACACACATGGAATGACTCTAGATGTTGTTAATGAGAAGAACACACATGCAATGACAGTGGTCGATCCATAGGTGGATTGTGAAAAGAACACACATGCAATGACTCTCGTTGTTGTTAGTAAAAAGAACACACATGCAATGACACTGGTGGATCCATGTGTGGTCTCTGAAGAGAACACATTTCAATGACTTTGGTGGAACCATGTGTTGTATGTGAAAAGAATAGTCATGAAATGACTCCAGTTATTGTTAGTAAAAAGACCACACATGCAATAACACTAGTGGATCCATGTGTGGTCTCTGAAGAGAACACACATGCAATGACTCTAGCTATGGTTAATGAGAAGAACACAAATGCAATGACACTGGTGGATCCATAGGTGGATTGTGAAAAGAACACACATGTAATGACTCTGGTTGTTGTTAGTAAAAAGAACACACATGCAATGACACTGGTGGATCCATGTGTGTCCATGTGTGGTCTCTGAAGAGAACACACTTGAAATGACACTGGTGGATCCATATGTGGTATGTGAAAAGTATAAGCATGCAATGACAACAGTTGTTGTTAGTAAGAAGAACACACATGCAATGACACTTTGGTGGATCCATGTGTGGTCTCTAAAGAACACACTTGCAATGACTCTAGCTGTGGTTAATGAGAAGAACACACATGCAATGTCCTGGTGGATCCATAGGTGGATTGTGGAAAGAATACACATGCAATGACTATGGTTGTTGTTAGTAAAAAGAACACACATTCAATGACACTGGTGGATCCATGTGTGGTCTCTGAAGAGAACACACGTTTCAATGACCCTGGTGGATCCATATGTGGTATGTGAAAAGAATAGTCATGAAATGACTCCAGTTGTTGTTAGCAAAAAGATCACACATGCAATTACACTGGTGGATGCATGTGTGGTCTCTGAAGAGAACACACATGAAATGACACTAGCTGTGGTTAATGAGAAGAACACACATGCAATGAAACTAGTGGATCCATAGGTGGATTGTGAAAAGAACACACATGCAATGACTCTGGTTGTTGTTAGTAAAAAGAACACACATGCAATGACAATGGTGGATCCATGTGTGGTCTCTTAAGAGCACACACATTTCAATGACACTTGTGGATCCATATGTGGTATGTGAACAGAACACACATCAAATGACTCCAGTTGTTGTCAGTAAAAAGAGCCCACATGCAATTACACTGGTGGATCCATGTGTGGTCTCTGAAGAACACACATGCAATGACTCTAGGCATTGTTAATGAGAAGAACACACATGCAATGACATTTGTGGATCCATAGGTGTATTGTGAAAAGAACACACATGCAATGACTCTGGTTGTTGTTAGTAAAAAGAACACACATGCAATAACACTGGTGGATCCATGTGTGGTCTCTGAAGAGAACACACATTTCAATTACACTGGTGGATCCATATGTGGTATGTGAAAAGAACACACATGAAATGATTCCGGTTGTTGTTAGTAAAAAGAACACACATGCAATGACACTGCTGGATCCATGTGTGGTCTCTCAAGAGAACACATATGCAATGACTCTAGTTGTGGTTAATAATGAGAAGAACACACATGCAATGACAAAGGTGAATCCATAGGTGGATTGTGAAAAGAACACACATGCAATGACTCTAGTTGTTGTTAGAAAAAAGAACACACATGCAATGACACCGGTGGATCCATGTGTGGTTTCTAAAGAGAACACATATTTCAATGACACTGATGGATCCATATGTGGTATGTGAAAAGAAGAAACATGCAATGACTCCAGTTGTTGTTAGTAAAAAGAACACACATGCAATGACACTGGTGGATCCATGTGTGTCCATGTGTGGTCTCTGAAGAGAACACACATAAAATGACACTGGTGGATCCATATGTGGTATGTGAAAAGAAGAAACATGCAATGACTCCAGTTGTTGTTAGTAAGAAGAACACACATGCAATGACACTGGTGGATCCATGTGTGGTCTCTAAAAGAACACACTTGCAATGACTCTAGTTGGTTAATGAGAAGAACACACATGCAATGTCACTGGTGGATCCATAGGTGGATTGTGGAAAGAATACACATGCAATGACTATGGTTGTTGTTAGTAAAAATAACACACATTCAATGACACTGGTGGATCCATGTGTGGTCTCTGAAGAGAACACACGTTTCAATGACCCTGGTGGATCCATATGTGGTATGTGAAAAGAATAGTCATGAAATGACTCCAGTTGTTGTTAGCAAAAAGAGCACACATGCAATTACACTGGTGGATCCATGTGTGGTCTCTGAAGAGAACACACATGCAATGACTCTAGCTGTTGTTAATGAGAAGAACACACATGCAATGACATTTGTGGATCCATAGGTGTATTGTGAAAAGAACACACATGCAATGACTCTGGTTGTTGTTAGTAAAAAGAACACACATGCAATGACACTGGTGGATCCATGTGTGGTCTCTGAAGAGAACACACATTTCAATTACACTGGTGGATCCATATGTGGTATGTGAAAAGAACACACATGAAATGATTCCGGTTGTTGTTAGTAAAAAGAACACACATGCAATGACACTGCTGGATCCATGTGTGGTCTCTCAAGAGAACACATATGCAATGACTCTAGTTGTGGTTAATAATGAGAAGAACACACATGCAATGACAAAGGTGAATCCATAGGTGGATTGTGAAAAGAACACACATGCAATGACTCTAGTTGTTGTTAGTAAAAAGAACACACATGCAATGACACTGGTGGATCCATGTGTGGTCTCTCAAGAGAACACACATTTCAATGACACTGGTGGATCCATATGTGGTATGTGAAAAGAAGAAACATGCAATGACTCCAGTTGTTGTTAGTAAAAAGAACACACATGCAATGACACTGGTGGATCCATGTGTGTCCATGTGTGGTCTCTGAAGAGAACACACATAAAATGACACTGGTGGATCCATATGTGGTATGTGAAAAGAAGAAACATGCAATGACTCCAGTTCTTGTTAGTAAGAAGAACACACATGCAATGACACTGGTGGATCCATGTGTGGTCTCTAAAGAGAACACACTTGCAATGACTCTAGCTGTGGTTAATGAGAAGAACACACATGCAATGTCACTGGTGGATCCATAGGTGGATTGTGGAAAGAATACACATGCAATGACTATGGTTGTTGTTAGTAAAAATAACACACATTCAATGACACTGGTGGATCCATGTGTGGTCTCTGAAGAGAACACACGTTTCAATGACCCTGGTGGATCCATATGTGGTATGTGAAAAGAATAGTCATGAAATGACTCCAGTTGTTGTTAGCAAAAGAGCACAAATGCAATTACACTGGTGGATGCATGTGTGGTCTCTGAAGAGAACACACATGAAATGACTCTAGCTGTGGTTAATGAGAAGAACACACATGCAATGAAACTAGTGGATCCATAGGTGGATTGTGAAAAGAACACACATGCAATGACTCTGGTTGTTGTTAGTAAAAAGAACACACATGCAATGAAAATGGTGGATCCATGTGTGGTCTCTTAAGAGCACACACATTTCAATGACACTTGTGGATCCATATGTGGTATGTGAACAGAACACACATCAAATGACTCCAGTTGTTGTCAGTAAAAAGAGCCCACATGCAATTACAGCTCGATCCATGTGTGGTCTCTGAAGAGAACACACATGCAATGACTCTAGCTGTTGTTAATGAGAAGAACACACATGCAATGACACTGGTTGATCCATAGGTGGATTGTGGAAAGAACACACATGCAATGACTCTGGTTGTTGTTAGTAAAAATAACACACATGCAATGACACTGGTGGATCCATGTGTGGTCTCTGAAGAGAACACACATTTCAATGACCCTGGTGGATCCATATGTGGTATGTGAAAAGAATAGTCATGAAATGACTCTGGTTGTTGTTAGTAAAAATAGCACACATGCAATTACACTGGTGGATCCATGTGTGGTCTCTGAAGAGAACACACATGAAATGACTCTAGCTGTGGTTAATGAGAAGAACACACATGCAATGAAACTAGTGGATCCATAGGTGGATTGTGAAAAGAACACACATGCAATGACTGGTTGTTGTTAGTAAAAAACAGACATGCAATGACAATGGTGGATCCATGTGTGGACTCTAAAGAGAACACACATGTCAATGTCCCTAGTGGGTCCATATGTGGTATGTGAACAGAACACAGAAATGACTCAGTTGTTGTCGATAAAAAAGAGCACACATGCAATTACACTAGTGGATCCATGTGTGGTCTTTGAAGAGAACACACATGGAATGACTCTAGATGTTGTTAATGAGAAGAACACACATGCAATGACAGTGGTCGATCCATAGGTGGATTGTGAAAAGAACACACATGCAATGACTCTCGTTGTTGTTAGTAAAAAGAACACACATGCAATGACACTGGTGGATCCATGTGTGGTCTCTGAAGAGAACACACATTTCAATGACACTGGTGGAACCATGTGTGGTATGTGAAAAGAATAGTCATGAAATGACTCCAGTTATTGTTAGTAAAAAGACCACACATGCAATAACACTAGTGGATCCATGTGTGGTCTCTGAAGAGAACACACATGCAATGACTCTAGCTATGGTTAATGAGAAGAACACAAATGCAATGACACTGGTGGATCCATAGGTGGATTGTGAAAAGAACACACATGTAATGACTCTGGTTGTTGTTAGTAAAAAGAACACACATGCAATGACACTGGTGGATCCATGTGTGTACATGTGAGGTCTCTGACGAGAAAAAACATGAAATGACACTGGTGGATCCATATGTGGTATGTGAAAAGAAGAAACATGCAATGACTCGAGTTGTTGTTAGTAAGAAGAACACACATGCAATGACACTGGTGGATCCATGTGTGGTCTCTAAAGAGAACACACTTGCAATGACTCTAGCTGTGGTTAATGAGAAGAACACACATGCAATGTCACTGGTGGATCCATAGGTGGATTGTGGAAAGAATACACATGCAATGACTATGGTTGTTGTTAGTAAAAATAACACACATTCAATGACACTGGTGGATCCATGTGTGGTCTCTGAAGAGAACACACGTTTCAATGACCCTGGTGGATCCATATGTGGTATGTGAAAAGAATAGTCATGAAATGACTCCAGTTGTTGTTAACAAAAAGATCACACATGCAATTACACTGGTGGATGCATGTGTGGTCTCTGAAGAGAACACACATGAAATGACACTAGCTGTGGTTAATGAGAAGAACACACATGCAATGAAACTAGTGGATCCATAGGTGGATTGTGAAAAGAACACACATGCAATGACTCTGGTTGTTGTTAGTAAAAAGAACACACATGCAATGACAATGGTGGATCCATGTGTGGTCTCTTAAGAGCACACACATTTCAATGACACTTGTGGATCCATATGTGGTATGTGAACAGAACACACATCAAATGACTCCAGTTGTTGTCAGTAAAAAGAGCACACATGCAATTACACTAGTGGATCCATGTGTGGTCTTTGAAGAGAACACACATGGAATGACTCTAGATGTTGTTAATGAGAAGAACACACATGCAATGACATTTGTCGATCCATAGGTGGATTGTGAAAAGAACACACATGCAATGACTCTCGTTGTTGTTAGTAAAAAGAACACACATGCAATGACACTGGTGGATCCATGTGTGGTCTCTGAAGAGAACACACATTTCAATGACACTGGTGGAACCATGTGTGGTATGTGAAAAGAATAGTCATGAAATGACTCCAGTTATTGTTAGTAAAAAGACCACACATGCAATAACACTAGTGGATCCATGTGTGGTCTCTGAAGAGAACACACATGCAATGACTCTAGCTATGGTTAATGAGAAGAACACAAATGCAATGACACTGGTGGATCCATAGGTGGATTGTGAAAAGAACACACATGTAATGACTCTGGTTGTTGTTAGTAAAAAGAACACACATGCAATGACACTGGTGGATCCATGTGTGTCCATGTGTGGTCTCTGAAGAGAACACACATGAAATGACACTGGTGGATCCATATGTGGTATGTGAAAAGAAGAAACATGCAATGACTCCAGTTGTTGTTAGTAAGAAGAACACACATGCAATGACACTGGTGGATCCATGTGTGGTCTCTAAAGAGAACACACTTGCAATGACTCTAGCTGTGGTTAATGAGAAGAACACATGCAATGTCACTTTGGTGGATCCATAGGTGGATTGTGGAAAGAATACACATGCAATGACTATGGTTGTTGTTAGTAAAAAGAACACATTCAATGACATTTGGTGGATCCATGTGTGGTCTCAAGAGAACACACGTTTCAATGACCTGGTGGATCCATATGTGGTATGTGAAAAGAATAGTCATGAAATGACTCCAGTTGTTGTTAGCAAAAAGATCACACATGCAATTACATCAGGATGCATGTGTGGTCTCTGAAGAGAACACACATGAAATGACACTAGCTGTGGTTAATGAGAAGAACACACATGCAATGAAACTAGTGGATCCATAGGTGGATTGTGAAAAGAACACACAATGACTCTGGTTGTTGTTAGTAAAAGAACACACATGCAATGACAATGGTGGATCCATGTGGTCTCTTAAGAGCACACACATTTCAATGACACTTGTGGATCCATATGTGGTATGTGAACAGAACACACATCAAATGACTCCAGTTGTTGTCAGTAAAAAGAGCCCACATGCAATTACACTGGTGGATCCATGTGTGGTCTCTGAAGAGAACACACATGCAATGACTCTAGCTGTTGTTAATGAGAAGAACACACATGCAATGACATTGGTGGATCCATAGGTGGATTGTGAAAAGAACACACATGCAATGACTCTGGTTGTTGTTAGTAAAAAGAACACACATGCAATGACAATGGTGGATCCATGTGTGGTCTCTTAAGAGCACACACATTTCAATGACACTTGTGGATCCATATGTGGTATGTGAACAGAACACACATCAAATGACTCCAGTTGTTGTCAGTAAAAAGAGCACACATGCAATTACACTAGTGGATCCATGTGTGGTCTTTGAAGAGAACACACATGGAATGACTCTAGATGTTGTTAATGAGAAGAACACACATGCAATGACAGTGGTCGATCCATAGGTGGATTGTGAAAAGAACACACATGCAATGACTCTCGTTGTTGTTAGTAAAAAGAACACACATGCAATGACACTGGTGGATCCATGTGTGGTCTCTGAAGAGAACACACATTTCAATGACACTGGTGGAACCATGTGTGGTATGTGAAAAGAATAGTCATGAAATGACTCCAGTTATTGTTAGTAAAAAGACCACACATGCAATAACACTAGTGGATCCATGTGTGGTCTTTGAAGAACACACATGCAATGACTCTAGCTATGGTTAATGATAAGAACACTAATGCAATGACACTGTTGGATCCTAAGGTGGTTTGTGAAAAGAACACACATCTAATGACTCTTGTTGTTGTTAGTAAAAAGACCACACATGCAATGACAGGTGGATCCATGTGTGTCCATGTGTGGTCTCAAGAGAACACACATGAAATGACACTAGTGGATCCATATGTGGTATGTGAAAAGAAGAAACATGCAATGACTCGTTTGTTGTTAGTAAGAAGAACACACATGCAATGACATCAGGATCCATGTGTGGTCTCTAAAGAGAACACACTTGCAATGACTCTAGCTGTGGTTAATGAGAAGAACACACATGCAATGTCACTGGTGGATCCATAGGTGGATTGTGGAAAGAATACACATGCAATGACTATGGTTGTTGTTAGTAAAAAGAACACACATTCAATGACACTGGTGGATCCATGTGTGGTCTCTGAAGAGAACACACGTTTCAATGACCCTGGTGGATCCATATGTGGTATGTGAAAAGAATAGTCATGAAATGACTCCAGTTGTTGTTAGCAAAAAGATCACACATGCAATTACACTGGTGGATGCATGTGTGGTCTCTGAAGAGAACACACATGAAATGACACTAGCTGTGGTTAATGAGAAGAACACACATGCAATGAAACTAGTGGATCCATAGGTGGATTGTGAAAAGAACACACATGCAATGACTCTGGTTGTTGTTAGTAAAAAGAACACACATGCAATGACAATGGTGGATCCATGTGTGGTCTCTTAAGCACACACATTTCAATGACACTTGTGGATCCATATGGTATGTGAACATAACACACATCAAATGACTCAGTTGTTGTCGAAAAAGAGCCCACATGCAATTACACTGGTGGATCCATGTGTGGTCTCTGAAGAGAACACACATGCAATGACTCTAGCTGTTGTTAATGAGAAGAACACACATGCAATGACATTGGTGGATCCATAGGTGGATTGTGAAAAGAACACACATGCAATGACTCTGGTTGTTGTTAGTAAAAAGAACACACATGCAATGATACTGGTGGATCCATGTGTGGTCTCTGAAGAGAACACACATTTCAATTACACTGGTGGATCCATATGTGGTATGTGAAAAGAACACACATGAAATGACTCCAGTTGTTGTTAGTAAAAAGAACACACATGCAATGACACTGGTGGATCCATGTGTGGTCTTTGAAAAGAACACAGATGCAATGACTCTAGTTGTGGTTAATAATGAGAAGAACACACATGCAATGACACAGGTGGATCCATAGGTGGACTGTGGAAAGAACACACATGCAATGACTCTGGTTGTTGTTAGTAAAAAGAACACACATGCAATGACACTGGTGGATCCATGTGTGGTCTCTCAAGAGAACACACATTTCAATGACACTTGTGGATCCATATGTGGTATGTGAAAATAAGAAACATGCAATGACTCCAGTTGTTGTTAGTAAAAAGAACACACATGCAATGACACTGGTGGATCCATGTGTGTCCATGTGTGGTCTCTGAAGAGAACACACATGAAATGACACTGGTGGATCCATATGTGGTATGTGAAAAGAAGAAACATGCAATGACTCCAGTTGTTGTTAGTAAGAAGAACACACATGCAATGACACTGGTGGATCCATGTGTGGTCTCTAAAGAGAACACACTTGCAATGACTCTAGCTGTGGTTAATGAGAAGAACACACATGCAATGTCACTGGTGGATCCATAGGTGGATTGTGGAAAGAATACACATGAAATGACTATGGTTGTTGTTAGTAAAAAGAACACACATTCAATGACACTGGTGGATCCATGTGTGGTCTCTGAAGAGAACACACGTTTCAATGACCCTGGTGGATCCATATGTGGTATGTGAAAAGAATAGTCATGAAATGACTCGAGTTATTGTTAGTAAAAAGAGCACACATGCAATGACACTAGTGGATCCATGTGTGGTCTTTGAAGAGAACACACATGCAATGACTCTAGCTGTGGTTAATGAGAAGAACACACATGCAATGACACTGGTGGATCCATAGGTGGATTATGAAAAGA
The DNA here is from genome assembly GCA_023614405.1 of Avena insularis. Classification (NCBI taxonomy): domain Eukaryota; kingdom Viridiplantae; phylum Streptophyta; class Magnoliopsida; order Poales; family Poaceae; genus Avena; species Avena insularis. The sequence continues at coordinate 399,257 of JAJUPC010000148.1, forward strand.
ACACACATGCAATGACTCTGGTTGTTGTTAGTAAAAAGAACACACATGCAATGACACTGGTGGATCCATGTGTGCTCTCTGAAGAGAACACACATTTCAATGACACTGGTGGATCCATATGTGGTATGTTAAAAGAATAGTCATGAAATGACTCCTTTTATTGTTAGTAAAAAGCGCACACATTCAATGACACTAGTGGATCCATGTGTGGTCTCTGAAGAGAACACACATGCACTGACTCTAGCTCTTGTTAATGAGAAGAACACACATGCAATGACACTGGTGGATCCATAGGTGGATTGTGAAAAGAACACACATGCAATGACTCTCGTTGTTATTAGTAAAAAGAAAACACATGCAATGACACTGGTGGATCCATGTGTGGTCTCTGAAGAGAACACACATTTCAATGACACTGGTGGAACCATATGTGGTATGTGAAAAGAATATTCATGAAATGACTCCAGTTATTGTTAGTAAAAAGAGCACACATGCAATGACACTAGTGGATCCATGTGTGGTCTCTGAAGAGAACACACATGCAATGACTCTAGCTGTGGTTAATGAGAAGAACACACATGCAATGACACTGGTGGATCCATAGGTGGATTGTGAAAAGAACACACATGCAATGACACTGGTGGATGGTTGTTGTTAGTAAAAAGAACAAACATGCAATGACACTGGTGGATCCTTGTGTGGTCTCTGAAGAGAACACACATTTCAATGACACTGGTGGATCCATATGTAGTATGTTATAAGAATAGTCATGAAATGACTCCAGTTATTGTTAGTAAAAAGAGCACACATGCAATGACACTAGTGGATCCATGTGTGGTCTCTGAATAGAACACACATGCACTGACTCTAGCTCTAGTTAATGAGAATAACACACATGCAATGACACTGGTGGATCCATAGGTGGATTGTGAAAAGAACACACATGCAATGACTCTAGTTGTATTTAGTAAAAAGAACACACATGTAATGACACTAGTTGAACCATGTGTGGTCTCTAAAGAGAACACACATTTCAATGACACTGGTGGATCCATAGGTGGATTGTGAAAAGAACACATATGCAATGACTCCTGTTGTTGTTAGTAAAAAGAACACACATGCAATGACACTGATGGATCCATTTGTGGTCTCTGAAGAGACCACACATTTCAATGACACTGGTGGATCCATATGTGTTATATGAAAAGAATAGTCATGAAATGACTCTAGTTGTTGTTAGTAAATAGAGCACACATGCAATTACACGGGTGGGTCAATGTGTGGTCTCTAAAGGAACACACATGCAATGATTCTAGCTGTGGTTAATGAGAAGAACACACACAATGACACTGGTGGATCCATAGGTGGATTGTGAAAAGAGCACACATCTAATGACTCTAGTTGTTGTTAGTAAAAAGAACACACATGCAATGACACTGGTGGATCCATGTGTGGTCTCTGAAGAGAACAAACATTTCAATGACACTGGTGTATCCATATGTGGTATGTGAAAAGAATAGTCATGAAATGGCTCTAGTTGTTGTTAGTAAAAACAACACACATGTAATTACACTGGTGGATCCATGTGTGGTCTCTGAAGAGAACACACATGCAATGAATCTAGCTGTGGTTAATGAGAAGAACACACATGCAATGACACTGGTTGTTGTTAGTAAAAAGAGCACACATGCAATGACACTAGTGGATCCATGCGTGGTCTCTGAAGAGAACACATATTTCAATGACACTGGTGGATCCATATGTGGTGTGTGAAAAGAACACACATGAAATGACTCCAGTTGTTGTTAGTAAAAAGAACACACATGGAATGATACTGGTGGATCCATGTGTGGTCTCTGAAGAGAACACACATGCAATGACACTAGCTATGATTACTGAAGAGAATACACATTTCAATTACACTGGTGGATCCATAGGTGGTATGTTAAAAGAACACACATGAAATGACTCAAGTTATTGTTAATAAAAAGAACACACATGCAATGACACTGGTGGATCCATGTGTGGTCTTTGAACTCTAGTTGTGGTTAATAATGAGAAGAACATACATTCAATGACACAGTGGATCCATATGTGGTATGTGGAAAGAACACACATGCAATTATTCCAGTTGTTGTTAGTAAAAAGAACACACATGCAATGAAATGGTGGATCCATGTGTGGTCTCTGAAGAACACACATTTCAATGACACTGGTGGATCCATAGGTGGTATGTGAAAAGAACACACATGCAATGACTCCATTTGTTGTTAGTAAAAGAACACACGTGCAATTACATTGGTGGATCCATGAGTGGTCTCTGAAGAACACACATGGAATGACTCTAGCTATGGTTAATGAGAAGAACACACATGCAATGAAACTAGTGGATCCATAGGTGGATTGTGAAAAGAACACACATGCAATGACTCTAGTTGTTGTTAGTAAAAATAACACATGCAATGACACTAGTGGATCCATGTGTGGTCTCTAAAGAGCACACACATTTTAATGACACTGGTGGATCCATATGTGGTATGTGAACAGAACACACATCAAATGACTCCAGTTGTTGTCAGTAAAAAGAGCACACATGCAATTACACTGGTGGATCCATGTGTGGTCTCTAAAGAAAACACACATGCAATGAATCTAGCTGTTGTTAATGAGAAGAACACACATGCAATGACACTGGTGGATCCATAGGTGGATTGTGAAAAGAACACACATGCAATGACTCTGGTTGTTGTTAGTAAAAAAACACATGCAATGACATTGGTGGATCCATGTGTGGTCTCTGAAGAGAACACACATTTCAATGACACTGGTGGATCCATATGTGGTATGTTAAAAGAATAGTCATGAAATGACTCCAGTTATTATTAGTAAAAAGAGCACACATGCAATGACACTAGCTCTAGTTAATGAGAAGAACACACATGCAATGACACTGGTGGATCCATAGGTGGATTGTGAAAAGAACACACATGCAATGAATCTCGTTGTTGTTAGTAAAAAGAACACACATGCAATGGCTCTAGCTGTGGTTAATGAGAAGAACACACATTTCAATGACACTGGTGGATCCATATGTGGTATGTTAAAAGAATATTCATGAAATGACTCTAGTTGTTGTTAGTAAAAAGAACACACATGCAATGACACTGGTGGATCCATGTGTGGTCTCTAAAGAGAACACACATTTCAATGACACTAGCTGTGGTTAATGAGAACAACACACATTTCTCAGCGACATGATCCATATGAGGTATGTGAAAAGAAAACACATGCAATGACTCTAGTTGTTGTTAGTAAAAAGAACACACATGCAATGACACTGGTGGATCCATGTGTGGTCTCTGAAGTGAACACACATTTCAATGACACTGGTGGATCCATATGTGGTATGTGAATAGACTATTTATGAAATGGCTCCAGTTGTTGTTAGTAAAAAGAACACACATGCAATGACACTGGTGGATCCATGTGTTTTCTCTGAAGAGAACACACATGCAATGACAATGGTTGTTGTTAGTAAAAAGACCACAGATGCAATGACACTGGTGGATCCATGTGTGGTCTCTGAAGAGAACACACATTTCAATGACACTAGTGGATCCATATGTGGTATGTGAAAAGAACACACATGCAATGACTCCAGTTGTTGTTAGTAAAAAGAACACACATGCAATGACACTGATGGATCCATGTGTGGTCTCTGAACAGAACACACATTTCAATGACACTGGTGGATCCATATGTGGTATGTGAAAAGAATAGTCATGAAATGACTCCAGTTGTTGTTAGTAAAAAGAGCACCCATGCAATTACACTGGTGCATCCATGTGTGGTCTCTGAAGAGAACACACATGCAATGAATCTAGCGGTGGTTAATGAGAAGAACACACATGCAATGACACTAGTTGTTGTTAGTAAAAAGAGCACACATGCAATGACATTGGTGGATCCATGTGTGGTCTCTGAACAGAACACACATTTCAATGACACTAGTGGATCCACATGTGGTATGTGAAAAGAATAGTCATGAAATGACTCTAGTTGTTGTTAGTAAAAAGAACACACATGGAATGACACTGGTGGATCCATGTGTGGTCTCTGAAGAGAACACACATGCAATGAATCTGGTTGTTGTTAGTAAAAAGATCACACATGCAATGACACTGGTTGTTGTTAGTAAAAAGAGCACACATGCAATGACACTGGTGGATCCATGTGTGGTCTCTGAAGAGAACACACATTTCAATGACACTGGTGGATCCATATGTGGTATGTGAAAAGAATATTCATGAAATGACTCTAGTTGTTGTTAGTAAAAAGAACACACATGCAATGACACTGGTGGATCCATGTGTGGTCTCTAAAGAGAACACACATTTCAATGACACTAGCTGTGGTTAATGAGAACAACACACATTTCGATGACATAGGTGGATCCATATGAGGTATGTGAAAAGAAAACACATGCAATGACTCTAGTTGTTGTTAGTAAAAAGAACACACATGCAATGACACTGGTGGATCCATGTGTGGTCTCTGAAGAGAACACACATGCAATGACACTGGTGGATCCATATGTGGTATGTGAAAAAAAACACATGCAATGATTCCAGTTGTTGTTAGTAAAAAGAACACATGCAATGAAACTGGTGGATCCATGTGTGGTCTCTGAAGAGAACACACATTTCAATGACACTGGTGGATCCATATGTGGTATGTGAAAAGAACACACATGCAATGACTCCAGTTGTTGTTAGTAAAAAGAATACACATGCAATTACACTGGTGGATCCATACAATGACTCTAGCCGTGGTTAATGAGAAGAACACACATGCAATGACTCTAGCCGTGGTTAATGAGAAGAACACACATGCAATGACACTGGTGGATCCATACGTGGTATGTGAAAAGAACACACATTCGACAACTCTAGTTATTGTTAGTAAAAAGAACACACATGCAATGACACTGGTGGATCCATGTGTGGTCTCTGAAGAGAACACACATCTCAATGACACGGGTGGATCCACATGTGGGATGTGAAAAGAATAGTCATGAAATGACTCCTGTTGTTGTTAGTAAAAAGAACACACATGCAATGACACTAGTGGATCCATGTGTGGTCTCTGAAGAGAACACACATGCAATGACTCTAGCTGTGGTTAATGAGAAGAACACACATGCAATGACACTGGTGGATCCATAGGTGGATTGTGAAAAGAACACACATGCAATGACTCTGGTTGTTGTTAGTAAAAAAACACACATGCAATGACACTGGTGGATCCATGTGTGGTCTCTGAAGAGAACACACATTTCAATGACACTAGTGGATCCACACGTGGTATGTGAAAAGAATAGTCATGAAATTACTCTTGTTGGTGTTAGTAAAAAGAGCACACATGCAATGGCACTGGTGGATCCATGTGTGGTATCTGAAGAGAACACACATGCAATGACTCTAGCTGTGGTTAATGTGAAGAACACACATGTAATGACACTGGTTGTTGTTAGTAAAAAGAGCACACATGCAATGACACTGGTGGATCCATGTGTGGTCTCTGAAGAGAACACACATTTCAATGACACTGGTGGATCCATATGTGGTATGCGAAAAGAATATTCATGAAATTACTCTTGTTGTTGTTAGTAAAAAGAACACACATGCAATGACACTGGTGGATCCATGTGTGGTCTCTTAAGAGAACACACATTTCAATGACACTAGTTGTGGTCAATGAGAACAACACACATTTCGATGACACAGGTGGATCCATATGAGGTATGTGAAAAGAAAACACATGCAATGACTCTAGTTGTTGTTAGTAAAAAGAACACACATGCAATGACACTGGTGGATCCATGTGTGGTCTCTGAAGAGAACACACATGCAATGACACTGGTGGATCCATATGTGGTATGTGAAAAAAACACACATGCAATGATTCCAGTTGTTGTTAGTAAAAAGAACACATGCAATGAAACTGGTGGATCCATGTGTGGTCTCTAAAGAGAACACACATTTCAATGACACTAGCTGTGGTTAATGAGAACAACACACATTTCGAAGACACAGGTGGATCCAGATGAGGTATGTGAAAAGAAAACACATGCAATGACTCTAGTTGTTGTTAGTACAAAGAAAACACATGCAATGACACTGGTGGATCCATGTGTGGTCTCTAAAGAGAACACACATGCAATGACACTGGTGGATCCATATGTGGTATGTGAAAAAACACACATGCAATGATTCCAGTTGTTGTTAGTAAAAAGAACACATGCGATGAAACTGGTGGATCCATGTGTGGTCTCTGAAGAGAACACACATTTCAATCACACTGGTGGATCCATATGTGGTATGTGAAAAGAACACACATGTAATGACTCTAGTTGTTGTTAGTAAAAAGAATACACATGCAATTACACTGGTGAATCCATGTGTGGTCTTTGAAGAGAACACACATGGAATGACTCTAACTGTGGTTAATGAGAAGAACACACATGCAATGACACTGGTGGATCCATACGTGGTATGTGAAAAGAATACACATGCAACGACTCTAGTTGTTGTTAGTAAAAACAACACACATGCAATGACACTGGTGGATCCATGTGTGGTCTCTGAAGAGAACACACATCTCAATGACACTGGTGGATCCATATGTGGTATGTGAAAAGAATAGTCATGAAATGACTCTAGTTGTTGTTAGTAAAAAGAACACACATGCAATGACACTAGTGGATCCATGTGTGTTCTCTGAAGAGAACACACATGCAATGACTCTAGTTGTGGTTAATGAGAAGAACACACATGCAATGAGACTGGTGGATCCATAGGTGGATTGTGAAAAGAACACACATGCAATGACTCTGGTTGTTGTTAGTAAAAAAAAACACATGCAATGACACTGGTGGATCCATGTGTGGTCTCTGAAGAGAACACACATTTCAATGACACTAGTGGATCCACACGTGGTATGTGAAAAGAATAGTCATGAAATTACTCTTGTTGGTGTTAGTAAAAAGAGCACACATGCAATGGCACTGGTGGATCCATGTGTGGTATCTGAAGAGAACACACATGCAATGACTCTAGCTGTGGTTAATGTGAAGAACACACATGTAATGACACTAGTTGTTGTTAGTAAAAATAGCACACATGCAATGACACTGGTGGATCCATGTGTGGTCTCTGAAGTGAACACACATTTCAATGACACTGGTGGATCCATATGTGGTATGCGAAAAGAATATTCATGAAATTACTCTTGTTGTTGTTAGTAAAAAGAACACACATGCAATGACACTGGTGGATCCATGTGTGGTCTCTTAAGAGAACACACATTTCAATGACACTAGTTGTGGTCAATGAGAACAACACACATTTCGATGACACTGGTGGATCCATATGTGGTATGTGAAAAAAACACACATGCAATGATTCCAGTTGTTGTTAGTAAAAAGAACACATGCAATGAAACTGGTGGATCCATGTGTGGTCTCTGAAGAGAACACACATTTCAATGACACTGGTGGATCCATATGTGGTATGTGAAATGAACACACATGCAATGACTCCAATTGTTGTTAGTAAAATGAATACACATGCAATTACACTGGTGAATCCATGTGTGGTCTCTGAAGAGAACACACATGCAATGACACTGGTGGATCCATACGTGGTATGTGAAAAGAACACACATGCAATGACTCAAGTTGTTGTTAGTAAAAAGAACACACATGCAATGACACTGGTGGATCCATGTGTGGTCTCTAAAGAGAACACACATTTCAATGACACTAGCTGTGGTTAATGAGAACAACACACATTTCAATGACATAGGTGGATCCATATGAGGTATGTGAAAAGAAAACACATGCAATGAATCTAGTTGTTGTTAGTAAAAAGAACACACATGCAATGACACTGGTGGATCCATGTGTGATCCCTGAAGTGAACACACATTTCAATGACACTGGTGGATCCATATGTGGTACGTGATAGGAATATTCATGAAATTACTCTAGTTGTTGTTAGTAAAAAGAACACACATGCAATGACACTTGTAGATCCATGTGTGGTCTCTAAAGAGAACACATATTTCAATGACACTAGGTGTGGTTAATGAGAACAACACACATTTCAAAGACACAGGTGGATCCATATGAGGTATGTGAAAAGAAAACACATGCATTGACTCTAGTTGTTGTTAGTAAAAAGAAAACACATGCAATGACGCTGGTGGATCCATGTGTGGTCTCTAAAGAGAACACACATGCAATGACACTGGTGGATCCATATGTGGTATGTGAAAAAAACACACATGCAATGATTCCAGTTGTTGTTAGTAAAAAGAACACATGCAATGAAACTGGTGGATCCATGTGTGGTCTCTGAAGAGAACACACATTTCAATCACACTGGTGGATCCATATGTGGTATGTGAAAAGAACACACGTGCAATGACTCCAGTTGTTGTTAGTAAAAAGAATACACATGCAATTACACTGGTGAATCCATGTGTGGTCTTTGAAGAGAACACACATGGAATGACTCTAGTTGTGGTTAATGAGAAGAACACACATGCAATGACACTGGTGGATCCATACGTGGTATGTGAAAAGAATACACATGCAACGACTCTAGTTGTTGTTAGTAAAAACAACACACATGCAATGACACTGGTGGATCCATGTGTGGTCTCTGAAGAGAACACACATCTCAATGACACTGGTGGATCCATATGTGGTATGTGAAAAGAATAGTCATGAAATGACTCCAGTTGTTGTTAGTAAAAAGAACACAAATGCAATGACACTAGTGGATCCATGTGTGTTCTCTGAAGAGAACACACATGCAATGACTCTAGTTGTGGTTAATGAGAAGAACACACATGTAATGACACTGGTGGATCCATAGCTGGGTTGTGAAAAGAACACACATGCAATGACTCTGGTTGTTGTTAGTAAAAAAACACACATGCAATGACACTGGTGGATCCATGTGTGGTATCTGAAGAGAACACACATTTCAATGACACTAGTGGATCCACACGTGGTATGTGAAAAGAATAGTCATGAAATTACTCTTGTTGTTGTTAGTAAAAAGAGCACACATGCAATGGCACTGGTGGATCCATGTGTGGTCTCTGAAGAGAACACACATGCAATGACTCTAGCTGTCGTTAATGTGAAGAACACACATGTAATGACACTAGTTGTTGTTAGTAAAAATAGCACACATGCAATGACACTGGTGGATCCATGTGTGGTCTCTGAAGTGAACACACATTTCAATGACACTGGTGGATCCATATGTGGTATGCGAAAAGAATATTCATTAAATTACTCTGGTTGTTGTTAGTAAAAAGAACACACATGCAATGACACTAGTGGATCCATGTGTGGTCTCTTAAGAGAACACACATTTCAATGACACTAGTTGTGGTTAATGAGAACAACACACATTTCGATGACACAGGTGGATCCATATGAGGTATGTGAAAAGAAAACACATGCAATGACTCTAGTTCTTGTTAGTAAAAAGAACACACATGCAATGACACTGGTGGATCCATGTGTGGTCTCTGAAGAGAACACACATGCAATGACACTGGTGGATCCATATGTGGTATGTGAAAAAAACACACATGCGATGATTCCAGTTGTTGTTAGTAAAAAGAACACATGCAATGAAACTGGTGGATCCATGTGTGGTCTCTGAAGAGAACACACATTTCAATGACACTGGTGGATCCATATGTGGTATGTGAAAAGAACACACATGCAATGACTCCAGTTGTTGTTAGTAAAAAGAATACACATGCAATTACACTGGTGAATCCATGTGTGGTCTCTGAAGAGAACACACATGGAATGACTCTAGCTATGGTTAATAAGAAGAACACACATGCAATGACACTGGTGGATCCATACATGGTATGTGAAAAGAACACACATGCAACGACTCTAGTTGTTGTTAGTAAAAAGAACACACATGCAATGACACTAGTGGATCCATGTGTGGTCTCTGAAGAGAACACACATCTCAATGACACTTGTGGATCCATATGTGGTATGTGAAAAGAATAGTCATGAAATGACTCCAGTTGTTGTTAGTAAAAAGAACACACATGCAATGACTCTAGCTGTGGTTAATGAGAAGAACACACATGCAATGACACTGGTGGATCCATAGGTGGATTGTGAAAAGAACACACATGCAATGACTCTGGTTGTTGTTAGTAAAAAAAACACATGCAATGACATTGGTGGATCCATGTGTGGTCTCTGAAGAGAACACACATTTCAATGACACTAGTGGATCCACATGTAGTATGTGAAAAGAATAGTCATGAAATGACTCTAGTTGTTGTTTGTAAAAAGAACACACATGCAATGACACTGGTGGATCCATGTGTGGTCTCTGAAGAGAACACACATGCAATGACTCTAGCTGTGGTTAATGTGAAGAACACACATGCAATGACACTGGTTGTTGTTAGTAAAAAGAGCACACATGCAATGACACTGGTGGATCCATGTGTGGTCTCTGAAAAGAACACACATTTCAATGACACTGGTGGATACATATGTGGTATGTTAAAAGAATATTCATGAAATGACTCTAGTTGTTGTTAGTAAAAAGAACACACATGCAATGACACTAGTGGATCCATGTGTGTTCTCTGAAGAGAACACACATGCAATGACTCTAGTTGTGGTTAATGAGAAGAACACACATGCTGTAAGATCCCTCATTAAAGGAAAAGATCCCTGTGATTGCAATGCTAGTCCCTAGATCATTGCTAGCATCCACAGTTTAAGATGAAGTACACAGATACAAAGGTCGTTTATTACAGTCATTCCAGAGATAAAACATAGTCTTTTACAACTCATGGCCAAAGGCCTAATACAAGAGTTTATGGAATATGTAAATAAACATAAGTCTTCATCTTCATGTGCCACAGGCAAGCATGTTGAGTGTAGACTCATGACTCCTAATCATCATCAGAGTAACCTGCAACATCATAAGTTACAGCCACAGAGGGTCAATACTTTGGAATAGTATTGGCAAGTGATACCTTAGTATATATATATTTAATTGGACTATAAGGCTATATGCATTTGGCTGGTGGAGCTTAGGCTTGCATTGCTCAAAATAGATTTTTCCTTAACTTTTTGAAAACACTAAGTTTTTGCTTGACGAAGTCCATCCCAAGGTATCTACCAATCAGAGACTGAAGATCCACTCAGGGCATCTACCAATCAAAGATTGAAGATCCTTTAACCCTTGTTCACCCACAAGTTTTATTTAGAAATTGGAGTGATGAGATTCTTGAAGTTTCCATGTCTTGATGCTCAAATTGTCCTTTACCAGGGACATGGCTAAGTACTTAGGTTTTACACTCTGCAGAGGTGGTGCACTTTCCCCACAAGCCTTGGTTTCCCAAGACATGATCCTTCAGAGCCTTTCCTTTGTCAAATGGAGTCGCTCCAACCTATCAACCCATCTACCACCCACTGTCCAAGAGACTAAATTCCAGCATCCTAAGATCATGGCAGAGCCCATATTACCAAGTGGTTGCACTTGAAGCTTCTCAACATTTGACAACTCAAATCTCTTTGTTCCTGGGTGGCCATCCACAAGTGAGATACACAAGGTTCACCAAGACTGGCCTTGTGTAACCACTCAACATAACCCAATCTTTCCATTCCACCCAGGTGATTCATTAACTTAGTTGTTTTGTTAAATAAAAACAAGTCCTTAGACTTAGAATATTTTTCCATAGTGTGAATATATAAACCACCCTTGTTTTCTAGTAGCTAGGCTAGGCATGATAGTAATAGGAATCTTGACTTAGGTAATTTTCACTAAGGTTTTACCTAATAGGTTTTCCCAAAGCTTAGCTTGTACTTAGCAAAAATTCATGCAAGTCCTATACTTAGAAAAATAATACTAATGCATATATAAAATATAGGAATGGAATATTCATGATGATATCACTTGCCTTGGTAGTGTGGAGAGTAGCACTCGTCACAATCACAATCACTAGCAAAATCTACACACAAAGTTGTAGCACACAATTACACACAAATATATACAAACAAGAAATAGTATGAATGCATGCATGCATGAATCTACCAAGTGATGATTTTTGAAAACTCAACCAAGCAAGTGCATGAATACAGAAACTAAACAAGTCACAAAATAGCCAAGACAACTTATATAACCCTAAAACAAAATACTAAACTAAATCTATACTCAAAATGGCCTCAAACAAGTCTCTGCAATTTTAGCACATCTAATGGTTACTATATGCTAAACAAAAAGGATAGGCAGAAAGGTCTTGTTTTTCTGAATCCAACGGTATAAAGTTTGCAAAATTCCAACGTGGCATTCAAAAGATATAGGCATTTGAATTTGGATCAAATTTCTGGTTTTAAATTCTATTCTCAGATCTAACCTAGCCACGCGTCTTATTCTTATTCGCCCGTACCGGTTCGCGCTGGATCGAGCTCCACAGCCGTAGGATCTAAAGGGGCAGGTGCGCTCAGATCGCATCGCTTCGGGTTTAAGTGATCTATCGTAGGCGCTCGATCCAGATCTAATGGCGCCTGACCGCCACAGATGGGCGGCGGCCAGTGGTTACCGGCGGAACCGTCGGTCAACGACGTTGCCGATGCGCAGAGTAAGGAAGATCGAGGAGTAGCTCACCGCTCGGGAGGTCACGCCAAGCTTCGTCGTACTGCGGTTGGTCAAGGCGCTCTGTCACGGCTGCGATTCCTCACCGGAGTTCGCGGGCGTCGGGTGCGCCGGTGGTCGTCGGGGCGTCGCTGTGGATCACCCCAAGGTAAGTCGAGGACACGGTTAGGTTCACAGGTGAAAGCGGTAGTGAGCATGAACTAGGAGGCGGGGCGGTCTGGACTTACCACTAGAGCTCGTCGGAGTTGATGTCGCCGTCGGTGCTCGCGGTGTCAAGTGGAACCGGCGACCTGGGGCAGTACAGGACAGACTAGCGAGGTCAGTAGATGCGCAAGGATTCACTGAGCAGGATAGCAAGAACGAGAGGCAGAGGGGAACACTGGGCTCACCGGAATCGATCGCCGGAGAGGTTCTGTCCGCGGCGGTGCAAAGCTGATTGAGGGCACTGGTGGCGGAGTGAGCGAGGTGTCTGGGGAAAAAGATCGTGAGCAGAGAGGATCTTATAGCCGGGAATCGACAGAAACGCCGGGTTTAATGCCCATTTACGCAGCGCCATTACCGCCTTCACTGCCGGCGGCGTGGTCGCAGCGATCTGGGAAGACGAGGGCGACGTGGACCGGGCCCGTTCGTTAGCGAGGTGCGCGGTGTGCGTGGGTCTGCTGTCTGACTCAACAGGCGTCTTGCGTGAGAGAAAAAAGAAGATCCCGTGGGCTTGCTTGGCTGGATCTGCTTGGCCGGATTCTCGCCGCCGCCCTTTCTTTTCCTTAGCCTTTTTCTTTTTCTAATTTCATTTTCTGAATGAATTTGATATGAATTCAAATCCTTTTGAATTCAAACTTTGGGGATTTTTGCAGGGTTCTTGTGGGTTCAAATGCAGTCAAATAACCATGTGGTTACCTTGCAAGGCTTGGTCAAGCTTGGGTCTTTGAAATAAACAGATTTGCTCTAGTTGCAAATATTTGAGAATAGGGTTTTGAAACTATTTCTAAATTGGAATTTTGGGTTTAAATGCTTCTCCTATTCTTTCCAACCATGGTGGCAAGCAAACAAGATTATGGCCAATCAAATACCAAAGGGTGTTGGCCAATTGAGACAATTTGCCCACATGAAATCATAGCTCAAACTTCTGTCTCCAAATGATTTTTGAGAAAAACCCTATATGAATGAATGATGCAAGAATGATATGAATGAGTTTTGAAACATGATTTTTAGGGATGTTACAAATCTAACCCCCTTAAAATGAATCTCGCCCTCGAGATTCGGATTAGCTAACAAATAGGTGAGGTGGTCTTCCAAGATCATCTTCTCTTTCCCATGTTGCTTCTTCTTGAATGATGATTCCATTGTACTTTGCAAAACTTGATAGTCTTTGTTCTTGTGACTCTTTCTGTGGTCTCAAGTATCTTGACAGGCTTTTCTTCATAGGTGAGATCACTTTCTAGTTGAACTTCTTCCAAAGATATGGTATCTTTCAAAGATGTTTCTTCCATTTCTGGGTGACATTTCTTGAGCTGGCTCACATGAAAAACATTATGGACTGCTAGTAAAGATGCTGGCAGTTCGATTTCATATGCAGCTTCTCCCTTGCGACTTAAAATGTTGAATGGTCCCACATATCTTGGTGCTAACTTTCCTTTGACTCCAAATCTTTTTACTCCACGAAGTGGTGATACTCTAAGATAAGCTCTATCCCCAACTTCGTAAGTGACTTCTCTACGCTTAGCATCTGCGTAGCTTTTCTGTCTAGACTGTGCTATCTTCAATCTATTTCTAACCAATTTGACCTTTTCTTCGGCGTCTTTGATAAGGTCTGGTCCAAACAAACTTCTATCTCCCACACCATTCCATAGCAATGGGGTGGTACACTTTCTTCCGTATAGAAACTCAAATGGTGCCATCCCAATACTAGATTGGTGACTGTTGTTGTAAGAGAACTCTGCGTAAGGCAGACTTTCATCCCAACTTGCTCCATAGTCCAGGGCACATGCCCTCAACATGTCTTCAAGAATTTGATTAGTCCTTTCTGTTTGTCCATCAGTTTGAGGATGAAAAGCAGTGCTGAATTCCAATCTCGTTCCTAGAGATTCATGAAGCTGTCTCCAAAAGTGAGAAGTGAACTGAGTTCCTCTATCAGACACAATACTCTTAGGTACACCGTGGAGGCATACAATTCTGCTCATGTAGATTTTGGCTAACTTTGCACTGGTATAAGTTGTCTTTACGGGTATAAAATGAGCCACTTTAGTTAGGCGATCTACTATTACCCATATGGAATCATACCCTGACCTGGTCCTTGGTAATCCAGTAATGAAATCCATACCGATATTTTCCCACTTCCACTCAGGAATAGGCATTGGTTGAAGCAAACCTGCTGGTTTCTGATGCTCCGCTTTCACTCTACTACACACATCACACAAAGCAATGTGTTCGGCGATGTCCCTTTTAAGATTGTTCCACCAAAATCTTTCTTTCATATCCATATACATTTTGGTGTTTCCCGGGTGAATAGAATACGGAGAGTTATGGGCTTCTTGTAAAATCAGTTCGCATTTCGGATCTTGTGGAACACAAATCGTTTCTCGTGCCATAAAGTACCTTGTTAGTCCATATGGAAACTTTTAGCTTTCCCTTGGCTAATCCTTTCCTTAATCTCTTGATTTCTTTATCCGCCCTTTTGGGCTTCTTTAATCTTATCCAACAGAGTGGGTTGAACATCCAAAGACATGAGATGTCCTTCCGGCACAATCTCCAACCTGAGTTCCTTGAATTGCTTACACAAGTCATCTGGCAATTCACCTTTGGTAAGACCATTTACAATCGCTTTACGACTTAGAGCATCTGCTACTACATTTGCTTTACCGGTGGTATTGCAAACTCAAATCGTAATCCTTGATAAGTTCTAGCCATCTTCTTTGTCTCATATTGATCTCCTTCTGGGTGAAGATATATTTCAAACTCTTATGATCGGTGAATACTTCACAACGTTTTCCCAAAAGGTAATGTCTCCATGTTTTGAGTGCATGGACAACAGCGGCTAACTCTAAATCATGAGTAGGATAGTTTACTTCATGAGTTTTGAGTTGTCTCGAGGCATAAGCCACAACTTTTCCGCCTTGCATAAGTACGGCTCCTAATCCTTGATCACGAAGCATCACAATACACTTGGAAATCCTTTTCCAAATCTGGTAGGCATGAACTGGTCACACAAGTCTCTTCTTTAATTATTGAAAGCTGAGTTCACATCCTTCGCCAAGCAAATTTCTTATCTTTAACAATTCCGTCATTGGTTTAGCAACCTTAGAAAAATTTTCAATGAACCTTCCGTAGTAACCTCGCTAACCCAAGGAAACTACCTCTTTTACATTCTTAGGAGATTCCCATTCATTACGGCTGAAACCTTAGCAGATCAACTGCTACACCATCCTTCGTCATAACATGACCAAGAAATCCAACTTCCTCTAACCAAAACTCACACTTGCTGAATTTGGCATAAAGTTTATGTTCCCTTAGTTTCTCAAGTATCAAGCGTAGATGTCTTTCATGTTCTTCCTTGCTCTTGGAGTAGACTAAGATGTCATCGATAAACGACAACAAACTTGTCGAGAAATTCCATGAACACTTTGTTCATCATATTCATGAAGTATCTTTGGAGCGTTGGTTAAACCAAAAGGCATCACAGTGTACTCATACAATCCATACCTTGTGGTGAATGCTGTTTTAGGTATGTCTTGCTCTCTTATCTTGAGTTGAAAATAGCCTGACCGAAGATCAATCTTCGAGAACACACAAGCTCCTTCTAGCTGATCAAACAAGTCATTGATTCTTGGCAAAGGATATTTGTTCTTGATGGTTACCTCGTTGAGAGAACGGTAATCTATGCATAATCTTTGAGTTCTATCTCTTTTCTCTGAACAAAACGGAGCTCCCAAGATGAAGAACTTGGCTGGATGAATCCTTTCGCAATTGTTCTCCAAGTTGTTTCTTGAGTTCTTAAGTTCGTCATTGACATTTTATAAGGTCTCTTTGCTCTTGGCCCAGATCCTGGTACCAATTCTATTATAAACTCCACATCTCTATCTGGTGGCATTCCTGGTAACTCTTCCGGGAACACATCCGGATACTCACACACAATTGGCATACTGTCCATGCTAACCCCCTTAAGAGAAATTAGCTTACTCCCTTTTGATTTAAAATTGGACTTAAATGTTATCTTCTTACCTGCAGGGGTTGTGAGTGAAATTGTGCGATTTGCACAATCTAGTACTCCCTCATACTTAGCCATCCAATCCATTCCCAAAATTACATCCAATCCTTGGGAATTTAGGATTATTAGGTTTACTGGAAACTTATGTTTTCCGATCTCTATGACTAGATCCCGGCATCCAAGACTCACTATTATATCCCCTCCCGGAGAGCTAACTTTTATCGGACACCCTATGTTTTCAGATGCAAACCCATTTCTCTCGACAAATGCTTTAGATATGAATGAATGAGATGCACCAGTGTCAAAGAGTACAAATGCTGAGATGGAATTGAGTGCGAACTTACCAAAGAACGGCATCAGGTTCTTCATAGACTTCCTCCACATTGATGTGGTTGACCTGTCCTTTCTGAAAAGGATTGGGTTTGTTAGGTCCTTCAACGTTCTTCTCAGGGCACTCATTAGCATAATGCCCCAGCTTCTTGCATTTGAAGCATTCAACCTGACTGTTGTCCTTCTTAGGTTGACTTCCATTTCCACTTCCACTTCCACTATGGTGGCTCTTATATCCACTCTTGTGGTTCTTGTACTTATCATTGTCATGACTGCGATGATGCTTGTTGTCATGACGGTTGTGGTTGTGGTGCTTGTTAAACTTCCCATGCTTGTGGGATCTGGTGACACTATCATCATAGTGAGATCGTTTATGATACGATCCCGAGCTATGCTTGTCGGAGTGTTTCCTCTTTCTACTCTCAACTTGCTTCATTTTATTCTCCACAATAACAGCCTTGTCACCTGACCGATAAGTTGGAACATATGCCACATACCGCAGATTTAGCTCATCATTCAAGCCTTCTAGGAACTTTTCCTTCCTTTTGGCATCGATGTCAACCTCATCCGTGCATAAACGCCAGATTGTTGAACTCTTCGATGTATTCAGCCACGTTGTGGTGGCGCTGTTTCAGGTTGTGAAATTCCTTCTTTTTCAGGATCATCATACCTGGTGAGATATGAGTGGTACGAAATCCATCTTCAAAGATAGCCCAAGTTACCTCATCAATAGGCGTGGTAATCTGGAAGTTGTCCCACCATGCGGCGGCTGGTCCTTCCAACAGATGTGCTGCAAACCTGACCTTTTCAGCATGTGTGCATCCTACGGTCACTAAGTCTTTGTTCACAGAACGTAGCCAATCATTGGCCACCATGGGATCGATCGTTCACGAAAACTTAGTGGCCTCGACGCGAAATCTGGTGAGCATATCAAAACACGGAGGGTTGTTGTTGTTATTGTTATTGTTATTGTTGTTGTTGGGGTTGTTGTTGTTGTTCTGGTTACGGATGAACATCGTCATCATTTGCATAAGCTGGTTCCGCATTCATCATTTGTTGCATTTCCGGTAATGTTGGGGTTGGGGTTGGTGTTTGCGACGGGGAGGCATCTGTGGTTTATTCATATAGAGATAAGAATGAGATACCCTTACATGATTTATGCACAATACATTACACAAGCAAACACATAGCAAGCAACACTAGGATATAAGCTAAACAACAAGATACAAACACACAAGCGGCAAGCCATCCACATGTCGGATGGTCCAACAATAAGTTCATAAAACAAGTGCGGAAAAATAAAGATAACTGAGTAGTCAAATCTACTCGTCGGCATCAATCTCCTCCTCGACAAAGGTAAGACCTGCGTTTTCCATTGCGGTCTTGTTCTCCTCGATGGTAGTGGTCAAAGAGTCTATCTTGGCCTTGAGAGCCCTCTTCTGGGAACGAAGCCTCTCAATCACTGTCTGCTGCTGCTCTAACTCGAAGTCCTTGGACTGCAGTTCCTCGGTCATATCACGAATCCTCTTGTTCCTATCCTGGACACGCTTCTCTTGACTCTTGAACTTACGGTCTTGGGTCTCAAACTTTGCCTCCATCTCCTTGACTATCTCGTCCTGCTGCGCGAAGAGCTTGTCCTTCTCGCGAAGCTGCACCTGGAGCTCGTCATTACTAAGCATGACGTTGGTCCTATCGGTATCCACGTGCCTAATAAGAGTCTCTAAGTCCTGGAGGTACAGGCGTATCGGCTCTGCTGTGACCCTCGAGTCGTCCTCAAAGTCAATGGACTCTCCGTCATCATCACGCCTTCCGAAGGCGTGGAAGTGAGTGCCTCTAACCTGTCGGGAGTGACGTCCTAACAGCCCTATCGATCCTGCATGACAACCTCCATGCCTCTCTCCACATCATCGTGCATAAGCTTGAAGGCGATGGCCTCCGTAGTAGGCTCTGCTGGCGTCTGACTGTTCACCTTGAAGCCCCAAAGGTCCTTCCTCTCAAACTTGGTGAGTGGGTGCACCGTAATGATAGGAAGAGGGAGATCGAGTAAAGTAGTAAGCTCTACGATACGAGGACCAAAACGGGTAGCCTGGAACTCCTCAACAGTGCTGATGGCAATAGGCATCTATTTAAGATTGAAAAAGTTAGAACAACACAATTTAAGATAAACAAGACAAACATTCAAACACATTCTTGAGACACACACAAATCATACAAGTCATGCATACAAGAATCCATTTCTTCAACCAAGGTTCAAACTTATTTAAGGTATCATTTTGGAAAATAAGGTGATAGGTGGTGGTCCAACTAACGAAGCGCGCTTACAATCCTATCTCATTGGATCTGGTGGCTAGCACAATGTTCCTAGTGGCAATCACCCTATCTTGTTCACATGCTTCTATCACTAAGTCTATAATATCTCCTCTTAAGGATTGGTTGGTGACTTCCAACTCTTGGGTATGTTCCTTCTCTTTCTCTAAGTCTTTTTGGAGGTTGAGCATCCTGCACTTGACTCTAGCACTGAGTTCTTTGATAGTCTTCCAAGCTGCTTCTTTTGCTGACTCAAAGAATGTGGTGTGCATAAAAGTGTTGGTGTACATGCAGAAGCCTTTTTCTTTGTGGTTGTCTTCCTTGTTCTTGTACAAGTGAAGTTGCACCCACCAATACTCCACTCCATCCTCCATCACTGGAAAGCCCTTGTACACAGTGCACCATGTACTCCCATGGTTTCCATGAGGTCCTTGAGAATCTTGGGAAACTCAGTCTCACACTCCAAGGTCATGGTCATGAGTGGTCCTTTCTTCACGGCTTCGTTGACGGAGTTCATCTACAAATAGAGATGAGAAGGAGAAGATTAGAAAAGTTTACGAGAAGAATAGACAAGTGTAGAAGAAGTTAAAATTTTCCTTAGTGGTTTCCAATCCTAGGGTCATAATCCTACAGGCAACACAGTGCTCTGATACCATCTGTAAGATCCCTCCTTATTAAAGGAAAAGATCCCTGTGATTGCAATGCTAGTCCCTGGATCATTGCTAGCATCCACAGTTTAAGATGAAGTACACAGATACAAAGGTCGTTTATTACAGTCATTCCAGATATAAAACATAGTCTTTTACAACTCATGGCCAAAGGCCTAATACAAGAGTTTATGGAATATGTAAATAAACATAAGTCTTCATCTTCATGTGCCACAGGCAAGCATGTTGAGTGTAGACTCATGACACCTAATCATCATCGAGTAACTGCAACATCATAAGTTACAGCCACAGAGGTCAATACTTTGGAATAGTATTGGCAAGTGATACCTAGTATATATATATATTTAATTGGACTATAAGGCTATATGCATTTGGCTGGTGGAGCTTAGGCTTGCATTGCTCAAAATAGATTTTCCTTAACTTTTGAAAACACTAAGTTTTTGCTTGGCGAAGTCCATCCCAAGGTATCTACCAATCAGAGACGAAGATCCACTCGGGCATCTACCAATCAAAGATTGAAGATCCTTTAACCCTTGTTCACCCACAAGTTTTATTTAGAAATTGGAGTGATGAGATTCTTGAAGTTTCCATGTCTTGATGCTCAAATTGTCCTTTACTGGGACATGGCTAAGTACTTAGGTTTTACACTGCAGAGGTGGTGCACTTTCCCACAAGCCTTGGTTTCCCAAGACATGATCCTTCAGTAGCCTTTCCTTAGTCAAATGGACGCTCCAACCTATCAACCCATCTACCACCCACTGTCCAAGAGACTAAATTCCAGCATCCTAAGATCATGGCAGAGCCCATATTACCAAGTGGTTGCACTTGAAGCTTCTCAACATTTGACAACTCAAATCTCTTTGTTCCTGGGTGGCCATCCACAAGTGAGATACACAAGGTTCACCAGTACCCTGGCCTTGTGTAACCACTCAACATAACCCAATCTTTCCATTCCACCGGTGATTCATTAACTTAGTTGTTTTGTTAAATAAAAACAAGTCCTTAGACTTAGAATATTTTTCCATAGTGTGAATATATAAACCACCCTTGTTTTCTAGTAGCTAGGCTAGGCATGATAGTAATAGGAATCTTGACTTAGGTAATTTTCACTAAGGTTTTACCTAATAGGTTTTCCCAAAGCTTAGCTTGTACTTAGCAAAAATTCATGCAAGTCCTATACTTAGAAAAATAATACTAATGCATATATAAAATATAGGAATGGAATATTCATGATGATATCACTTGCCTTGGTAGTGTGGAGAGTAGCACGTCACAATCACAATCACTAGCAAAATCTACACACAAAGTTGTAGCACACAATTACACACAAATATATACAAACAAGAAATAGTATGAATGCATGCATGCATGAATCTACCAAGTGATGATTTTTGAAAACTCAACCAAGCAAGTGCATGAATACAGAAACTAAACAAGTCACAAAATAGCCAAGACAACTTATATAACCCTAAAACAAAATACTAAACTAAATCTATACTCAAAATGGCCTCAAACAAGTCTCTGCAATTTTAGCACATCTAATGGTTACTATATGCTAAACAAAAAGGATAGGCAGAAAGGTCTTGTTTTTCTGAATCCAACGGTATAAAGTTTGCAAAATTCCAACGTGGCATTCAAAAGATATAGGCATTTGAATTTGGATCAAATTTCTGGTTTTAAATTCTATTCTCAGATCTAACCTAGCCACGCGTCTTATTCTTATTCGCCTGCAGTTCGCTGGATCGAGCTCCACAGCCGTAGGATCTAAAGGGGCAGGTGCGGCTCAGATCGCGTACCGCTTCGGGTTTAAGTGATCTATCGTAGGCGTTCGATCCAGATCTAACGGCTGCTGCTGCCTGGCCACAGATGGGCGGCGCTGCGCGGTGGCTACCGGCGGCGGAACCGTCGGTCAACGACGTTGCCGATGATGCAGAGAGTAAGGAAGATCGAGGAGTAGCTCACCGGGCTCGTCGTACTGCGGTTGGTCAAGGGCGCTCATCACGGCCGCGATTCCTCACCGGAGTTCGCGCGGCGTCGAGGTCCGGTGTGGTCGTCGGGACGTCGCTGTGGATCACCCCAAGGCAAGTCGAGGACACGGTTCTGAGGGTCAAGGCAAAGTAGTGAGCATGAACTAGGAGGCGCGGGGCGGTCTGGACTTACCACTAGAGCTCGTCGGAGTTGATGTCGCCGTCGGTGCTCGCGGTGTCAAGTGGAACCGGCGACCTGGGGCAGTACAGGACAGACTAGCGAGGTCAGTAGATGCGCAAGGATTCACTGAGCAGGATAGCAAGAACGAGAGGCAGAGGGGAACACTGGGCTCACCGGAATCGATCGCCGGAGAGGTTCTGTCCGCGGCGGTGCAAAGCTGATTGAGGGCAGCCTGGTGGCGGAGTGAGCGAGGTGTCTGGGGGAATAAGATCGTGGAGCAGAGAGGATCTTATAGCCAGGGAATCGACAGGAAACGCTCGGGTTTAATGCCCATTTACGCCGCGCCATTACCGGCCTTCACCGCGGCGGCGTGATGTAGCGCTGATCTGGGAAGACGAGGGCGGCGTGGACCGGCCCGTTAAATCACGAGGTGCGCGGTGGGGTCTGCCTGTCACGCTCAGCGTCGCTATGCGTGAGAGAAGAAAAGAAGATCCGGGTGGGCTTGCTGGGCTGGATCTGCTGCTTTGGCAGATTCTGGCCGCCCTTTCTTTTCCTTAGCCTTTTTCTTTTTCTAATTTCATTTTCTGGAATGAATTTGATATGAATTCAAATCCTTTTGAATTCAAACTTCTTTGGGGATTTTTGCAGGGTTCTTGTGGGTTCAAATGCAGTCAAATAACCATGTGGTTACCTTGCAAGGCTTGGTCAAGCTTGGGTCTTTGAAATAAACAGAGATTTGCTCTAGGTGCAAATATTTGAGAATAGGGTTTTGAAACTATTTCTAAATTGGAATTTTGGGTTTAAATGCTTCTCCTATTCTTTCCAACCATGGTGGCAAGCAAACAAGATTATGGCCAATCAAATACCAAAGGGTGTTGGCCAATTGAGACAATTTGCCCACATGAAATCATAGCTCAAACTTCTGTCTCCAAATGATTTTTGAGAAAAACCCTATATGAATGAATGATGCAAGAATGATATGAATGAGTTTTGAAACATGATTTTTAGGGATGTTACACATGCAATGACACTGGTGGATCCATAGGTGGATTGTGAAAAGAACACACATGCAATGACTCTGGTTGTTGTTAGTAAAAAAAAACACATGCAATGACACTGGTGGATCCATGTGTGGTCTCTGAAGAGAACACACATTTCAATGACACTAGTGGATCCATACGTGGTATGTGAAAAGAATACACATGCAACGACTCTAGTTGTTGTTAGTAAAAACAACACACATGCAATGACACTGGTGGATCCATGTGTGGTCTCTGAAGAGAACACACATCTCAATGACACTGGTGGATCCATATGTGGTATGTGAAAAGAATAGTCATGAAATGACTCCAGTTGTTGTTAGTAAAAAGAACACACATGCAATGACACTAGTGGATCCATGTGTGTTCTCTGAAGAGAACACACATGCAATGACTCTAGTTGTGGTTAATGAGAAGAACACACATGCAATGACACTGGTGGATCCATAGCTGGGTTGTGAAAAGAACACACATGCAATGACTCTGGTTGTTGTTAGTAAAAAAACACACATGCAATGACACTGGTGGATCCATGTGTGGTCTCTGAAGAGAACACACATTTCAATGACACTAGTGGATCCACACGTGGTATGTGAAAAGAATAGTCATGAAATTACTCTTGTTGTTGTTAGTAAAAAGAGCACACATGCAATGGCACTGGTGGATCCATGTGTGGTCTCTGAAGAGAACACACATGCAATGACTCTAGCTGTGGTTAATGTGAAGAACACACATGTAATGACACTAGTTGTTGTTAGTAAAAAGAGCACACATGCAATGACACTGGTGGATCCATGTGTGGTCTCTGAAGTGAACACACATTTCAATGACACTGGTGGATCCATATGTGGTATGCGAAAAGAATATTCATGAAATTACTCTGGTTGTTGTTAGTAAAAAGAACACACATGCAATGACACTAGTGGATCCATGTGTGGTCTCTTAAGAGAACACACATTTCAATGACACTAGTTGTGGTTAATGAGAACAACACACATTTCGATGACACAGGTGGATCCATATGAGGTATGTGAAAAGAAAACACATGCAATGACTCTAGTTGTTGTTAGTAAAAAGAACACACATGCAATGACACTGGTGGATCCATGTGTGGTCTCTGAAGAGAACACACATGCAATGACACTGGTGGATCCATATGTGGTATGTGAAAAAAACACACATGCAATGATTCCAGTTGTTGTTAGTAAAAAGAACACATGCAATGAAACTGGTGGATCCATGTGTGGTCTCTGAAGAGAACACACATTTCAATGACACTGGTGGATCCATATGTGGTATGTGAAAAGAACACACATGCAATGACTCCAGTTGTTGTTAGTAAAAAGAATACACATGCAATTACACTGGTGAATCCATGTGTGGTCTCTGAAGAGAACACACATGGAATGACTCTAGCTATGGTTAATGAGAAGAACACACATGCAATGACACTGGTGGATCCATACGTGGTATGTGAAAAGAACACACATGCAACGACTCTAGTTGTTGTTAGTAAAAAGAACACACATGCAATGACACTAGTGGATCCATGTGTGGTCTCTGAAGAGAACACACATCTCAATGACACTGGTGGATCCATATGTGGTATGTGAAAAGAATAGTCATGAAATGACTCTAGTTGTTGTTAGTAAAAAGAACACACATGCAATGACTCTAGCTGTGGTTAATGAGAAGAACACACATGCAATGACACTGGTGGATCCATAGGTGGATTGTGAAAAGAACACACATGCAATGACTCTGGTTGTTGTTAGTAAAAAAACACATGCAATGACATTGGTGGATCCATGTGTGGTCTCTGAAGAGAACACACATTTCAATGACACTAGTGGATCCACATGTAGTATGTGAAAAGAATAGTCATGAAATGACTCTAGTTGTTGTTAGTAAAAAGAACACACATGCAATGACACTGGTGGATCCATGTGTGGTCTCTGAAGAGAACACACATGCAATGACTCTAGCTGTGGTTAATGTGAAGAACACACATGCAATGACACTGGTTGTTGTTAGTAAAAAGAGCACACATGCAATGACACTGGTGGATCCATGTGTGGTCTCTGAAAAGAACACACATTTCAATGACACTGGTGGATCCATATGTGGTATGTTAAAAGAATATTCATGAAATGACTCTAGTTGTTGTTAGTAAAAAGAACACACATGCAATGACACTAGTGGATCCATGTGTGTTCTCTGAAGAGAACACACATGCAATGACTCTAGTTGTGGTTAATGAGAAGAACACACATGCAATGACACTGGTGGATCCATAGGTGGATTGTGAAAAGAACACACATGCAATGACTCTGGTTGTTGTTAGTAAAAAAACACACATGCAATGACACTGGTGGATCCATGTGTGGTCTCTGAAGAGAACACACATTTCAATGACACTAGTGGATCCACACGTGGTATGTGAAAAGAATAGTCATGAAATCACTCTAGTTGTTGTTAGTAAAAAGAGCACACATGCAATGGCACTGGTGGATCCATGTGTGGTCTTTGAAGAGAACACACATGCAATGACTCTAGCTGTGGTTAATGTGAAGAAAACACATGTAATGACACTAGTTGTTGTTAGTAAAAAGAACACACATGCAATGACACTGGTGGATCCATGTGTGGTCTCTGAAGTGAACACACATTTCAATGACACTGTGGATCCATATGTGGTATGTGAATAGAATATTTATGAAATTACTCTGGTTGTTGTTAGTAAAAAGAACACACATGCAATGACACTGGTGGATCCATATGAGGTATGTGAAAAGAAAACACATGCAATGACTCTAGTTGTTGTTAGTAAAAAGAACACACATGCAATGACACTGGTGGATCCATGTGTGGTCTCTGAAGAGAACACACATGCAATGACACTGGTGGATCCATATGTGGTATGTGAAAAAAAACACATGCAATGATTCCAGTTGTTGTTAGTAAAAAGAACACATGCAATGAAACTGGTGGATCCATGTGTGGTCTCTGAAGAGAACACACATTTCAATCACACTGGTGGATCCATATGTGGTATGTGAAAAGAACACACGTGCAATGACTCCAGTTGTTGTTAGTAAAAAGAATACACATGCAATTACACTGGTGAATCCATGTGTGGTCTCTGAAGAGAACACACATGGAATGACTCTAGCTATGGTTAATAAGAAGAACACACATGCAATGACACTGGTGGATCCATACATGGTATGTGAAAAGAACACACATGCAACGACTCTAGTTGTTGTTAGTAAAAAGAACACACATGCAATGACACTAGTGGATCCATGTGTGGTCTCTGAAGAGAACACACATCTCAATGACACTGGTGGATCCATATGTGGTATGTGAAAAGAATAGTCATGAAATGACTCCAGTTGTTGTTAGTAAAAAGAACACACATGCAATGACACTAGTGGATCCATGTGTGTTCTCTGAGAACACACATGCAATGACTCTAGTTGTGGTTAATGAGAAGAACACACATGCAATGAGACTGGTGGATCCATAGGTGGGTTGTGAAAAGAACACACATGCAATGACTCTGGTTGTTGTTAGTAAAAAAAAACACATGCAATGACACTGGTGGATCCATGTGTGGTCTCTGAAGAGAACACACATTTCAATGACACTGGTGGATCCACACGTGGTATGTGAAAAGAATAGTCATGAAATGACTCTAGTTGTTGTTAGTAAAAAGAACACACATGCAATGACACTGGTGGATCCATGTGTGGTCTCTAAAGAGAACACACATGCAATGACTCTAGCTGTGGTTAATGTGAAGAACACACATGTAATGACACTGGTTGTTGTTAGTAAAAAGAGCACACATGCAATGACACTGGTGGATCCATGTGTGGTCTCTGAAGTGAACACACATTTCAATGACACTGTGGATCCATATGTGGTATGTGAATAGAATATTTATGAAATGGCTCCAGTTGTTGTTAGTAAAAAGAACACACATGCAATGACACTGGTGGATCCATGTGTGGTCTCTAAAGAGAACACACATTTCAATGACACTAGCTGTGGTTAATGAGAACAACACACATTTCAATGACACAGGTGGATCCATATGAGGTATGTGAAAAGAAAACACATGCAATGACTCTAGTTGTTGTTAGTAAAAAGAACACACATGCAATGACACTGGTGGATCCATGTGTGGTCTCTGAAGAGAACACACATGCAATGACACTGGTGGATCCATATGTGGTATGTGAAAAAAACACACATGCAATGATTCCAGTTGTTGTTAGTAAAAAGAACACATGCAATGAAACTGGTGGATCCATGTGTGGTCTCTGAAGAGAACACACATTTCAATGACACTGGTGGATCCATATGTGGTATGTGAAAAGAACACACATGCAATGACTCCAGTTGTTGTTAGTAAAAAGAATACAGATGCAATTACACTGGTGAATCTATGTGTGGTCTCTGAAGAAAACACACATGGAATGACTCTAGCTATGGTTAATGAGAAGAACACACATGCAATGACACTGGTGGATCCATACGTGGTATGTGAAAAGAACACACATGCAACGACTCTAGTTGTTGTTAGTAAAAAGAACACACATGCAATGACACTAGTGGATCCATGTGTGGTCTCTGAAGAGAACACACATCTCAATGACACTGGTGGATCCATATGTGGTATGTGAAAAGAATAGTCATGAAATGACTCTAGTTGTTGTTAGTAAAAAGAACACACATGCAATGACTCTAGCTGTGGTTAATGAGAAGAACACACATGCAATGACACTGGTGGATCCATAGGTGGATTGTGAAAAGAACACACATGCAATGACTCTGGTTGTTGTTAGTAAAAAAACACATGCAATGACATTGGTGGATCCATGTGTGGTCTCTGAAGAGAACACACATTTCAATGACACTAGTGGATCCACATGTAGTATGTGAAAAGAATAGTCATGAAATGACTCTAGTTGTTGTTAGTAAAAAGAACACACATGCAATGACACTGGTGGATCCATGTGTGGTCTCTGAAGAGAACACACATGCAATGACTCTAGCTGTGGTTAATGTGAAGAACACACATGCAATGACACTGGTTGTTGTTAGTAAAAAGAGCACACATGCAATGACACTGGTGGATCCATGTGTGGTCTCTGAAAAGAACACACATTTCAATGACACTAATGGATCCATATGGGGTATGTGAAAAGAATAGTCATGAAATGACTCTAGTTGTTGTTAGTAAAAAGAACACACATGCAATGACACTAGTGGATCCATGTGTGTTCTCTGAAGAGAACAC
Source organism: Avena insularis (assembly GCA_023614405.1). Taxonomy (NCBI): domain Eukaryota; kingdom Viridiplantae; phylum Streptophyta; class Magnoliopsida; order Poales; family Poaceae; genus Avena; species Avena insularis. The sequence continues at coordinate 427,990 of JAJUPC010000148.1, forward strand.
ACATGCAATGACTCTAGTTGTGGTTAATGAGAAGAACACACATGCAATGACACTGGTGGATCCATAGGTGGATTGTGAAAAGAACACACATGCAATGACTCTGGTTGTTGTTAGTAAAAAAACACACATGCAATGACACTGGTGGATCCATGTGTGGTCTCTGAAGAGAACACACATTTCAATGACACTAGTGGATCCACACGTGGTATGTGAAAAGAATAGTCATGAAATGACTCTAGTTGTTGTTAGTAAAAAGAGCACACATGCAATGGCACTGGTGGATCCATGTGTGGTCTCTGAAGAGAACACACATGCAATGACTCTAGCTGTGGTTAATGTGAAGAACACACATGTAATGACACTAGTTGTTGTTAGTAAAAAGAGCACACATGCAATGACACTGGTGGATCCATGTGTGGTCTCTGAAGTGAACACACATTTCAATGACACTGGTGGATCCATATGTGGTATGCGAAAAGAATATTCATGAAATTACTCTGGTTATTGTTAGTAAAAAGAACACACATGCAATGACACTGGTGGATCCATGTGTGGTCTCTAAAGAGAACACACATTTCAATGACACTAGTTGTGGTTAATGAGAACAACACACATTTCGATGACACAGGTGGATCCATATGAGGTATGTGAAAAGAAAACACATGCAATGACTCTAGTTGTTGTTAGTAAAAAGAACACACATGCAATGACACTGGTGGATCCATGTGTGGTCTTTGAAGAGAACACACATGCAATGACACTGGTGGATCCATATGTGGTATGTGGAAAAAAACACATGCAATGATTCCAGTTGTTGTTAGTAAAAAGAACACATGCAATGAAACTGGTGGATCCATGTGTGGTCTCTGAAGAGAACACACATTTCAATGACACTGGTGGATCCATATGTGGTATGTGAAAAGAACACACATGCAATGACTCCAGTTGTTGTTAGTAAAAAGAATACACATGCAATTACATTGGTGAATCCAAGTGTGGTCTCTGAAGAGAACACACATGGAATGACTCTAGCTATGGTTGATGAGAAGAACACACATGCAATGACACTGGTGGATCCATACGTGGTATGTGAAAAGAACACACATGCAACGACTCTAGTTGTTGTTAGTAAAAAGAACACACATGCAATGACACTAGTGGATCCATGTGTGGTCTCTGAAGAGAACACACATCTCAATGACACTGGTGGATCCATATGTGGTATGTGAAAAGAATAGTCATGAAATGACTCCAGTTGTTGTTAGTAAAAAGAACACACATGCAATGACTCTAGCTGTGGTTAATGAGAAGAACACACATGCAATGACACTGGTGGATCCATAGGTGGATTGTGAAAAGAACACACATGCAATGACTCTGGTTGTTGTTAGTAAAAAACACATGCAATGACATTGGTGGATCCATGTGTGGTCTCTGAAGAGAACACACATTTCAATGACACTAGTGGATCCACATGTAGTATGTGAAAAGAATAGTCATGAAATGACTCTAGTTGTTGTTAGTAAAAAGAACACACATGCAATGACACTAGTGGATCCATGTGTGGTCTCTGAAGAGAACACACATGCAATGACTCTAGCTGTGGTTAATGTGAAGAACACACATGCAATGACACTGGTTGTTGTTAGTAAAAAGAGCACACATGCAATGACACTGGTGGATCCATGTGTGGTCTCTGAAAAGAACACACATTTCAATGACACTGGTGGATCCATATGTGGTATGTTAAAAGAATATTCATGAAATGACTCTAGTTGTTGTTAGTAAAAAGAACACACATGCAATGACACTAGTGGATCCATGTGTATTCTCTGAAGAGAACACACATGCAATGACTCTAGTTGTGGTTAATGAGAAGAACACACATGCAATGACACTGGTGGATCCATAGGTGGATTGTGAAAAGAACACACATGCAATGACTCTGGTTGTTGTTAGTAAAAAAACACATGCAATGACACTAGTGGATCCATGTGTGGTCTCTGAAGAGAACACACATTTCAATGACACTAGTGGATCCACACGTGGTATGTGAAAAGAATAGTCATGAAATGACTCTAGTTGTTGTTAGTAAAAAGAGCACACATGCAATGGCACTGGTGGATCCATGTGTGGTCTCTGAAGAGAACACACATGCAATGACTCTAGCTGTGGTTAATGTGAAGAACACACATGTAATGACACTAGTTGTTGTTAGTAAAAAGAGCACACATGCAATGACACTGGTGGATCCATATGTGGTATGCGAAAAGAATATTCATGAAATTACTCTGGTTGTTGTTAGTAAAAAGAACACACATGCAATGACACTGGTGGATCCATGTGTGGTCTCTAAAGAGAACACACATTTCAATGACACTAGCTGTGGTTAATGAGAACAACACACATTTCAATGACACAGGTGGATCCATATGAGGTATGTGAAAAGAAAACACATGCAATGACTCTAGTTGTTGTTAGTAAAAAGAACACACATGCAATGACACTGGTGGATCCATGTGTGGTCTCTGAAGAGAAAACACATGCAATGACACTGGTGGATCCATATGTGGTATGTAAAAAAACACATGCAATGATTCCAGTTGTTGTTAGTAAAGAGAACACATGCAATGAAACTGGTGGATCCATGTGTGGTCTCTGAAGAGAACACACATTTCAATGACACTGGTGGATCCATATGTGGTATGTGAAAAGAACACACATGCAATGACTCCAGTTGTTGTTAGTAAAAAGAATACACATGCAATTACACTGGTGAATCCATGTGTGGTCTCTGAAGAGAACACACATGGAATGACTCTAGCTATGGTTAATGAGAAGAACACACATGCAATGACACTGGTGGATCCATACGTGGTATGTGAAAAGAACACACATGCAACGACTCTAGTTGTTGTTAGTAAAAAGAACACACATGCAATGACACTAGTGGATCCATGTGTGGTCTCTGAAGAGAACACACATCTCAATGACACTGGTGGATCCATATGTGGTATGTGAAAAGAATAGTCATGAAATGACTCTAGTTGTTGTTAGTAAAAAGAACACACATGCAATGACTCTAGCTGTGGTTAATGAGAAGAACACACATGCAATGACACTGGTGGATCCATAGGTGGATTGTGAAAAGAACACACATGCAATGACTCTGGTTGTTGTTAGTAAAAAACACATGCAATGACATTGGTGGATCCATGTGTGGTCTCTGAAGAGAACACACATTTCAATGACACTAGTGGATCCACATGTGGTATGTGAAAAGAATAGTCATGAAATGACTCTAGTTGTTGTTAGTAAAAAGAACACACATGCAATGACACTGGTGGATCCATGTGTGGTCTCTGAAGAGAACACACATGCAATGACTCTAGCTGTGGTTAATGTGAAGAACACACATGCAATGACACTGGTTGTTGTTAGTAAAAAGAGCACACATGCAATGACACTGGTGGATCCATGTGTGGTCTCTGAAGAGAACACACATTTCAATGACACTAGTGGATCCATATGTGGTATGTGAAAAGAATATTCATGAAATGACTCTAGTTGTTGTTAGTAAAAAGAACACACATGCAATGACACTAGTGGATCCATGTGTGTTCTCTGAAGAGAACACACATGCAATGACTCTAGTTGTGGTTAATGAGAAGAACACACATGCAATGACACTGGTGGATCCATAGGTGGATTGTGAAAAGAACACACATGCAATGACTCTGGTTGTTGTTAGTAAAAAACACACATGCAATGACACTGGTGGATCCATGTGTGGTCTCTGAAGAGAACACACATTTCAATGACACTAGTGGATCCACACGTGGTATGTGAAAAGAATAGTCATGAAATGACTCTAGTTGTTGTTAGTAAAAAGAGCACACATGCAATGGCACTGGTGGATCCATGTGTGGTCTCTGAAGAGAACACACATGCAATGACTCTAGCTGTGGTTAATGTGAAGAACACACATGTAATGACACTAGTTGTTGTTAGTAAAAAGAGCACACATGCAATGACACTGGTGGATCCATGTGTGGTCTCTGAAGTGAACACACATTTCAATGACACTGGTGGATCCATATGTGGTATGCGAAAAGAATATTCATGAAATTACTCTGGTTGTTGTTAGTAAAAAGAACACACATGCAATGACACTGGTGGATCCATGTGTGGTCTCTAAAGAGAACACACATTTCAATGACACTAGTTGTGGTTAATGAGAACAACACACATTTCGATGACACAGGTGGATCCATATGAGGTATGTGAAAAGAAAACACATGCAATGACTCTAGTTGTTGTTAGTAAAAAGAACACACATGCAATGACACTGGTGGATCCATGTGTGGTCTCTGAAGAGAACACACATGCAATGACACTGGTGGATCCATATGTGGTATGTGAAAAAAACACACATGCAATGATTCCAGTTGTTGTTAGTAAAAAGAACACACATGCAATGACACTGGTGGATCCATGTGTGGTCTCTAAAGAGAACACACATTTCAATGACACTGGTGGATCCATATGTGGTATGTGAAAAGAACACACATGCAATGACTCCAGTTGTTGTTAGTAAAAAGAATACACATGCAATTACACTGGTGAATCCATGTGTGGTCTCTGAAGAGAACACACATGGAATGACTCTAGCTATGGTTAATGAGAAGAACACACATGCAATGACACTGGTGGATCCATATGTGGTATGTGAAAAGAACACACATGCAATGACTCTAGTTGTTGTTAGTAAAAAGAACACACATGCAATGACACTAGTGGATCCATGTGTGGTCTCTGAAGAGAACACACATCTCAATGACACTGGTGGATCCATATGTGGTATGTGAAAAGAATAGTCATGAAATGACTCCAGTTGTTGTTAGTAAAAAGAACACACATGCAATGACACTGGTGGATCCATGTGTGGTCTCTGAAGAGAACACACATTTCAATGACACTGGTGGATCCATAGGTGGATTGTGAAAAGAACACACATGCAATGACTCTGGTTGTTGTTAGTAAAAAGAACACACATGCAATGACACTGGTGGATCCATGTGTGGTCTCTGAAAAAGAACACACATGAAATGACTCTAGTTGTTGTTAGTAAAAAGAACACACATGAAATGACACTGCTGGATCCATATGTGGTATGTGAAAAGAACACACATGCAATGACTCTAGTTGTTGTTAGTAAAAAGATCACACATGCAATGACACTGGTGGATCCATGTGTGGTCTCTGAAGAGAACACACATTTCAATGACACTGGTGGATCCATATGTGGTATGTGAAAAGAATATTCATGAAATGACTCTAGTTTTTAGTAAAAGAACACACATGCAATGACACTAGTGGATCCACGTGTGATCTCTGAAGAGAACACACATGCAATGACTGTAGTTGTGGTTAATGAGAAGAACACACATTTCAATGACACTAGTGGATCCATATGTGGTATGTGAAAAGACTCCACATGCAATGACACTAGTTGTTGTTAGTAAAAAGAACACACATGCAGTGACATTGGTGGATCCATGTGTGGTCTCTGAACAGAACACACATTTCAATGACACTAGTGGATCCATATGTGGTATGTGAAAAGAATAGTCATGAAATGACTCTAGTTGTTGTTAGTAAAAAGAACACACATGGAATGACACTGGTGGATCCATGTGTGGTCTCTGAAGAGAACACACATTTCAATGACACTGGTGGATCCATATGTGGTATGTGAAAAGAATACACATGCAATGACTCTAGTTGTTGTTAGTAAAAAGAACACACATGCAATGACACTGGTGGATCCATGTGTGGTCTCTAAAGAGAACACACATTTCAATGACACTAGCTGTGGTTAATGAGAACAACACACATTTCAATGACACTGGTGGATCCATATGTGGTATGTGAAAATAATAGTCATGAAATGACTTTGGTTGTTATTAAAAAGAACACACATGCAATGACACTGGTGGATCCATGTGTGGTCTCTGAAGAGAAACACACATGCAATGACTCTGGTGGATCCATATGTGGTTAATGTAAAGAACACACATGCAATGACACTGGTTGTTGTTAGTAAAAAGAACACATGCAATGACACTGGTGGATCCATGTGTGGTCTCTGAAGAGATCACACATTTCAATGACACTGGTGGATCCATATGTGGTATGTGAAAGAACACACATGCAATGACTCTAGTTGTTGTTAGTAAAAAGAACACATGCAATGACACGGTGAATCCATGTGTGGTCTCTAAAGAGAACACACATGGAATGACTCTAGCTATGGTTAATGAAGAGAACACACATTCAATGACACTGGTGGATCCATATGTGGTATGTGAAAAGAACACACATGCAATGACTCTTCTAGTTGTTAGTAAAAAGAACACACATGCAATGACACTGGTGGATCCATGTGTGGTCTCTGAAGAGAACACACATTTCAATGACACTAGTGGATCCATATGTGGTATGTGAAAAGAATAGTCATGAAATGACTCTAGTTGTTGTTAGTAAAAAGAGCACACATGCAATTACACTGGTGCATCCATGTGTGGTCTCTGAAGAGAACACACATGCAATGAATCTAGCGGTGGTTAATGAGAAGAACACACATGCAATGACACTAGTTGTTGTTCGTAAAAAGAGAACACATGCAATGACATTAGTGGATCCATGTGTGGTCTCTAAACAGAACACACATTTGAATGACACTAGTGGATCCACATGTGGTATGTGAAAAGAATAGTCATGAAATGACTCTAGTTGTTGTTAGTAAAAAGAACACACATGGAATGACACTGGTGGATCCATGTGTGGTCTCTGAAGAGAACACACATGCAATGACTCTAGCTGTGGTCTCTGAAGAGAACACACATTTCAATGACACTGGTGGATCCATATGTGGTATGTGAAAAGAACACACATGCAATGACTCTAGTTGTTGTTAGTAAAAAGAACACACATGCAATGACACTGGTGGATCCATGTGTGGTCTCTGAAGAGAACACACATTTCAATGACACTGGTGGATCCATATGTGGTATGTGAAAAGAATATTCATGAAATGACTCCAGTTGTTGTTAGTAAAAAGAACACACATGCAATGACATTGGTGGATCCATGTGTGGTCTCTGAAGAGAACACACATTCAATGACACTGGTGGATCCATATGTGGTATGTGAAAAGAACACACATGCAATGACTCTAGTTGTTGTTACTAAAAAGAACACACATGCAATGACACTGGTGGATCCATGTGTGGTCTCTGAAGAGAACACACATTTCAATGACACTGGTGGATCCATAGGTGGTTTGTGAAAAGAACACACGTGCAATGACTCTAGTTGTTGTCTGTAAAAAGAACACACATGCAATGACACTGTGGATCCATGTGTGGTCTCTAAAGAGAACACACATTTCAATGACACTGGTGGATCCATATGTGGTATGTGAAAAGAACACACATGCAATGACTCCAGTTGTTGTTAGTAAAAAGAACACACATGCAATGACACTGGTGGATCCATGTGTGGTCTCTGAAGAGAACACACATGCAATGACTCTAGCTGTGGTTAATGAGAAGAACACACATTTCAATGACACTGGTGGATCCATATGTGGTATGTGAAAAGAATAGTCATGAAATGACTCTAGTTGTTGTTAGTAAAAAGAGCACACATGCAATGACACTGGTGGATCCATGTGTGGTCTCTGAAGAGAACACACATGCACTGAATCTAGCTGTGGTTAATGAGAAGAACACACATGCAATGACACTGGTTGTTAGTAAAAAGATCACACATGCAATCACACTGGTGGATCCATGTGTGGTCTCTGAAGAGAACACACATTTCAATAACACTGGTGGATCCATATGTGGTATGTGAAAAGAATAGTCATGAAATAACTCCAGTTGTTGTTAGTAAAAAGAACACACATGCAATGACACTGGTGGATCCATGTGTGGTCTCAAGAGAACATACATGCAATGACTCTAGCTGTGGTTAATGAGAAAACACATTTCAATGACACTGGTGGATCCATATGTGGATGTGAAAAGAACACATGCAATGACTCAATTGTTGTTAGTAAGAAGAACACACATGCAATGACATTGGTGGATCCATGTGTGGTCTCTGAAGAGAACACACATTTCAATGACACTAGTGGATCCATATGTGGTATGTGAAAAGAATACACATGCAATGACTCTAGTTGTTGTTAGTAAAAAGAACACACATGCAATGACACTAGTGGATCCATGTGTGGTCTCTGAAGAGAACACACATGCAATGACACACAGTCGGGTTAATGAGAATAACACACAATTCAATGACACTGGTAGATCCATATGTGGTAAAAGAATACATGAAATGACACTGGTTATTGTTAGTAAAAAAATCACACATGCAATGACACTGGTGGATCCAGGTGTGGTATAAAGAGAACACACATTTCAATGACACTGGTGGATCCATATGTGGTATGTGAAAAGAACACACATGCAATGACTCTAGTTGTTGTTAGTAAAAAGAACACACATGCAATGACACTGGTGGATCCATGTGTGGTCTCTGAAGAGAACACACATGCAATGACTCTAGTTGTGGTTAATGAGAAGAACACACATTTCAATGACACTGGTGGATCCATATGTGGTATGTGAAAAGAACACACATGCAATGACTCTAGTTGTTGTTAGTAACAAGAACACACATGCAATGACACTGGTGGATCCATGTGTGGTCTCTGAAGAGAACACACATTTCAATGACACTAGTGGATCCAATTATGGTATCTGAAAAGAACACACATGCAATGACTCTAGTTGTTGTTAGTAAAAAGAACACACATGCAATGGCACTGGTAGAGCCATGTGTGGTCTCTGAAGAGAACACACATGCAATGACTCTAGCTGGTTAATGAGAAGAACACATTCAATGACACTGGTGGATCCATATGTGGTATGTGAAAAGAATACACATGAAATGACTGCACTTGTTGTTAGTAAAAGAGCACACATGCAATGACACTGGTGTATCCATGTGTTGTCTCCAAAGAGAACACACATGCAATGAATCTATGTGGTTACTGAAAAGAACACACATGTAATGACTCTAGTTGTTGTTAGTAAAAAGAACACACATGCAATGACACTGGTGGATCCATGTGTGGTCTCTGAAGAGAACACACATGCAATGACTCTAGATGTGGTTAATGAGAAGAACACACATTTCAATGACACTGGTGGATCCATATGTGGTATGTGAAAAGAATAGTCATGAAATGACTCCAGTTGTTGTTAGTAAAAAGAGCACACATGCAATTACACTGGTGGATCCATGTGTGGTATCTGAAGAGAACACACATGCAATGACACTGGTGGATCCATATGTGGTATGTGAAAAGAACACACATGAAATGACTCCAGTTGTTGTTAGTAAAAATAACACACATGCAATGACACTGGTGGATCCATGTGTGGTCTCTGAAGAGAACACACATTTCAATGACACTGGTGGATCCAAATGTGGTATGTGAAAAGAAAACACATGCAATGACTCCAGTTGTTGTTAGTAAAAAGAACACACATGCAATGACACTGGTGGATCCATGTGTGGTCTCTGAAGAGAACACACATTTCAATGACACTGGTGGATCCATATGTGGTATGTGAAAAGAACACACATGCAATGACTCTAGTTGTTGTTAGTAAAAAGAACACACATGCAATGACACTGGTGGATCCATGTGTGGTCTCTGAAGAGAACACACATGCAATGACTCTAGCTGTGTTTTTTAAGAGAACACAAATTTCAATGACACTGGTGGATCCATATGTGGTATGTGAAAAGAACACACATGCAATGACTCTAGTTGTTGTTAGTAAAAAGAACACACATGCAATGACACTAGTGGATCCATGTGTGGTCTCTGAAGAGAACACACATTTCAATGACACTGGTGGATCCATATGTGGTATGTGAAAAGAATAGTCATGAAATGACTCCAGTTATTGTTAGTAAAAAGAGCACACATGTAATTACATTGGTGGTTCCATGTGTGGTATCTGAAGAGAACACACATGCAATCACACTGGTGGATCCATATGTGGTATGTGAAAAGAACACACATGCAATGACTCCAGTTGTTGTTAGTAAAAAGAACACACATGCAATTACACTGGTTGATCCATGTGTGGTCTCCGAAGAGAACACACATTTCAATAACACTGGTGGATCCATATGTGGTATGTGAAAAGAACACACATGCAATGACTCCAGTTGTTGTTAGTAAAAAGAACACACATGCAATTACACTGGTGGATCCATGTGTGGTCTCTGAAGAGAACACACATGCAATGACTCTAGCTGTGGTTAATGAGAAGAACACACATTTCAATGACACTAGTGGATCCATATGTGGTATGTGAAAAGAATAGTCATGAAATGACTCCAGTTGTTTTTAGTAAAAAGAGCACACATTCAATTACACTAGTGGATCCATGTGTGGTCCCTGAAGAGAACACACATGCAATGAATCTAGCAGTGGTTAATGAGAAGAACACACATGCAATGACACTAGTTGTTGTTAGTAAAAAGAGCACACATGCAATTACATTGGTGGATCCATGTGTGGTCTCTGAAGAGAAAACACATGCAATGACGCTGGTGGATCCATATGTGGTATGTGAAAAGAACACACATGCAATGACTCCAATTGTTGTTAGTAAAAAGAACACACATGCAATGACACTAGTGGATCCATGTGTGGTCTCTGAAGAGAACACACATTTCAATGACATCGGTGGATCCATATGTGGTATGTGAAAAGAACACACATGCAATGACTCTAGTGGTTGTTAGTAAAAAGAACACACATGCAATGACACTGGTGGATCCATATGTGGTATGTGAAAAGAATAGTCATGAAATGACTCCAGTTGTTGTTAGTAAAAAGAGCACACATTCAATTACACTAGTGGATCCATGTGTGGTCTCTGAAGAGAACACACGTGCAATGAATCTAGCAGTGGTTAATGAGAAGAAAACACATGCAATGACGCTAGTTGTTGTTAGTAAAAAGAGCACACATGCAATGACACTGGTGGATCCAGGTGTGGTCTCTGAAGAGAACACACATTTCAAGGACACTAGTGCATCCATATGTGGTGTGTGAAAGAACACACATGCAATGACTCCAGTTGTTGTTAGTAAAAAGAACACACATGCAATGACACTGGTGGATCCATGTGTGGTCTCTGAAGAGAACACACATGCAATGACTCTAGCTGTGGTTACTGAAGAGAACACACATTTCAATGACACTGGTGGATCCATATGTGGTATGTGAAAAGAACACACATGCAATGACTCTAGTTGTTGTTAGTAAAAAGAACACACATGCAATGACACTGGTGGATCCATGTGTGGTCTCTAAAGAGAACACACATGCAATGACTCTAGCTGTGGTTAATGAAAAGAACACACATTTCAATGAAACTGGTGGATCCATATGTGGTATGTGAAAATAATAGTCATGAAATAACTCGAGTTATTGTTAGTAAAAAGAGCACACATGCAATTACATTGGTGGATCGATGTGTGGTCTCTGAAGAGAACACACATGCAATGACACTGATGGATCCATATGGGGTATGTGAAAAGAACACACATGCAATGACTCTAGTTGTTGTTAGTAAAAAGAACACACATGCAATGACACTGGTGGATCCATGTGTGGTCTTTGAAGAGAACACACATTTCAATGACACTGGTGGATCCATATGTGGTATGTGAAAAGAACAGACATGCAATGACTCCAGTTGTTGTTAGTAAAACGAACACACATGCAATGACACTGGTGGAACCATGTGTGGTCTCTGAAGAGAACACACATGCAATGACTCTAGCTGTGGTTAATGATAAGAACACATATTTCAATGACACTGTGGATCTGTATGTGCTATGTGAAAAGAATAGTCATGAAATGACTCCAGTTGTTGTTAGTTGAAAGAGAACACATGCAATTACACTAGTGGATCCAGGTGTGGTCTCTGAAGAGAACACACATGCAATGAATCTAGAGGTGATTAATGAGAAGAACACACATGCAATGACACTGGTTATTGTTAGTAAAAAGAGCACACATGCAATGACACTGGTGGATCCAGGTGTGGTCTCTGAAGAGAACACACATTTCAATGACACTGGTGGATCCATATGTGTTGTGTGAAAAGAACACACATGCAATGACTCCAGTTGTAGTTAGTAAAAATAACACACATGCAATGAAACTGGTGGATCCATGTGTGGTCTCTGAAGAGAACGCACATGCAACGACTCCAGCTGTGGTTAATTAGAAGAACACACATTTCAATGACACTGGTGGATCCATATGTGGTATGTGAAAAGAACACACATGCAATGACTCCAGTTGTTGTTAGTAAAAAGAATACACATGCAATGACACTAGTGGATCCATGTGTGGTCTCTAAAGAGAACACACATGCAATGAATCTAGTTGTGGTTAATGAGAAGAACACACATGCAATGACACTGATTGTTAGTAGTAAAAAGAGCACACATGCAATGACACTGGTGGATCCAGGTGTGGTCTCTAAAGAGAACACACATTTCAATGACATTGGTGGATCCATATGTGGTGTGTGAAAAGAACACACATGCAATGACTCCAGTTGTTAGTAAAAAGAACACACATGCAATGATACTGGTGGATCCATGTGTGGTCTCTGAAAGAGAACACACATGCAATGACTCTAGCTATGGTTACTGAAGAGAACACACATTCCAATGACACTAGTGGATCCATATGTGGTATGTGAAAAGAACACACATGCAATGACTCCAGTTGTTGTTAGTAAAAAGAACACACATGCAATGACACTGGCGGATCCATGTGTGGTCTCTGAAGAGAACACACATTTCAATGACACTGGTGGATCCATAAGTGGAATGTGAAAAGAACACACATGCAATGACTCTTGTTGTTGTTAGTAAAAAGAACACACATGCGATGACACTGGTGGATCCATGTGTGGTCTTTGAGGAAAACACACATGCAATGACTCTAGCTGTGGTTACTGAAGAGAACACACATTTCAATGACACTGGTGGATCCATATGTGGTATGTGAAAAGAACACACATCCAATGACTCTAGTTGTTGTTAGTAAAAAGTACACACATGCAATGACACTGGTGGATCCATGTGTGGTCTCTGAAGAGAACACACATTTCAATGACTCTAGCTGTGGTTACTAAAGAGAACATACATTTCAATGACACTAGTGGATCCATATGTGGTTTGTGAAAAGAAGTCACATGCAATGACTCCAGTTGTTGTTAGTAAAAAGTACACACATGCAATGCCACTGGTGGATCCATGTGTGGTCTCTGAAGAGAACACACATTTCAATGACACTGGTGATCCATATGTGGTATGTGAAAAGAACACACATGCAATGAATCTAGTTGTTGTTAGTAAAAAGAACACACACGCAATGACACTGGTGGATCCATGCGTGGTCTCTGAAGAGAACACACATGCAATGACTCCAGCTGTGGTTAATGAGAAGAACACACATTTCAATGACACTGGTGGATCCATATGTGGTATGTGAAAATAATAGTCATGAAATGACTCCAGTTGTTGTTAGTAAAAAGAGCACCCATGCAATTACATTAGTGGATCCATGTGTGGTATTTGAAGAGAACACACATGTAATGACAGTGGTGGATCCATATGTGGTATGTGAAAAGAACACACATGCAATGACTCCAGTTGTTGTTAGTAAAAAGAACACACATACAATGACACTGGTGGATCCATGTGTGGTCTCTAAAGAGAACACACATGCAATGACTCTAGCTGTAGTTAATGAGAAGAACACACATTGCAATGACACTAGTGGATCCATATGTGGTAGGTTAAAATAATAGTCATGAAATCACTCTAGTTGTTGTTAGTAAAAAGAGCACACATGCAATTTCACTGTTGGATCCATGTGTGGTCTCTGAAGAGAACACACATGCCATGAATCTAGTTGTGGTTAATGAGAAGAACACACATGCAATAACACTAGTTATTGTTAGTAAAAAGAGCACACATGCAATGACACTGGTTGATCCAGGTGTGGTCTCTTAAGAGAACACACATTTCATGGACACTAGTGGATCCATATGTGGTGTGTGAAAAGAACACACATGCAATGAATCCAGTTGTTGTTGTTAGTAAAAAGAACACACATGCAATGACACTGGTGGATCCATGTGTGGTCTCTGAAGAGAACACACATGCAATGACTCTAGCTGTGGTTACTGAAGAGAACACACATTTCAATGACATTGGTGGATCCATATGTGGTATGTGAAAAGAACACACATGCAATGACTCCAGTTGTTGTTAGTAAAAAGAACACACATGCAATGACACTGGTGGATCAATGTGTGGTCTCTGAAGAGAACACACATTTCAATGACACTGGTGGATCCATATGTGGTATGTGAAAAGAACACACATGCAATGACTCTAGTTCCTATTAGTAAAAAGAACACACATGCAATGACACTGGTGGATCCATGTGTGGTCTCTGAAGAGAACACACATGCAATGACTCGAGCTGTGGTTAATGAGAGGAACGCACATTTCAATGACACTGGTGGATCCATATGTGGTATGTGAAAAGAATAGTCATGGAATGACTATAGTTGTTGTTATTAAAAAGAGCACACATGCAATTACATTGGTGGATCCATGTGTGGTCTCTGAAGAGAACACACATGCAATGACGCTGGTGGATCCATATGTGGTATTTGAAAAGAACACACATGCAATGACTCCAATTGTTGTTAGTAAAAAGAACACACATGCAATGACACTGGTGACTCCATGTGTGGTCTCTGAAGAGAACACACATTTCAATGACATCGGTGGATCCATATGTGGTATGTGAAAAGAACACACATGCAATGACTCTAGTTGTTGTTAGTAAAAAGAACACACATGCAATGACACTGGTGGATCCATATGTGGTATGTGAAAAGAATAGTCATGAAATGACTCCAGTTGTTTTTAGTAAAAAGAGCACACATTCAATTACACTAGTGGATCCATGTGTGGTCTCTGAAGAGAACACACGTGCAATGAATCTAGCAGTGGTTAATGAGAAGAACACACATGCAATGACACTAGTTGTTGTTAGTAAAAAGAGCACACATGCAATGACACTGGTGGATCCAGGTGTGGTCTCTGAAGAGAACACACATTTCAAGGACACTAGTGCATCCATATGTGGTGTGTGAAAAGAACACACATGCAATGACTCCAGTTGTTGTTAGTAAAAAGAACACACATGCAATGACACTGGTGGATCCATGTGTGGTCTCTGAAGAGAACACACATGCAATGACTCTAGCTGTGGTTACTGGAGAGAACACACATTTCAATGACACTGGTGGATCCATATGTGGTATGTGAAAAGAACACACATGCAATGACTCCAATTGTTGTTAGTAAAAAGAACACACATGCAATGACACTGGTGGATCCATGTGTGGTCTCTGAAGAGAACACACAGTTCAATGACACTAGTGGATCCATATGTGGTACGTGAAAAGAACACACATGGAATGACTCCAGTTGCTATTAGTAAAAAGAACACACATGCAATGACACTGGTGGATCCATGTGTGGTCTTTGAAGAGAACACAGATGCAATGACTCGAGCTGTGGTTAATGAGAAGAACGCACATTTCAATGACACTGGTGGATCCATATGTGGTGTGTGAAAAGAATAGTCATGAAATGACTCTAGTTGTTGTTAGTAAAAAGAGCACACATGCAATTACATTGGTGGATCCATGTGTGGTCTCTGAAGAGAACACACATGCAATGACACTGGTGGATCCATATGTGGTATGTGAAAACAACACACATGCAATGACTCCAATTGTTGTTAGTAAAAAGAACACACATGCAATGACACTGGTGGATCCATATGTGCTCTCTGAAGAGAACACACATTTCAATGACACAGGTGGATCCATATGTGGTATTTGCAAAGAACACACATGTAATGACTCTAGTTGTTGTTAGTAAAAAGAACACACATGCAATGACACTGCTGGATCCATGTGTGGTCTCTGAAGAGAACACACATGCAATGAATCAAGCTGTGGTTAATGAGAAGAACACACATTGCAATGACACTGGTAGATCCATATGTGGTATGTGAAAAGAATAGTCATGAAATGACCGAAGTTGTTGTTAGTAAAAAGAGCACACATGCAATTACACTGGTGGATCCATGTGTGGTCTTTTAAGAGAACACGCATGCAATGAATCTAGCTATGGTTAATGAGAAGAACACACATGCAATGACACTGGCGGATCCATATGTGGTCTCTGAAGAGAACACACATTTCAATGACACAGGTGGATCCATATGTGGTACGTGAAAAGAACACACATGCAATGACTCCAGTTGCTATTACTAAAAAGAACACACATGAAATGACACTGGTGGATCCATGTGTGGTCTCTAAAGAGAACACACATGCAATGACTCGAGCTGTCGTTAATGAGAAGAACGCACATTTCAATGACACTAGTGGATCCATATGTGGTATGTGAAAAGAATAGTCATGAAATGACTCTAGTTGTTGTTAGTAAAAAGAGCACACATGCAATTACATTGGTGGATCCATGTGTGGTCTCTAAAGAGAACACACATGCAATGACAGTGGTGGATCCATATGTGGTATGTGAAGAGAACACACATGCAATGACTCCAATTGTTGTTAGTAAAAAGAACACACATGCAATGACACTGGTGGATCCATGTGTGGTCTCTGAAGAGAACACACATTTCAATGACACTGGTGGATCCATATGTGGTATGTTAAAAGAACACACATGCAATGACTCTAGTTGTTGTTAGTAAAAAGAGCACACATGCAATTACACTGGTGGATCCATGTGTGGTCTCTGAAGAGAACTCGCATGCAATGAATCTAGCCGTGGTTAATGAGAAGAACACACATGCAATGACACTGGCTATTGTTACTAAAAAAGCACACATGCAATGGCACTAGTGGATCCAGGTGTGGTCTCTGAAGAGAACACACATTTCAATGACACTGGTGGATCCATATGTGGTGTGTCAAAAGAACACACATGCAATGACTCTAGTTGTTGTTAGTAAAAAGAACACACATGCAATGACACTAGTGGATCCATGTGTGGTCTCTGAAGAGAACATACATGCAATGACTCTAGCTGTGGTTACTGAAGAGAAAACACATTTAAATGACACTGGTGGATCAACATGTTGTATGTGAAAAGAACATACCTGTAATGACTCCAGTTGTTGTTAGTAAAAAGAACACACATGCAATGACATAGGTGGATCCATATGTGGTCTCTGAAGAGAACACACATGCAATGACTCTAGCTGTGGTTAATGAGAAGAACACACATTTCAATGATACTAGTGGATCCATATGTGGTATGTGAAAAGAATAGTCATGAAATGACTCCAGTTGTTTTTAGTAAAAAGAGCACACATTCAATTACACTAGTGGAGACATGTGTGGTCTCTGAAGAGAACACACATGCAATGAATCTAGCAGTGGTTAATGAGAAGAACACACATGCAATGACACTAGTTGTTGTTAGTAAAAAGAGCACATATGCAATGACACTGGTGGATCCAGGTGTGGTCTCTAAAGAGAACACACATTTCAAGGACACTAGTGGATCCATATGTGGTGTGTGAAAAGAACACACATGCAATGACTTCAGTTGTTGTTAGTAAAAAGAACACACATGCAATGACACTGGTGGATCCATGTGTGGTCTCTGAAAAGAACACACATGCAATGACTCTAGCTGTGGTTACTGAAGAGAACACATATTTCATTGACACTGGTGGATCCATATGTGGTATGTGAAAAGAACACACATGCAATGACTCCAGTTGTTGTTAGTAAAAAGAACACACATGCAATGACACTGGTGGATCCATGTGTGGTCTCTGAAGAGAACACATATTTCAAGGACACTAGTGCATCCATATGTGGTATGTGAAAAGAACACACATGCAATGACTCCAGTTGCTATTAGTAAAAAGAACACACATGCAATGACACTGGTGGATCCATGTGTGGTCTCTGAAAAGAACACACATGCAATGACTCTAGCTGTGGTTACTGAAGAGAACACACATTTCATTGACACTGGTGGATCCATATGTGGTATGTGAAAAGAACACACATGCAATGACTCCAGTTGTTGTTAGTAAAAATAACACACATGCAATGACACTGGTGGATCCATGTGTGGTCTCTGAAGAAAACACACATTTCAAGGACACTAGTGCATCCATATGTGGTATGTGAAAAGAACACACATGCAATGACTCCAGTTGCTATTAGTAAAAAGAACACACATGCAATGACACTGGTGGATCCATGTGTGGTCTCTGAAGAGAACACACATGCAATGACTCGAGCTGTCGTTAATGAGAAGAACACACATTTCAATGACACTAGTGGATCCATATGTGGTATGTGAAAAGAATAGTCATGAAATGACTCTAGTTGTTGTTAGTAAAAAGAGCACACATGCAATTACATTGGTGGATCCATGTGTGGTCTCTGAAGAGAACACACATGCAATGACACTGGTGGATCCATATGTGGTATGAGAAAAGAACACACATGCAATGACTCCAATTGTTGTTAGTAAAAAGAACACACACGCAATGACACTGGTGGATCCATGTGTGGTCTCTGAAGAGAACACACATTTCAATGACACTGGTGGATCCATATGTGGTATGGGAAAAGGACACACATGCAATGACTCTAGTTGTTTTTAGTAAAAAGAACACACATGCAATGACACTGGTGGATCCATGTGTGGTCTCTGAAGAGAACACACTGCAATGAATCTAGCTGTGGTTAATGAGAAGAACACACATTTCAATAACACTGGTAGATCCATATGTGGTATGTGAAAAGAATAGTCATGAAATGACTGCATTTGTTGTTAGTAAAAAGAGCACACATGCAATTACACTGGTGGATCCATGTGTGGTCTCTGAAGAGAACACGCATGCAATGAATCTAGCTGTGGTTAATGAGCAGAACACACATGCAATGACACTGGTTATTGTTACTAAAAAAGCACACATGCAATGGCACTAGTGGATCTAGGTGTGGTCTCTGCAGAGAACACACATTTCAATGACAATGGTGTATCCATATGTGGTGCGTCACAAGAACACACATGCAATGACTCTAGTTGTTGTTAGTAAAAAGAACACACATGCAATGACACTGGTGAATCCATGGGTGGTCTCTAAAGAGAACATACATGCAATGACTCTAGCTGTGGTTACTTAAGAGAAAACACATTTCAATGACACTGGTGGATCCACATGTTGTATGTGAAAAGAACATACATGTAATGACTCTAGTTGTTGTTAGTAAAAAGAACACACATGCAATGACACTGGTGGATCCATGTGTGGCCTCTGAAGAGAACACACATGCAATGAGTCTAGCTGTGGTTAATGAGAAGAACACACATTTCAATGACACTAGTGGATCCATATGTGGTATGTGAAAAGAATAGTCATGAAATGACTCCAGTTGTTTTTAGTAAAAAGAGCACACATTCAATTACACTAGTGGATCCATGTGTGGTCCCTGAAGAGAACACACATGCAATGAATCTAGCAGTGGTTAATGAGAAGAACACACATGCAATGACACTAGTTTTTGTTAGTAAAAAGAGCACACATGCAATGACACTGGTGGATCTAGGTGTGGTCTCTCAAGAGAACACACATTTCAAGGACACTAGTGGATCCATATGTGGTGTGTGAAAAGAACACACATGCAATGACTCCAGTTGTTGTTAGTAAAAAGAACACACATGCAATGACACTGGTGGATCCATGTGTGGTCTCTGAAGAGAACACACATGCAATGACTCTAGCTGTGGTTACTGAAGAGAACACACATTTCAATGACACTGGTGGATCCATATGTGGTATGTGAAAAGAACACACATGTAATGACTCCAGTTGTTGTTAGTAAAAAGAACACACATGCAATGACACTGGTGGATCCATGTGTGGTCTCTGAAGAGAACACACATTTCAATGACACTGGTGGATCCATATGTGGTATGTGAAAAGAATAGTCATGAAATGACTCCAGTTGTTGTTAGTAAAAAGAGCACACATGCAATTACATTGGTGGATCCATGTGTGGTATCTGAAGAGAACACACATGCAATGACACTGGTGGATCCATATGTGGTATGTGAAAAGAACACACATGAAATGACTCCAGTTGTTGTTAGTAAAAATAACACACATGCAATCACACTGGTGGATCCATGTGTGGTCTCTGAAGAGAACACACATTTCAATGACACTGGTGAATCCATATGTGGAATGTGAAAAGAACACACATGCAATGACTCTAGTTGTTGTTAGTAAAAAGAACACACATGCAATTACACTGGTTGATCCATGTGTGGTCTCCGAAGAGAACACACATTTCAATAACACTGGTGGATCCATATGTGGTATGTGAAAAGAACACACATGCTATGACTCTAGTTGTTGTCAGTAAAAAGAACACACATGCAATGACACTGGTGGATCCATGTGTGGTCTCTGAAGAGAACACACATGCAATGACTCTAGCTGTGGTTAATGAGAAGAACACACATTTCAATCACACTGGTAGATCCATATGTGGTATGTGAAAAGAATAGTCATGAAATGACTGCACTTGTTGTTAGTAAAAAGAGCACACATGCAATTACACTGGTGGATCCATGTGTGGTCTCTGAAGAGAACACACATGCAATGAATCTAGCTGTCGTTATTGAGAAGAACACACATGCAATGACACTGGTTATGTTACTAAAAAAGCACACATGCAATGATACTGGTGGATCTAGGTGTGGTCTCTGAAGAGGACACACATTTCAATGACACTGGTGGATCCATATGTGGTGTGTCAAAAGAACACACATGCAATGACTCAAGTTGTGGTTAGTAAAAAGAACACACATGCAATGACACTGGTGGATCCATGTGTGGCCTCTGAAGAGAACATACATGCAATGACTCTAGCTGTGGTTACTGAAGAGAAAACACATTTCAATGACACTGGTGGATCCACATGTTGTATGTGAAAAGAACATACATGTAATGACTCCAATTGTTGTTAGTAAAAAGAACACACATGCAATGACATTGGTGGATCCATGTGTGGTCTCTGAAGAGAACACACATTTCAATGACACTGGTGGATCCATATGTGGTATGTGAAAAGAACACACATGCAATGACTCTAGTTGCTATTAGTAAAAAGAACACACATGCAATGACACTGGTGGATCCATGTGTGGTCTCTGAAGAGAACACACATGCAATGACACTAGCTGTGGTTAATGAGAAGAACACATATTTCAATGACACTGGTAGATCCATATGTGGTATGTGAAAAGAATAGTCATGAAATGACGGCACTTGTTGTTAGTAAAAAGAGCACACATGCAATTACACTGGTGGATCCATGTGTGGTCTCTGAAGAGAACACACATTTCAATGACACTGGTGGATCCATATGTGTCATGTGAAAAGAACACACATGCAATGACTCCTGTTGCTATTAGTAAAAAGAACACACATGCAATGACACTGGTGGATCCATGTGTGGTCTCTGAAGAGAACACACATGCAATGACTCTAGCTGTGGTTAATGAGAAGAACACATATTTCAATGACACTGGTGGATCCATATGTGGTATGTGAAAAGAATAGTCAAGAAATGACTCTAGTTGTTGTTAGTAAAAAGAGCACACATGCAATTACATTGGTGGATCCATGTGTGGTCTCTGAAGAGAACAAACATTTCAATGACACTGGTGGATCCATATGTGGTATGTGAAAAGAACACACATGCAATGACTCCAGTTGCTATTAGTAAAAAGAACACACATGCAATGACACTGGTGGATCCATGTGTGGTCTCTGAAGAGAACACACATGCAATGACTCTAGCTGTGGTTAATGAGAAGAACACATATTTCAATAACACTGGTAGATCCATATGTGGTATGTGAAAAGAATAGTCATGAAATGACTGCACTTGTTGTTAGTAAAAAGAGCACACATGCAATTACACTGGTGGATCCATGTGTGGTCTCCAAAGAGAACATACATGCAATGAATCTAGCTGTGGTTAATGAGAAGAACACACATGCAATGACACTAGTTATTGTTACTAAAAAAGCACACATGCAATGACACTAGTGGATCCATGTGTGGTCTATGAAGAGAACTAACATGCAATGACTCTAGATGTGGTTAATGAGAAGAACACACATTTCAAAGACACTGGTGGATCCATATGTGGTATGTGAAAAGAATAGTCATGAAATGACTCAAGTTGTTGTTAGTAAAAAGAGCACACATGCAATTACATTGGTGGATCCATGTGTGGTATCTAAAGAGAACACACATGCAATGCCACTGGTGGATCCATATGTGGTATGTGAAAAGAACATGCATGCAATGACTCCAGTTGTTGTTAGTAAAAAGAACACACATGCAATGACACTGGTGGATCCATTTGTGGTATCTGAAGAGAACACACATTTCAATGACACTGGTGGATCCATATGTGGTATGTGAAAAGAAAACACATGCAATGACTCCAGTTGTTGTTAGTAAAAAGAACACACATGCAATGACACTGGTGGATCCAGGTGTGGTCTCTGAAGAGAACACACATTTCAATGACACTGGTGGATCCATATGTGGTGTGTCAAAAGAACACACATGCAATGACTCTAGTTGTTGTTAGTAAAAAGAACACACATGCAATGACACTGGTGGATCCATGTGTGGTCTCTGAAGAGAACATACATGCAATGACTCTAGCTGTGGTTACTGAAGAGAACACACATTTTAATGACACTGGTGGATCCATATGTGGTATGTGAAAAGAACACACATGCAATGACTCTAGTTGTTGTTAGTAAGAAGAACACACATGCAATGACACTAGTGGATCCATGTGTGGTCTCTGAAGAGAACACACATTTCAATGACACTGGTGGATCCATATGTGGTATGTGAAAAGAATAGTCATGAAATGACTCCAGTTATTGTTAGTAAAAAGAGCACACATGTAATTACATTGGTGGTTCCATGTGTGGTATCTGAAGAGAACACACATGCAATCACACTGGTGGATCCATATGTGGTATGTGAAAAGAACACACATGCAATGACTCCAGTTGTTGTTAGTAAAAAGAACACACATGCAATTACACTGGTTGATCCATGTGTGGTCTCCGAAGAGAACACACATTTCAATAACACTGGTGGATCCATATGTGGTATGTGAAAAGAACACACATGCAATGACTCCAGTTGTTGTTAGTAAAAAGAACACACATGCAATTACGCTGGTGGATCCAGGTGTGGTCTCTGAAGAGAACACACATGCAATGACTCTAGCTGTGGTTAATGAGAAGAACACACATTTCAATGACACTAGTGGATCCATATGTGGTATGTGAAAAGAATAGTCATGAAATGACTCCAGTTGTTTTTAGTAAAAAGAGCACACATTCAATTATACTAGTGGATCCATGTGTGGTCCCTGAAGAGAACACACATGCAATGAATCTAGCAGTGGTTAATGAGAAGAACACACATGCAATGACACTAGTTGTTGTTAGTAAAAAGAGCACACATGCAATGACACTAGTTGTTGTTAGTAAAGAGAACACACATTTCAAGGACACTAGTGGATCCATATGTGGTGTGTGAAAAGAACACACATTCAATGACTCCAGTTGTTGTTAGTAAAAATAACACACATGCAATGACACTGGTGGATCCATGTGTGGTCTCTGAAGAGAACACACATGCAATGACTCTAGCTGTGGTTACTGAAGAGAACACACATTTCAATGACACTGGTGGATCCATATGTGGTATGTGAAAAGAACACACATGCAATGACTCCAGTTGTTGTTAGTAAAAAGAACACACATGCAATGACACTGGTGGATCCATGTGTGGTCTCTGAAGAGAACACACATTTCAATAACACTGGTGGATCCATATGTGGTATGTGAAAAGAACACACATGCAATGACTCTAGTTGTTGTCAGTAAAAAGAACACACATGCAATGACACTGGTGGATCCATGTGTGGTCTCTGAAGAGAACACACATGCAATGACTCTAGCTGTGGTTAATGAGAAGAACACACATTTCAATGACACTTGTAGATCCATATGTGGTATGTGAAAAGAATAGTCATGAAATGACTGCACTTGTTGCTAGTAAAAAGAGCACACATGCAATTACACTGGTGGATCCATGTGTGGTCTCTGAAGAGAACACACATGCAATGAACCTAGCTGTGGTTATTGAGAAGAACACACATGCAATGACACTGGTTATGTTACTAAAAAAACACACATGCAATGATACTGGTGGATCTAGGTGTGGTCTCTGAAGAGGACACACATTTCAATGACACTGGTGGATCCATATGTGGTGTGTCAAAAGAACACACATGCAATGACTCTAGTTGTTGTTAGTAAAAAGAACACACATGCAATGACACTGGTGGATCCATGTGTGGTCTCTGAAGAGAACATACATGCAATGACTCTAGCTGTGGTTACTGAAGAGAAAACACATTTCAATGACACTGGTGGATCCACATGTTGTATGTGAAAAGAACATACATGTAATGACTCCAATTGTTGTTAGTAAAAAGAACACACATGCAATGACACTGGTGGATCCATGTGTGGTCTCTGAAGAGAACACACATTTCAATGACACTGGTGGATCCATATGTGGTATGTGAAAAGAACACACATGCAATGACTCCAGTTGCTATTAGTAAAAAGAACACACATGCAATGACACTGGTGGATCCATGTGTGGTCTCTGAAGAGAACACACATGTGTAGGGGTTAGTAGCATGGAAAACAAAATTTTCTATCGCATACAAACAAACAAGCCAAGATCTATCTACTAGATTGCAGCAACGAGTCGATGGAATAACTCACCCTCGAAGATTCCAAAGTGTTTAACGAGAGCAGATTCTCGTGGGTGATGTAGTCGTACTCTTTCCGATCTCAAGATCGCAGACGATCTCTTCCGTTCAAGAAGCGCCCCGCAGTCGGTCACACGTTCGGTACTCGACGAAGACCTTCCTCTCCTTGTTCCAAAGAAAATGGAGGTTGTAGCACTCTCCTCGCGATTCCGGCAGCACAACGGCGTGGTACCGGAGGTAGAGGGGAGATCCCGCAGGGCTTCGCCTTAAGCCGGTGCGAGTATGGTGGAGCTTATGAGAGAGGCTATTAGTGGTCTAGTAATTAGACACACCAATTAGAGGGCTCTAAACCAATTAGAAGGCTCTAAACCGAAACAGCTCTAAACCGGGGTCTAGGTCTAGTTTCTAGTTTAGAGGATAGGAACTTGTGTGTCTCTAGAGGGGAGGCCCTGCCCTCCCTTTATAGGTGGGAGGGCTGGCGCCAGGAGGGAGGAGTCCTCCCCAACTCGCCTAGGGCTGGCCGCGGCTTGGGGAGGAGGACTCCTCCCAAGTCGGTTTCAACTTCTCCTCTTTCCAAACCGGCGGTTGACCAAAACCGGCAGCTTGACTTTTCCAATTTAGGAATTAAATAAACCCTTTATTTTGGACAGCGAGAACACTTAGCACATGATGCAATCATTCCATCTTGCAATGACACATTCATGTACCCTTCCCCGGAGTGCCGGACATTCCGGGACCTTCTAGAATGTTCCGGTGAAAACACCTAACCATTCCCCAACTCAAATGGGACTTTCCTTATATGAATCTTATTCTCCGACCATTCCGGATCACCTCGTGATATCCCGGATCCCATCCGAGACCGAACAACATTCGGTCTCTTTCTCATAATACCATAACTACTCAAACAACGTCAATCCTTATGTGTCTCCCTACGGTTCGTGAATTATGCGACATGATCGAGACACTTCTCAACAATAACCAATAGAGGAATCTGGAAATTCATATGGCTCCCACATATTTCTACGATTACTTTGCGATCGAATGAACCACTTACATACGATACCAATTTCCCTTTGTCTCACGATATGTTACTTATCCGAGGTCATGATTGCCGGTATCTCCGCATACCTAGTTCAACCTCGTTCTCGATAAGTACTCTTTTCTCGTTCCGTGATATGTGATCCCTTGTGACCAAGTCACATGCTTGCAAGCTAATTGGATGACATTTCACCGAGAGGGCCCAGAGAATATCTATCCGCATGTGGATGGACAAATCCCACTCTTGATCCATGTGTTTCAACCAATACTTTCCGAACACCCAATGCCACTTTTATAGCCACCTGTTACGGTGTGGTGTTTGATGACATCAAAGCATCCATCCAAAGAAAGGCAATATGCATGATCTCATGGTCGAAGGAATTAGGTTACTATGTATCGTAAAGCATATAGCAATTGAACTATTGAAATGACTTGATCTTTATGCTACGCTTGTCTATAGGAGTATGTCCACCATATCATTCTCCTAACGATATGATCTTGTTGTTGATAACATCTCAATGTTCATGACAAAGAAACCACATCATCAATCAACCAACAAGCTAGTGAAGTATAGAGGCCATACTAGGGACTTCAAATTAAGTTTACAAATCACACAAGTATTAATGGTTTCCTTGTTAATACTATTATAGCATGAATGTAAACATTTATCATAAACACAAAGATATATAATAATAACTACATTTATTATTACCTCTAGGGCATATCTCCAACAGCCTCCCACTTGCACTAGAGTCATCTAATCTAGATTACATGGTAATATACCGAACACCCATGGCAGTTTGGTGTTGGTCATGTTTTGCCCTTGGGAGAGGTTTAGTCAACGGATCCGCCACATTCAGATCTGTGTACTTTGCAAATCTTTATATCCCCATCCCGGATATGTTCTCGAATAGCGTGAAAACGCAGCTTGATATGCTTCAGCTTCTTGTGTGACCTTGGTTCTTGCGATTGGCTATGGCGCCCATGTTATCACAAGAGATAGACATTGGGTCCAGCGACTAGGAACCACACCCAGCTCTGTAATGAACTCTTTCATCCATATCGCTTCTTGTGAAGCCTCCGAGCAGCCATGTATTCCGATTCGCTGAAGATCTCGCCACAACGCTTTGCTTTTGCACTCCTCCATTAATCGCTGCACCATTTAAAATAAATACGATCCAGATTGTGATTTAGAATCATCCGGATCGGTGTTCCAACTAGCATCGGTGTAACCATTAACAACGAGCTGTTCATCACCTCCATAAGAAAGCACCATATCCTTAGTTCTTCTCAAGTACTTAAGGATGTTTTTGATCATTGTCCAATGATCCACTCGATCACTTTGATATCTGCTAGTTAGACTAACAAGATATGCGATGTCGGGTCTAGTACATAGCATGGCATACATTAGAGATCCTATGGCTGAGGCATAGGAGTCTTACTCATCTTTTCTCTATCTTCGCCGATGTCGGACTTTGAGTTTTACTCAAGGTCATATTAAGCAACATGGGCAAGAACCCTTTCTTGCTATCTTCCATTCCAAACCTCTTTAGAACTTTGTCCAAATATGTACTTTGTGACAATGATATTTGGCGTTTCGATCTATCTCTATAAATCTTTATGCCTAATATGTAAGCTGCTTCGCCAAGATCCTTCATTGAAAAACTATTATTCAAATACTCTTTGACACTATTAAGAAGGTCTACATCATTCCCAATCAACAATATGTCATCCACATACAGATTAAGAATGCTACGAGCTCCCACTCACTTTCTTGTAAATACAAGCTTCTCCATAAGTTTGTATAAAACCAAAACTTTGATTACCTTATCAAAACGTTGATTCCAACTTCGGGATGCTTGCTTCAATCCATAGATGGACCGTTGAAGTTTGCATACCTTGTTAGCATCTTTAGGATCGACAAAACCCTTGGGTTGCATCATATACAACTCTTCATCAATGTCTCCATTGAGGAATGCTGTTTTGACATCCATCTGCCATATCTCATAATCATAATATGCAGCGATTGCTAACATAATCCTCACAGACTTTAGCTTCGCTACCGGTGAGAAAGTCTCATCGTAGTCAACTCCTTGAATTTGTCGAAACCCTTTTGCGACAAGTCGAGCTTTATAGACAGTAACATTACCATCAGCATCTGTTTTCTTCTTGAAAATCCATTTGTTCTCGACAGCCTTCCGGCCATCCGGTAAGTCCACCAAAGTCCATACTTGGTTTTCGTACATGGATCCAATCTCGGATTTCATGGCTTCTTGCCATTTATTGGAATCTGGGCTCATCATTGCTTCCTCATATGTCTCGGGGTCATCGGTGTTGTCCACCAACATGACATTCATAACGGAATCATACCAATCTGGAGTGGTACGATTTCTCGTTGACCTCCGAGGCTCTATAGCAACTTCAACCGAAGTTTCATGATCACCATCACTAGCTTCCTCTCTTATTGGTGCAGGCACCACAGGAACTTCTTCCGGTGCTGCGCTACTCGCAATTTCGAGAGAAGGTTCAACCTCGTCGAGTTCTACTTTCCTTCGAGTCTGTTCTTTCTAGATAAATTACTTCTATAGAAAGGTTCCATTCTTGGCAACTAAGATTTTGCATTAGTATATATGATAGTAGTTATTCCCAATAGTTTCCTTCGTGTATCATATGAAGACGCATTTTTCCGCTTTGGGTTCAAGCTTGTCCGCAGTAACTTCTTTACATAGGCTTCAGATCCCCAAACTTTAAGGAACGACAATTTAGGTTTCTTCCCAAACCATAATTCATAATGGTGTCGTTTCAACGGATTTAGACGGTGCCCTATTTAAAGTGAATGCTATTGCTTTCTAATGCATAACCCCAAAATGATAGTGGCAAATCTGTAAGTGACATCATAGAACCAACCATATCTAAGAGAGTTCGACACGACGCTCGACACACCATTACGCTGTGGTGTTCCCCGGCGTGTCAATCATGAAAGTATTCCACATTTCTTCAAATGCTCGCCAAACTCGTAATTAGATATTCACCTCCACGATCGAACGTAGAAATTTAATCTTCTTGTTACGTTGATTCTCTACCTCACTTTGAAACTCCTTAAACTTCTCGAAAGTTTCGGACTTATGTTTCATGAAATAGATATACCCATATCTACTCAAGTCATCCGTGAAGGTAAGAACATAACGATAACCATCATGGCGATGCTACACTCATTGGACCACACACATCGGTATGTATGATTTCCAATAAGTCTGGCTCGCTCCATCATACCTGAAAATGGAGTCTTAGTCATTTTACCCATCGACATGCTTCGCATCTTTCAAGTGATTCAAAATCAAGTGATTCAAGAAGTCCATCGGAATGGAGTTTCTTCATACGCTTCACTCAATGTGACCAAGACACGATTGCCACATATAGGTCAAATTATCGCTTGATTTCAAACGTTTAGCCTCAATGTTATTAATATGTGTATTTCTACTATCGAGATTCAATACGAATAGACCATCTATCAAAGGTGCATGTGCATAAAACACATTACTCATATAAATCGAACAACCATTATTCTCGGATTTAAACAAGTAAGCTCTGCAATAAACAAGATCCCGATATAATGTTCATGCTCAACGAGCACCAAATAACAATTATTTAAGTATAAAACTAATCCCGATGGTAGATGAAGAGGTAGTGTGCCGCGATCACATCAACCTTTGATCCGTTTCCACGCGCATCGTCACCTCGTTCTTTACTAGCCGCTTATTCGTAGCTCTGTTTGAGTTACAAATATGAGCAACCGAACCGAGATCAAATACCCGTGCACTACTACGAATACTAGTGAGATACACATCAATAACATGTATATCAGATATACCTTTCTTCTTGATGTTGCCGTTCTTCAAATCTGCCAAGTACTTTGGGCAATTCCGCTTCGAGGACCTTCTCCCTTGCGGTAAAAGCACTCGGTTTCAGGCTTGGGTCCAGCCTTGGTCCTCTTCATCGGTATGGTAACTTTCTTACCACCCTTCTTGAAGTGTCCCTTACCTTAGACTTGCCTTTCTTGAATTTGGTGGTCTTATTGACCATCAACACTTGGTGCTCTTTCTTGATCTCCACTCGCAGATTTTAACATAGCAAATAGTTCGCAACTCTTTGTTCATGTTCTCGCATGTTGTAGTTCATCACAAAGTTCTTGTAACTTGGTGGTAGTGATTGGAGGATGCGGTAAACCCCAAAGTATTAGGAATCACTATACCCAAACTTTGAAGTTTATTTGCGTGCCCGCACATCTTAAGCACATGCTCACCGACGGAGCTACCCTCTTCCATCTTGCGGTTAAAGAACTTTTGAAGCTTCATAACTTTCAATTGCGCATGAGTCTCAAAGATTAATTTGAGATCCTCGACAATATCATATGGGTCGACTC
Source organism: Avena insularis (assembly GCA_023614405.1). Lineage (NCBI taxonomy): Eukaryota > Viridiplantae > Streptophyta > Magnoliopsida > Poales > Poaceae > Avena > Avena insularis. The sequence goes on from JAJUPC010000148.1 coordinate 458,623, forward strand.
TTCAAACCTTTTACAAGCTCGATTCTAAACCATACAAGATAGCACACTGAACTATGGATCTTGATTCTTCGAAGCGAGGTAAACATTCTTTACTTCATCGGTAGCATCATTGCAGTGGGTCACCTAGCGGTGCATCCAGACATAGGTCAAATTACCAGCTGTGAGGACAATCCTCAAATTGCGGAACCAATCCGAAGTTGCTTCCATTGTTTTTCAACTTTTCTTTCTCTAGGAACGATTTAAAATTGATGGTAGGGCTGCCATTGATCTACAACATATTTGCAATAGTTTAGACTAAGTTTATGACAAATTGAGTTCAAATTAATTAATGAAATTAAACTAGGTGAACTCCCACTCAAAACAACATCCCTCACATTGTTTTAGTGATCACGAACCAAATCCACTACATCAACACCGATCATCACGAGAGTTGATATAGTTTCAATGGCTAACAATCATCATGTTCATCATATCTACTATATGATTCATGCTTTGCCTTTCGGCGATCCGTGTTCTCGAGGCCATGTGCATACATGCTAGGCTCGTCAAGACAAACCTTAGCTTCGCATAAGCAAATCTGGCTTACGTTGTAGTCACCATGAATCAAAGACACCCGATCATCACGTGGTGCTTGAGCAAGAAGCTTTGGCAACGGTGCATACTAAGGGTGAACACTTTAGAACTTGAAATTTATGTGCATGAGGATCTTCTTATAATGCTACCGTCGTCTACTAAGCAATACAAGATGCATAAAGGATTAACATCACATGCAATTCATAATATGTGATATGATATGGCCTTTCTTCTTTGTGCTTCCGATCTCCATCTTCAAGCACGAACATGATCTCCATCATCTCGGATAGCATCAAGGTCAATGACGCTTCTTCATGGTTGTAGTCCACCAGCTTCAACTATTACAACTATTTTGAATAGACACGCGGTCTTAATGAAATTAAAGACAACCATATGGCTCCCGCGGTTGCCAACTTACAATAAGGAACATTGCATACATCAAATATAATCACAATCATGGCCATATCACATCACGCACACCTGCAAAACAAAGTTAGGCGCTTCTACTTTCTTTGCATATTTTACGTGGTTTGGGGCTTTCCATAAGTGTCGTTCTAACTTACGAACAAGAACCACAACATTGATACTAGCATTGTTGATTACCCGTTGTAAATTGGATCTTAACTATGCTAGGAGAAACAGCACCCATAAAGCCACTTATGCAATACAAGTTGCATGTTAGCGTGGAGCAAGTCTCATGAACGATGTCATGTAAGGTTAGCCCAGCTTCATCCCAACATACCGCAAGATGCAAAGTACACAAAAGCAATCTACAATAAAAGCATCAACGCCCACAATGACCATTGTGTTCTACTCGTCTGTGAGATCTACATATAGACACGGCTCGATACCCTTTGTAGGGGTTCGTAGCATGGAAAACAAAATTTTCTATCGCATACAAACAAACAAGCCAAGATCTATCTACTAGATTGCAGCAGTCGATGGAATAACTCACCCTCGAAGATTCCAAAGTGTTTAACGAGAGCGATTCGTGGGTGATGTAGTCGTACTCTTTCCGATCTCAAGATCGCGTGACGATCCTTCCGGCGTTCCTCAGCGCTCCTTGATCGGTCACTGCGTTCGGTACTCGACGAAGACCTTCCTCTCCTTGTTCCAAGCAATGGAGGTTGTAGCACTCTCCTCGCGATTCCGGCAACCTGTGGCGTGGTACGGAGGTAGAGGAGATCCGCAGGCTTCGCCTTAAGCCGGTCTGAGTATGGTGGAGCTTATGAGAGAGGCTATTAGTGGTCTAGTAATTAGACACACCAATTAGAGGGCTCTAAACCAATTAGAAGGCTCTAAACCGAAACATCTCTAAACAGGGGTCTATGTCTAGTTACTAGTTAATAGGATAGGAACTTCTGTGTCTCTAGAGGGGAGGCCCTCACCCTCCCTTTATAGTTGGGAGGGCAGGCGCGCCCAGGGGAGGAGGAGTCCTCCCCAACTCGACCTAGGGCTGGCCGGCTTGGAGGAGGACTCCTCCCCAAGTCGGTTTCAACTTCTCCTCTTTCCGAAACTGGCGGTTTGACCGGCAGCTTGACTTCAATTAGGAATTAAATAAACCCTTTATTTTGGACAGCGAGAACACTTAGCACATGATGCAATCATTCCATCTTGCAATGACACATTCATGTACCCTTCCCCGGAGTCTGGGACATTCCAGGACCTTCTAGAATGTTCCGATGAAAACACCTAACCATTCCCCAACTCGAAATGGGACTTTCCTTATATGAATCTTATTCTCCGGACCATTAGGATCACCTCGTGATATCCCGGATCCCATCCGAGACTCGAACAACATTCGGTCTCTTTCTCATAATACCATAACTACTCAAACAACGTCGAATCCTTAAGTGTGTCTCCCTACGGTTCGTGAATTATGCGGACATGATCGAGACACTTCTCAACAATAACCAATAGAGGAATCTGGAAATTCATATGGCTCCCACATATTTCTACGATTACTTTGCGATCGAATGAACCACTTACATACGATACCAATTTCCCTTTGTCTCACGATATGTTACTTATCCGAGGTCATGATTGTCGGTATCTCTGCATACCTAGTTCAACCTCGTTACTGATAAGTACTCTTTTCTCGTTCCCGTGATATGTGATCCCTTGTGACCAAGTCACATGCTTGCAAGCTAATTGGATGACATTTCACCGAGAGGGCCCGAGAATATCTATCCGTCATGTGGATGGACAAATCCCACTCTTGATCCATGTGTTTCAACCAATACTTTCCGAACACCCAATGCCACTTTTATAGCCACCTGTTACGGTGTGGTGTTTGATGACATCAAAGCATCCATCCAAGAAAGGCAATATGCATGATCTCATGGTCGAAGGAATTAGGTTACTATGTATCAGAAAGCATATAGCAATTGAACTATTGAAATGACTTGATCTTTATGCTACGCTTGTCTATAGGAGTATGTCCACCATATCATTCTCCTAACGATATGATCTTGTTGTTGATAACATCTCAATGTTCATGACAAAGAAACCACATCATCAATCAACCAACAAGCTAGTGAAGTATAGAGGCCATACTAGGGACTTCAAATTAAGTTTACAAATCACACAAGTATTAATGGTTTCCTTGTTAATACTATTATAGCATGAATGTAAACATTTATCATAAACACAAAGATATATAATAATAACTACATTTATTATTACCTCTAGGGCATATCTCCAACAGTCTCCCACTTGCACTAGAGTCATCTAATCTAGATTACATGGTAATATACCGAACACCCATGGCAGTTTGGTGTTGGTCATGTTTTGCCCTTGGGAGAGGTTTAGTCAACGGATCCGCCACATTCAGATCTGTGTGTACTTTGCAAATCTTTATATCCCCATCCTGGATATGTTCTCGAATAGCGTGAAAACGCAGCTTGATATGCTTCAGCTTCTTGTGTGACCTTGGTTCTTGCGCATTGGCTATGGCGCCCATGTTATCACTGATGATAGACATTGGGTCCAGCACTAGGAACCACACCCAGCTCTGTAATGAACTCTTTCATCCATATCGCTTCTTGTGAAGCCTCCGAAGCAGCCATGTATTCCGATTCAGTTGAAGATCTCGCCACAACGCTTTGCTTTGCACTCCTCCAGCTAACTGCTGCACCATTTAAAATAAATACGTATCCAGATTGTGATTTAGAATCATCCGGATCGGTGTTCCAACTAGCATCGGTGTAACCATTAACAACGAGCTGTTCATCACCTCCATAAGAAAGAACCATATCCTTAGTTCTTCTCAAGTACTTAAGGATGTTTTTGACCCATTGTCCAATGATCCACTCCTGGATCACTTTGATATCTGCTAGTTAGACTAACAGCATATGCGATGTCGGGTCTAGTACATAGCATGGCATACATTAGAGATCCTATGGCTGAGGCATAGGGAGTCTTACTCATCTTTTCTCTATCTTCTGCCGATGTCGGACTTTGAGTTTTACTCAAGGTCATATTGGGCAACATGGGCAAGAACCCTTTCTTGCTATCTTCCATTCCAAACCTCTTTAGAACTTTGTCCAAATATGTACTTTGTGACAATGATATTTGGCGTTTCGATCTATCTCTATAAATCTTTATGCCTAATATGTAAGCTGCTTCGCCAAGATCCTTCATTGAAAAACTATTATTCAAATACTCTTTGACACTATTAAGAAGGTCTACATCATTCCCAATCAACAATATGTCATCCACATACAGTATTAAGAATGCTCTGAGCTCCCACTCACTTTCTTGTAAATACAAGCTTCTCCATAAGTTTGTATAAAACCAAAACTTTGATTACCTTATCAAAACGTTGATTCCAACTTCGGATGCTTGCTTCAATCCATAGATGGACCGTTGAAGTTTGCATACCTTGTTAGCATCTTTAGGATCGACAAAACCCTTGGGTTGCATCATATAAAACTCTTCATCAATGTCTCCATTGAGGAATGCTGTTTTGACATCCATCGCCATATCTCATAATCATAATATGCAGCGATTGCTAACATAATCCTCACAGACTTTAGCTTCGCTACGGTGAGAAAGTCTCATCGTAGTCAACTCCTTGAATTTGTGAAACCCTTTTGCGACAAGTCGAGCTTATAGATAACATTACCATCAGCATCTGCTTTCTTCTTGAAAATCCATTTGTTCTCGACAGCCTTCGGCCATCCGTAAGTCCACCAAAGTCCATACTTGGTTTTCGTACATGGATCCAATCTCGGTTCATGGCTTCTTGCCATTTATTGGAATCTGGGCTCATCATTGCTTCCTCATATGTCTCGGGGTCATCGGTGTTGTCCACCAACATGACATTCATAACGGAATCATACCAACTGGAGTGGTACGATTTCTCGTTGACCTCAGGGCTCTATAGCAACTTCAACCGAAGTTTCATGATCACCATCACTAGCTTCCTCTCTTATTGGTGCAGGCACCACGGGAACTTCTTCCGGTCTTTGCGCTACTGCATTCGAGAGAAGGTTCGACAACCTCGCCGAGTTCTACTTTCCTTCAGTCACTTCTTTCGAGAGAAATTCCTTCTCTAGAAAGGATCCATTCTTGGCAACAAAGATTTTGCCTTCGGATCTATGATAGAAGGTATACCCAATAGTTTCCTTGGTATCCTATGAAGACGCATTTTTCGCTTTGGGTTCAAGCTTGTCCGCTGTAACTTCTTTACATAGGCTTCAAGCATCCCCAAACTTTAAGGAACGACAATTTAGGTTTCTTCCCAAACCATAATTCATACGGTGTCGTTTCAGCAGTTTAGACGTGCCCTATTTAAAGTGAATGCGGTGTTTCTAATGCATAACCCCAAAATGATAGTGGCAAATCTGTAAGTGACATCATAGAACGAACCATATCTAAGAGAGTTCGACACGACGTTCGACACACCATTACTGTTGTGGTGATACTGGCGGTGTCAACTGCGAAAGTATTCCACATTTCTTCAAATGCTCGCCAAACTCGTAACTTAGATATTCACCTCCACGATCAGAACGTAGAAATTTAATCTTCTTGTTACGTTGATTCTCTACCTCACTTTGAAACTCCTTAAACTTCTCGAAAGTTTCGGACTTATGTTTCATGAAATAGATATACCCATATCTACTCAAGTCATCCGTGAAGGTAAGAACATAACGATAACCATCACATGATGCTACACTCATTGGACCACACACATCGGTATGTATGATTTCCAATAAGTCCGTAGCTCGCCCATCATACCGTAAAATGGAGTCTTAGTCATTTTACCCATCGACATGCTTCGCATCTTTCAAGTGATTCAAAATCAAGTGATTCAAGAAGTCCATCGGAATGGAGTTTCTTCATACGCTTCACTCCAATGTGACCAAGACGACAGTGCCACATATAGGTCAAATTATCGCTTGATTTCAAACGTTTAGCCTCAATGTTATTAATATGTGTATTTCTACTATCGAGATTCAATATGAATAAACCATCTATCAAACATGCAATGACTCCTGTTGCTATTAGTAAAAAGAACACACATGCAATGACACTGGTGGATCCATGTGTGGTCTGTGAAGAGAACACACATGCAATGACTGTAGCTGTGGTTAATGAGAAGAACACATATTTCAATGACACTGGTGGATCCATATGTGGTATGTGAAAAGAATAGTCATGAAATGACTCTAGTTGTTGTTAGTAAAAAGAGCACACATGCAATTACATTAGTGGATCCATGTGTGGTCTCTGAAGAGAACACACATTTCAATGACACTGGTGGATCCATATGTGGTATGTGAAAAGAACACACATGCAATGACTCCAGTTGATATTAGTAAAAAGAACACACATGCAATGACACTGGTGGATCCATGTGTGGTCTCTGAAGAGAACACACATGCAATGACTCTAGCTGTGGTTAATGAGAAGAACACATATTTCAATAACACTGGTAGATCCATATGTGGTATGTGAAAAGAATAGTCATGAAATGACGGCACTTGTTGTTAGTAAAAAGAGCACACATGCAATTACACTGGTGGATCCATGTGTGGTCTCCAAAGAGAACATACATGCAATGAATCTAGCTGTGGTTAACGAGAAGAACACACATGCAATGACACTGGTTATTGTTACTAAAAAAGCACACATGCAATGACAATAGTGGATCCATGTGTGGTCTCTGAAGAGAACTAACATGCAATGACTCTAGATGTGGTTAATGAGAAGAACACACATTTCAAAGACACTGGTGGATCCATATGTGGTATGTGAAAAGAATAGTCATGAAATGACTCAAGTTGTTGTTGTTAGTAAAAAGAGCACACATGCAATTACATTGGTGGATCCATGTGTGGTATCTAAAGAGAACACACATGCAATGCCACTGGTGGATCCATATGTGGTATGTGAAAAGAACACGCATGCAATGACTTCAGTTGTTGTTAGTAAAAAGAACACACATGCAATGACACTGGTGGATCCATGTGTGGTATCTGAAGAGAACACACATTTCAATGACACTGGTGGATCCATATGTGGTATGTGAAAAGAAAACACATGCAATGACTCCAGTTGTTGTTAGTAAAAAGAACACACATGCAATGACACTGGTGGATCCAGGTGTGGTCTCTGAAGAGAACACACATTTCAATGACACTGGTGGATCCATATGTGGTGTGTCAAAAGAACACACATGCAATGACTCTAGTTGTTGTTAGTAAAAAGAACACACATGCAATGACACTGGTGGATCCATGTGTGGTCTCTGAAGAGAACATACATGCAATGACTCTAGCTGTGGTTACTGAAGAGAACACACATTTTAATGACACTGGTGGATCCATATGTGGTATGTGAAAAGAACACACATGCAATGACTCTAGTTGTTGTTAGTAAGAAGAACACACATGCAATGACACTGGTGGATCCATGTGTGGTCTCTGAAGAGAACACACATGCAATGACTCTAGCTATGATTAATGAGAAGAACACACATTTCAATGACACTAGTGGATCCATATGTGGTATGTGAAAAGAATAGTCATGAAATGACTCCAGTTATTGTTAGTAAAAAAGGGCACACATGCAATTACATTGGCGGATCCATGTGTGGTATCTGAAGAGAACACACATGCAATGACACTGGTGGATCCATATGTGGTATGTGAAAAGAACACACATGCAATGACTCCAGTTGTTGTTAGTAAAAAGAACACACATGCAATGACACTGGTTGATCCATGTGTGGTCTATAAAGAGAACACACATTTCAATGACACTGGTGGATCCATATGTTGTGTGTGAAAAGAACACACATGCAATCACTAGTTGTTGTTAGTAAAAAGAACACACATGCAATGAAACTGGTGGATCCATGTGTAGTCTCTGAAGAGAACACACATGCAATGACTCTAGTTGTGGTTAATGATAAGAACACACATTTCAATGACACTGGTGGATCCAGATGTGGTATGTGAAAAGAATAGTCATGAAATGACTCTAGTTTTTGTTAGTAAAAAGAGCACACATGCAATTACACTAGTGGATCCATGTGTGGTCTCTGAAGAGAACACACATGTAATGAATCTAGTTGTGTTTAATGACAAGAATACACATGTAATGACACTTGTTATTGTTACTAAAAAAAGCACACATGCAATGACACTTGTGGATCCAGGTGTGGTTTCTGAAGAGAACACACATTTCAATGACACTGGTGGATCCATATGTGGTGTGTGAAAAGAACACACATGCAATGACTCTAGTCGTTAGTAAAAATAAAACACATGCAATGACACGGGTGCATCCGCGTGTAGTCTCTGAAGAGAACATACATGCAATGACTCTAGCCGTGGTTACTGAACAGAAAACACATTTCAATGACACTGGTGGATCCAAATATGGTATGTGAAAAGAACACACATGTAATGACTCTAGTTGTTGTTAGTAAAAAGAACACACATGCAATGACACTGGTGGATCCATGTGTGGTCTCTGAAGAGAACACACATGCAATGACTCTAGATGTGGTTAATGAGAAAAACACACATTTCAATGACACTGGTGGATCCATATGTGGTATGTGAAAAGAATAGTCATGAAATGACTCCAGTTGTTGTTGTTAGTAAAAAGAGCACACATGCAATGACACTGGTGGATCCAGGTGTGGTCTCTGAAGAGAACACACATTTCAATGACACTGGTGGATCCATATGTGGTATGTGAAAAGAACACACATGCAATGACTCCAGTTGTTGTTAGTTAAAAGAACACACATGCAATGACACTGGTGGATCCATGTGTGGTCTCTGAAGAGAACACACATTTCAATGACACAGGTGGATCCATATGTGGTATGTGAAAAGATCACACATGCAATGACTCCAGTTGTTGTTAGTAAAAAGAACACACATGCAATGACACTGGTGGATCCACGTGTGGTCTCTGAAGAGAACACACATGCAATGACTCTAGCTGTGGTTAATGAGAAGAACACACATTTCAATGACACTGGTGGATCCATATATGGTATGTGAAAAGAATAGTCATGAAATGACTCTAGTTGTTGTTAGTAAAAAGAGCACACATGCAATTACATTGGTGGATCCATGTGTGGTATCTGAAGAGAACACACATGCAATGACACTGGTGGATCCATATGTGGTATGTGAAAAGAACACACATGCAATGACTCGGGTTGTTGTTAGTAAAGAGAACACACATGCAATGAATCTAGCTGTGGTTCATGAGAAGAACACACATGCAATGACACTAGTTCTTGTTAGTAAAAAGAGCACACATGCAATGACACTGGTGGATCCAGGCGTGGTCTCTGAAGAGAACACACATTTCAATGACACTGGTGGATTCATATGTGGTGTTTGAAAAGAACACACATGCAATGACTCTAGTTGTTGTTAGTAAAAAGAACACACCTGCAATGACACTGGTGGATCCATGTGTGGTCTCTAAAGAGAACATACATGCAATGACTCTAGCTGTGGTTACTGAAGAGAAGAAACATTTCAATGACACTGGTGGATCCATATGTGGTATGTGAAAAGAACACACATGCAATGACTCTAGTTGTTGTTAGTAAAAAGAACACACATGCAATGACACTGGTGGATCCATGTGTGGTCTCTGAAGAGAACACACATGCAATGACTCTAGCTATGGTTAATGAGAAGAACACACATTTCAATGACACTGGTGGATCCATATGTGGTATGTGAAAAGAATAGTCATGAAATGACTCCAGTTATTGTCAGTAAAAAGAGCACACATGCAATTACATTGGTGGATCCATATGTGGTATCTGAAGAGAACACACATGCAATCACACTGGTGGATCCATATGTGGTATGTGAAAAGAACACACATGCAATGACTCCAGTTGTTGTTAGTAAAAAGAACACACACATGCAATTACACTTGGTTGATCCATGTGGTCTCCGAAGAGAACACACATTTCAATAACACTGCTGGATCCATATGTGGTATGTGAAAATAACACACATGCAATGACTCCAGTTGTTGTTAGTAAAAAGAACACACATGCAATGACTCTGGTGGATCCATGTGTGGTCTCATGCAATGACTCTAGCTGTGGTTAAATGAGAAGAACACACATTTCAATGACACTGGTGGATCCATATGTGGTATGTGAAAAGAATAGTCATGAAATGACTCCAGTTGTTGTTAGTAAAAAGAGCACACATGCAATTACATCAGGATCCATGTGTGGTCTCTGAAGAGAACACACATGCAATGAATCTAGATGTGGTTAATGAGAAGAACACACATGCAATGACACTGGTTATTGTTAGTAAAAATAACACACATGCAATGACACTGGTGGATCCAGGTGTGGTCTCTGAAGAGAACACACATTTGAATGACACTGGTGGATCCATATTTGGTGTGTGAAAAGAACACACACGCAATGACTCCAGTTGTTGTTAGTAAAAAGAACACACATCAATGACACTGGTGGATCCATGTGTGATCTCTGAAGAGAACACACATTTCAATGACACTACTGGATCCTTATGTGGTATGTGAAAAGAACACACATGCAATGACTCTTGTTGTTGTTAGTAAAAAGAACACACATGCAATGACACTAGTGGATCCATGTGTGGCCTTCGAAGAGAACACACATGCAATGACTCTAGTTGCGGTTAATGAGAAGAACACACATTTCAATGACACTGGTGGATCCAATGTGGTATGTGAAAAGAATAGTCATGAAATGACTCCAGTTGTTGTTAGTAAAAAGAGCACACATGCAATTACACTGGTAGATCCATGTGTTGTCTCTGAAGAGAACACACATGCAATGAATCTAGCTGTGGTTAATGAGAAGAACACACATGCAATGACACTGGTTCTTGTTAGTAAAAAGAGCACACATGCAATGACACTTGTGGATCCAAGTGTGGTCTCTGAAGAGAACACACATTTCAATGACACTGGTGGATCCATATGTGGTGTGTGAAAAGAACACACATGCAATGACTCTAGTTGTTGTTAGTAAAAAGAACACACCTGCAATGACACTGGTGGATCCATGTGTGGTCTCTAAAGAGAACATACATGCAATGACTCTAGCTGTGGTTACTGAAGAGAAGAAACATTTCAATGACACTGGTGGATCCATATGTGGTATGTGAAAAGAACAGACATGCAATGACTCTAGTTGTTGTTAGTAAAAAGAACACACATGCAATGACACTGGTGGATCCATGTGTGGTGTCTGAAGAGAACACACATGCAATGACTCTAGCTGTGGTTAATGAGAAGAACACACATTTCAATGACACTGGTGGATCCATATGTGGTATGTGAAAAGAATAGTCATGAAATGACTCCAGTTATTGTTAGTAAAAAGAGCACACATGCAATTACATTGGTGGATCCATGTGTGGTATCTAAAGAGAACACACATGCAATCACACTGGTGGATCCATATGTGGTATGTGAAAAGAACACACATGCAATGACTCCAGTTGTTGTTAGTAAAAAGAACACACATGCAATTACACTGGTTGATCCATGTGTGGTCTCCGAAGAGAACACACATTTCAATAACACTGCTGGATCCATATGTGGTATGTGAAAATAACACACATGCAATGACTCCAGTTGTTGTTAGTAAAAAGAACACAGATGCAATGACTCTGGTGGATCCATGTGTGGTCTCATGCAATGACTCTAGCTGTGGTTAAATGAGAAGAACACACATTTCAATGACACTGGTGGATCCATATGTGGTATGTGAAAAGAATAGTCATGAAATGACTCCAGTTGTTGTTAGTAAAAAGAGCACACATGCAATTACACTGGTGGATCCATGTGTGGTCTCTGAAGAGAACACACATGCAATGAATCTAGATGTGGTTAATGAGAAGAACACACATGCAATGACACTGGTTATTGTTAGTAAAAATAGCACACATGCAATGACATGTGGATCTGTGTGGTCTCTAAGAGAACACACATTTGAATGACACTGTGGATCCATATTTGGTGTGTGAAAAGAACACACGCAATGACTCCATTGTTGTTAGTAAAAAGAACACACATCAATGACATCAGGATCCATGTGTGATCTCAAGAGAACACACATTTCAATGACACTGGATCCATTTGTGGTGTGTGAAAAGAAGACACATGCAATGACTCTTGTTGTTGTTAGTAAAAAGAACACACATGCAATGACACTAGTGGATCCATGTGTGGTCTTCGAAGAGAACACACATGCAATGACTCTAGTTGCGGTTAATGAGAAGAACACACATTTCAATGACACTGGAGGATCCAATGTGGTATGTGAAAAGAATAGTCATGAAATGACTCCAGTTGTTGTTAGTAAAAAGAGCACACATGCAATTACACTGGTGGATCCATGTGTTGTCTCTGAAGAGAACACACATGCAATGAATCTAGCTGTGGTTAATGAGAAGAACACACATGCAATGACCTTTCTTGTTGTTAAAAAAAGAGCACAATGCAATGACTGTTGGTGGGAGGCGTGGTCTCAAAAGAAACCACACATTTCAATGACAATTAATGTGGTCATATGTGAATTGTTTGAAAAGAACACACATCTTGATCTAGTTGTTGTTTGTTAGTAAAACACACAATGACAGATGGTGGGATGTCCATCCATGTGTGGTCTCTAAAGAGAACAATCATGCAATACTTTTAGCTGTGAAAACAGAGAAGAAAGAACATTTTTGGTGGATCCATATGTGGTATGTGAAAAGAACAGACATGCAATGACTCTAGTTGTTGTTAGTAAAAAGAACACACATGCAATGACACTGGTGGATCCATGTGTGGTCTCTGAAGAGAACACACATGCAATGACTCTAGCTATGGTTAATGAGAAGAACACACATTTCAATGACACTGGTGGATCCATATGTGGTATGTGAAAAGAATAGTCATGAAATGACTCCAGTTATTGTTAGTAAAAAGAGCACACATGCAATTACATTGGTGGATCCATGTGTGGTATCTAAAGAGAACACACATGCAATCACACTGGTGGATCCATATGTGGTATGTGAAAAGAACACACATGCAATGACTCCAGTTGTTGTTAGTAAAAAGAACACACATGCAATTACACTGGTTGATCCATGTGTGGTCTCCGAAGAGAACACACATTTCAATAACACTGCTGGATCCATATGTGGTATGTGAAAATAACACACATGCAATGACTCCAGTTGTTGTTAGTAAAAAGAACACAGATGCAATGACTCTGGTGGATCCATGTGTGGTCTCATGGAATGACTCTAGCTGTGGTTAAATGAGAAGAACACACATTTCAATGACACTGGTGGATCCATATGTGGTATGTGAAAAGAATAGTCATGAAATGACTCCAGTTGTTGTTAGTAAAAAGAGCACACATGCAATTACACTGGTGGATCCATGTGTGGTCTCTGAAGAGAACACACATGCAATGAATCTAGATGTGGTTAATGAGAAGAACACACATGCAATGACACTGGTTATTGTTAGTAAAAATAGCACACATGCAATGACACTGGTGGATCCAGGTGTGGTCTCTGAAGAGAACACACATTTGAATGACACTGGTGGATCCATATTTGGTGTGTGAAAAGAACACACACGCAATGACTCCAGTTGTTGTTAGTAAAAAGAACACACATCAATGACACTGGTGGATCCATGTGTGATCTCTGAAGAGAACACACATTTCAATGACACTACTGGATCCATATGTGGTATGTGAAAAGAACACACATGCAATGACTCTTGTTGTTGTTAGTAAAAAGAACACACATGCAATGACACTAGTGGATCCATGTGTGGTCTTCGAAGAGAACACACATGCAATGACTCTAGTTGCGGTTAATGAGAAGAACACACATTTCAATGACACTGGTGGATCCAATGTGGTATGTGAAAAGAATAGTCATGAAATGACTCCAGTTGTTGTTAGTAAAAAGAGCACACATGCAATTACACTGGTGGATCCATGTGTTGTCTCTGAAGAGAACACACATGCAATGAATCTAGCTGTGGTTAATGAGAAGAACACACATGCAATGACACTGGTTATTGTTAGTAAAAAGAGCACACATGCAATGACACTGGTGGATCCAGGCGTGGTCTCTGAAGAGAACACACATTTCAATGACACTGGTGGATTCATATGTGGTGTTTGAAAAGAACACACATGCAATGACTCTAGTTGTTGTTAGTAAAAAGAACACACCTGCAATGACACTGGTGGATCCATGTGTGGTCTCTAAAGAGAACATACATGCAATGACTCTAGTTGTGGTTACTGAAGAGAAGAAACATTTCAATGACACTGGAGGATCCATATGTGGTATGTGAAAAGAACACACATGCAATGACTCTAGTTGTTGTTATTAAAAAGAACACATATGCAATGACACTGGTGGATCCATGTGTGGTCTCTGAAGAGAACACACATGCAATGACTATAGCTATGTTTAATGAGAAGAACACACATTTCAATGACACTGGTGGATCCATATGTGGTATGTGAAAAGAATAGTCATGAAATGACTCCAGTTGTTGTTAGTAAAAAGAGCACACATGCAATTACATTGGTGGATCCATGTGTGGTATCTGAAGAGAACACACATGCAATGACACTGGTGGATCCATATGTGGTATGTGAAAAGAACACACATGCAATGACTCCAGTTGTTGTTAGTAAAAAGATCACACATGCAATTACACTGGTTGATCCATGTGTGTTCTCCGAAGAGAACACACATTTAAATAACACTGGTGGATCCATATGTGGTATGTGAAAATAACACACATGCAATGACTCTAGTTGTTGTTAGTAAAAAGAACACACATGCAATGACTCTGGTGGATCCATGTGTGGTCTCATGCAATGACTCTAGCTGTGGTTAAATGAGAAGAACACACATTTCAATGACACTGGTGGATCCATATGTGGTATGTGAAAAGAATAGTCATGAAATGACTCCAGTTGTTGTTAGTAAAAAGAGCACACATGCAATTACACTGGTGGATCCATGTGTGGTCTCTCAAGAGAACACACATGCAATGAATCTAGCTGTGGTTAATGAGAAGAACACACATGCAATGACACTGGTTATTGTTAGTAAAAAGAGCACACATGCAATGACACTGGTGGATCCAGGTGTGGTCTCTGAAGAGAACACACATTTGAATGACACTGGTGGATCCATATTTGGTGTGTGAAAAGAACACACACGCAATGACTCCAGTTGTTGTTAGTAAAAAGAACACACATGCAATGACACTGGTGGGTCCATGTGTGGTCTCTAAAGAGAACACACATGCAATGACCCAAGTTGTTGTTAGTAAAAAGAACACACATGCAATGACACTGGTGGATCCATGTGCGGTCTCTGAAGAGAACACACATTTCAATGACACTAGTGGATCCATATACGGTATGTGAAAAGAATAGTCATGAAATGACTCTAGTTGTTGTTAGTAAAAAGAGCACACATGCAATTACATTGGTGGATCCATGTGTGGTCTCTGAAGAGAACACACATGCAATGACACTGGTGGATCCATATGTGGTATGTGAAAAGAACACACATGCAATGACTCCAGTTGTTGTTAGTAAAAAGAACACACATCAATAACACTGGTGGATCCATGTGGGATCTCTCAAGAGAACACACATTTCAATGACACTAGTGGATCCATATGTGGTATGTGAAAAGAACACACATGCAATTACTCTTGTTGTTGTTAGTAAAAAGAACACACATGCAATTACACTGGTGGATCCATGTGTTGTCTCTAAAGAGAACACACATGCAATGAATCTAGTTGTGGTTAATGAGAAGAACACACATGCAATGACACTGGTTCTTGTTAGTAAAAAGAGCACACATGCAATGACACTGGTGGATCCATATGTGGTGTGTGAAAACAACACACATGCAATGAATCTAGTCGTTGTTAGTAAAAAGAACACATCTGCAATGACACTGGTGGATCCATGTGTGGTCTCTAAAGAGAACATACATGCAATGACTCTAGCTGTGGTTACTGAAGAGCAGACACATTTCAATGACACTGGTGGATCCATATGTGGTATGTGAAAAGAACACACATGCAATCACTCTAGTTGTTGTTAGTAAAAAGAACACACATGCAATGACACTGGTGGATCCATGTGTGGTCTCTGAAGAGAACACAAATGCAATGACTCTAGCTGTGGTTAAATGAGAAGAACACACATTTCAATGACACTGGTGGATCCATATGTGGTATGTGAAAAGAACACACATGCAATGACTCTAGTTGTTGTTAGTAAAAAGAAACACACGTGCACTGACACTGTTGGATCCATGTGTGGTCTCTGAAGAGAACATACATGCAATGACTCTAGCTGTGGTTACTGAAGAGAACACACATTTCAATGACACTGGTGGATCCATATGTGGTGTGTGAAAAGAACACACATGCAATGACTCTAGTTGTTGTTAGTAAAAAGAACACACCTGCAATGACACTGGTGGATCCATGTGTGGTCTCTAAAGAGAACATACATGCAATGACTCTAGTTGTGGTTACTGAAGAGAAGACACATTTCAATGACACTGGTGGATCCATATGTGGTATGTAAAAAGAACACACATGCAATGACTCTAGTTGTTGTTAGTAAAAAGAACACACATGCAATGACACTGGTGGATCCATGTGTGGTCTCTGAAGAGAACACACATGCAATGACTCTAGCTATGGTTAATGAGAAGAACACACATTTCAATGACACTGGTGGATCCATATGTGGTATGTGAAAAGAATAGTCATGAAATGACTCTAGTTGTTGTTAGTAAAAAGAGCACACATGCAATTACATTGGTGGATCCATGTGTGGTCTTTGAAGAGAACACACATGCAATGACACTGGTGGATCCAAATGTGGTATGTGAAAAGAACACACATGCAATGACTCCAGTTGTTGTTAGTAAAAAGAACACACATCAATGACACTGGTGGATCCATGTGGGATCTCTCAAGAGAACACACATTTCAATGACACTAGTGGATCCATATGTGGTATGTGAAAAGAATAGTCATGAAATGACTCCAGTTGTTGTTAGTAAAAAGAGCACACATGCAATTACACTGGTGGATCCATGTGTAGTCTCTGAAGAGAACATACATGCAATGACTCTAACTGTGGTTAATGAGAAGAACACACATGCAATGACACTGGTTGTTCTTAGTAAAAAGAGCACACATGCAATGACACTGGTGGATCTAGGTGTGGTCTTTGAAGAGAACACACATTTCAATGACACTGGTGGATCCATATGTGGTGTGTGAAAAGAACACACATGCAATGACTCTAGTTGTTGTTAGTAAAAAGAACACACCTGCAATGACACTGGTGGATCCATGTGTGGTCTCTAAAGAGAACATACATGCAATGACTCTAGCTGTGGTTACTGAAGAGAAGACACATTTCAATGACACTGGTGGATCCATATGTGGTATGTGAAAAGAACACACATGCAATGACTCCAGTTGTTGTTAGTCAAAAGAACACACATGCAATGACACTGGTGGATCCATGTGTGGTCTCTGAAGAGAACACACATGCAATGACTCTAGCTGTGGTTAATGAGAAGAACACACATGCAATGACACTGGTTGTTGTTAGTAAAAAGAGCACACATGCAATGACACTGGTGGATCCATATGTGGTATGTGAAAAGAACACACATGCAATGACTCTAGTTGTTGTTAGTAAAAAGAACACACATGCAATGACACTGGTGGATCCATGTGTGGTCTCTGAAGAGAACATACATGCAATGACTCTAACTGTGGTTAATGAGAAGAACACACATGCAATGACACTGGTTGTTGTTAGTAAAAAGAGCACACATGCAATGACACTGGTGGATCTAGGTGTGGTCTTTGAAGAGAACACACATTTCAATGACACTGGTGGATCCATATGTGGTGTGTGAAAAGAACACACATGCAATGACTCCATTTGTTATTAGTAAAAATAACACACATGCAATGACACTGGTGGATATATGTGTGGTCTCTGAAGAGAACACACATGCAATGACTCTAGCTGTGGTTACTGAAGAGAAGACACATTTCAATGACACTGGTGGATCCATTTGTGGTATGTGAAAAGAACAAACATGCAATGACTCTAGTTGTTGTTAGTAAAAAGAACAGACATGCAATAACACTTTGAGGATCCATGTGTGGTCTCTGAAGAGAACACACATGCAATGACTCTAGCTATGTTTAATGAGAAGAACACACATTTCAATGACACTGGTGGATCCATATGTGGTATGTGAAAAGAATAGTCATGAAATGACTCCAGTTATTGTTAGTAAAAAGAGCACACATGCAATTACATCGGTGGATCCATGTGTGGTATCTGAAGAGAACACACATGCAATCACACTGGTGGATCCATATGTGGTATGTGAAAGAACACACATGCAATGACTCCGGTTGTTGTTAGTAAAAAGAACACAAATGCAATTACACTGGTTGATCCATGTGTGGTCTCCGAAGAGAACACACATTTCAATAACACTGGTGGATCCATGTGTGGTATGTGAAAATAACACACATGCAATAACTCCAGTTGTTGTTAGTAAAAAGAACACACATGCAATGACACTGGTGGATCCATGTGTGGTCTCTAAGAGAACACACATGCAATGACTGTAGCTGGTTAAATGAGAAGAACACACATTTCAATGACACTGGTGGATCCATATGTGGTATGTGAAAAGAACACACATGCAATGACTCTAGTTGTTGTTAGTAAAAAGAACACACATGCAATGACACTGGTGGATCCATGTGTGGTCTCTGAAGAGAACATACATGCAATGACCCTAATTGTGGTTACTGAAGAGAACACACATTTCAATGACACTGGTGTATCCATATGTGGTATGTGAAAAGAACACACATGCAATGACTCTAGTTGTTGTTAGTAAAAAGAACACACATGCAATGACATCAGGATCCATGTGTGGTCTCTGAAGAGAACACACATTTCAATGACACAGGTGGATCCATATGTGGTATGTGAAAAGATCTCACATGCAATGACTCCAGTTGTTGTTAGTAAAAAGAACACACATGCAATGACACTGGTGGATCCATGTGTGGTCTCTGAAGAGAACACACATGCATTGACTCTAGCTGTGGTTAATGAGAAGAACACACATTTCAATGACACTAGTGGATCCATATACGGTATGTGAAAAGAATAGTCATGAAATGACTCTAGTTGTTGTTAGTAAAAAGAGCACACATGCAATTACATTAGTGGATCCATGTGTGGT
The DNA here is from genome assembly GCA_023614405.1 of Avena insularis. Classification (NCBI taxonomy): domain Eukaryota; kingdom Viridiplantae; phylum Streptophyta; class Magnoliopsida; order Poales; family Poaceae; genus Avena; species Avena insularis. The sequence continues at coordinate 478,062 of JAJUPC010000148.1, forward strand.
CTCTGAAGAGAACACACATGCAATGACACTGGTGGATCCAAATGTGGTATGTGAAAAGAACACACATGCGATGACTCCAGTTGTTGTTAGTAAAAAGAACACACATCAATGACACTGGTGGATCCATGTGGGATCTCTCAAGAGAACACACATTTCAATGACACTAGTGGATCCATATGTGGTATGTGAAAAGAACACACATGCAATTACTCTTGTTGTTGTTAGTAAAAAGAACACACATGCAATGACACTTGTGGATCCATGTGTGGTCTCCGAAGAGAACACACATGCAATGACTCTAGTTGCGGTTAATGAGAAGAACACACATTTCAATGACACTCGTGGATCCATATGTGGTATGTGAAAAGAATAGTCATGAAATGACTCCAGTTGTTGTTAGTAAAAAGAGCACACATGCAATTACACTTGTGGATCCATGTGTTGTCTCTGAAGAGAACACACATGCAATGAATCTAGCTGTGGTTAATGAGAAGAACACACATGCAATGACACTGGTTCTTATTAGTAAAAAGAGCACACATGCAATGACACTGGTGGACCCATGCGTGGTCTCTGAAGAGAACACACATTTCAATGACACTGGTGGATCCATATGTGGTGTGTGAAAAGAAAACACATGCAATGACTAGTTGTTGTTAGTAAAAAGAACACACTTGCAATGACACTGGTGGATCCATGTTTGGTCTCTAAAGAGAACATACATGCAATGACTCTAGCTGTGGTTACTGAAGAGAAGACACATTTCAATGACACTGGTGGATCCATATGTGGTATGTGAAAAGAACACACATGCAATGACTCTAGTTGTTGTTAGTAAAAAGAACACACATGCAATGACACTGGTGGATCCATGTGTGGTCTCTGAAGAGAACACACATGCAATGACTCTAGCTGTGGTTAAATGAGAAGAACACACATTTCAATGACACTGGTGGATCCATATGTGGTATGTGAAAAGAACACACATGCAATGACTCTAGTTGTTGTTAGTAAAAAGAAACACACGTGCACTGACACTGGTGGATCCATGTGTGGTCTCTAAAGAGAACATACATGCAATGACTCTAGCTGTGGTTACTGAAGAGAACACACATTTCAATGACACTGGTGGATCCATATGTGGTGTGTGAAAAGAACACACATGCAATGACTCTAGTTGTTGTTAGTAAAAAGAACACACCTGCAATGACACTGGTGGATCCATGTGTGGTCTCTAAAGAGAACATACATGCAATGACTCTAGCTGTGGTTACTAAAGAGAAGACACATTTCAATGACACTGGTGGATCCATATGTGGTATGTAAAAAGAACACACATGCAATGACTCTAGTTGTTATTAGTAAAAAGAACACACATGCAATGACACTGGTGGATCCATGTGTGGTCTCTGAAGAGAACACACATGCAATGACTCTAGCTATGGTTAATAAGAAGAACACACATTTCAATGACACTGGTGGATCCATATGTGGTATGTGAAAAGAATAGTCATGAAATGACTCTAGTTGTTGTTAGTAAAAAGAGCACACATGCAATTACATTGGTGGATCCATGTGTGGTCTCTGAAGAGAACACACATGCAATGACACTAGTGGATCCATATGTGGTATGTGAAAAGAACACACATGCAATGACTCTAGTTGTTGTTAGTAAAAAGAACACACATCAATGACACTGGTGGATCCATGTGGGATCTCTCAAGAGAACACACATTTCAATGACACTAGTGGATCCATATGTGGTATGTGAAAAGAACACACATGCAATGACTCTAGTTGTTGCTAGTAAAAAGAACACACATGCAATGACACTGGTGGATCCATGTCTGGTCTCTTAAGAGAACATACATGCAATGACTCTAGCTGTGGTTACTTAAGAGAACACACATTTCAATGACACTGGTGGATCCATGTGTGGTCTCTGAAGAGAACACACATGCAATGACTCCAGTTGTTGTTAGTAAAAAGAACACACATGCAATGACACTTGTGGATCCATGTGTGGTCTCCGAAGAGAACACACATGCAATGACTCTAGTTGCGGTTAATGAGAAGAACACACATTTCAATGACACTAGTGGATCCATATGTGGTATGTGAAAAGAATAGTCATGAAATGACTCTAGTTGTTGTTAGTAAAAAGAGCACACATGCAATTACACTGGTGGATCCATGTGTTGTCTCTGAAGAGAACACACATGCAATGAATCTAGCTGTGGTTAATGAGAAGAACACACATGCAATGACACTGGTTCTTGTTAGTAAAAAGAGCACACATGCAATGACACTAGTGGATCCAGGCGTGGTCTCTGAAGAGAACACACATTTCAATGACACTGGTGGATCCATATGTGGTGTGTGAAAAGAACACACATGCAATGACTCTAGTTGTTGTTAGTAAAAAGAACACACATGCAATGACACTGGTGGATCCATGTGTGGTCTCTAAAGAGAACATACATGCAATGACTCTAGCTGTGGTTACTGAAGAGAAGACACATTTCAATGACACTGGTGGATCCATATGTGGTATGTGAAAAGAACACACATGCAATGACTCCAGTTGTTGTTAGTCAAAAGAACACACATGCAATGACACTGGTGGATCCATGTGTGGTCTCTGAAGAGAACACACATGCAATGACTCTAGCTGTGGTTAATGAGAAGAACACACATGCAATGACACCGGTTGTTGTTACTAAAAAGAGCACACATGCAATGACACTGGTGGATCCATATGTGGTATGTGAAAAGAACACACATGCAATGACTCTAGTTGTTGTTAGTAAAAATAACACACATGCAATGACACTGGTGGATCCATGTGTGGTCTCTGAAGAGAACATACATGCAATGACTCTAACTGTGGTTAATGAGAAGAACACACATGCAATGACACTGGATGTTCTTAGTAAAAAGAGCACAAATGCAATGACACTGGTGGATCTAGGTGTGGTCTTTGAAGAGAACACACATTTCAATGACACTGGTGGATCCATATGTGGTGTGTGAAAAGAATACACATGCAATGACTCCATTTGTTATTAGTAAAAAGAACACACATGCAATGACACTGGTGGATCCATGTGTGGTCTCTGAAGAGAACACACATGGAATGACTCTAGCTGTGGTTACTGAAGAGAAGACACATTTCAATGACACTGGTGGATCCATATGTGGTATGTGAAAAGAACACACATGCAATGACTCTAGTTGTTGTTAGTAAAAAGAACACACATGCAATGACATCAGGATCCATGTGTGGTCTAAAGAGAACACACATGCAATGACTCTAGCTATGGTTAATGAGAAGAACACACATTTCAATGACACTGGTGGATCCATATGTGGTATGTGAAAAGAATAGTCATGAAATGACTCCAGTTATTGTTAGTAAAAAGAGCACACATGCAATTACACTGGTGGATCCATGTGTTGTCTCTAAAGAGAACACACATGCAATCACACTGGTGGATCCATATGTGGTATGTGAAAGAACACACATGCAATGACTCCGGTTGTTGTTAGTAAAAAGAACACACATGCAATTACACTGGTTGATCCATGTGTGGTCTCCGAAGAGAACACACATTTCAATAACACTGGTGGATCCATGTGTGGTATGTGAAAATAACACACATGCAATGACTCCAGTTGTTGTTAGTAAAAAGAACACACATGCAATGACACTGGTGGATCCATGTGTGGTCTCTGAAGAGAACACACATGCAATGACTCTAGCTCTGGTTAAATGAGAAGAACACACATTTCAATGACACTGGTGGATCCATATGTGGTATGTGAAAAGAACACACATGCAATGACTCTAGTTGTTGTTAGTAAAAAGAACACACATGCAATGACACTGGTGGATCCATGTGTGGTCTCTGAAGAGAAAATACATTCAATGACTCTAACTGTGGTTACTGAAGAGAACACACATTTCAATGACACTGGTGTATCCATACGTGGTATGTGAAAAGAACACACATGCAATGACTGTAGTTGTTGTTAGTCAAAAGAACACACATGCAATGACACTGGTGGATCCATGTGTGGTCTCTGAAGAGAACACACATGCAATGACTCTAGCTGTGGTTAATGAGAAGAACACACATGCAATGACACCGGTTGTTGTTAGTAAAAAGAGCACACATGCAATGACACTGGTGGATCCATATGTGGTATGTGAAAAGAACACACATGCAATGACTCTAGTTGTTGTTAGTAAAAATAACACACATGCAATGACACTGGTGGATCCATGTGTGGTCTCTGAAGAGAACATACATGCAATGACTCTAACTGTGGTTAATGAGAAGAACACACATGCAATGACACTGGATGTTCTTAGTAAAAAGAGCACAAATGCAATGACACTGGTGGATCTAGGTGTGGTCTTTGAAGAGAACACACATTTCAATGACACTGGTGGATCCATATGTGGTGTGTGAAAAGAATACACATGCAATGACTCCATTTGTTATTAGTAAAAAGAACACACATGCAATGACACTGGTGGATCCATGTGTGGTCTCTGAAGAGAACACACATGGAATGACTCTAGCTGTGGTTACTGAAGAGAAGACACATTTCAATGACACTGGTGGATCCATATGTGGTATGTGAAAAGAACACACATGCAATGACTCTAGTTGTTGTTAGTAAAAAGAACACACATGCAATGACATCAGGATCCATGTGTGGTCTCTAAAGAACACACATGCAATGACTCTAGCTATGGTTAATGAGAAGAACACACATTTCAATGACACTGGTGGATCCATATGTGGTATGTGAAAAGAATAGTCATGAAATGACTCCAGTTATTGTTAGTAAAAAGAGCACACATGCAATTACATTGTGGATCCATGTGTGGTATCTGAAGAGAACACACATGCAATCACACTGGTGGATCCATATGTGGTATTTGAAAAGAACACACATGCAATGACTCGAATTGTTGTTAGTAAAAAGAACACACATGCAATTACACTGGTTGATCCATGTGTGGTCTCCGAAGAGAACACACATTTCAATAACACTGGTGGATCCATGTGTGGTATGTGAAAATAACACACATGCAATGACTCCAGTTGTTGTTAGTAAAAAGAACACACATGCAATGACATCAGGATCCATGTGGTCTCTGCAGAGAACACACATGCAATGACTCTAGCTGTGGTTAAATGAGAAGAACACACATTTCAATGGCACTGGTGGATCCATATGTGGTATGTGAAAAGAACACACATGCAATGACTCTAGTTGTTGTTAGTAAAAAGAACACACATGCAATGACACTTGTGGATCCATGTGTGGTCTCTGAAGAGAAAATACATTCAATGACTCTAACTGTGGTTACTGAAGAGAAGACACATTTCAATGACACTGGTGGATCCATATGTGGTATGTGAAAAGAACACACATGCAATGACTCTAGTTGTTGTTAGTAAAAAGAACACACATGCAATGACATCAGGATCCATGTGTGGTCTCCAAGAGAACACACATGCAAAGACTCTAGCTATGGTTAATGAGAAGAACACACATTTCAATGACACTGGTGGATCCATATGTGGTATGTGAAAAGAATAGTCATGAAATGACTCTAGTTATTGTTAGTAAAAAGAGCACACATGCAATTACATCGGTGGATCCATGTGTGGTATCTGAAGAGAACACACATGCAATCACACTGGTGGATCCATATGTGGTATGTGAAAGAACACATATGCAATGACTCCGGTTGTTGTTAGTAAAAAGAACACACATGCAATTACACCGGTTGATCCATGTGTGGTCTCCGAAGAGAACACACATTTGAATAACACTGGTGGATCCATGTGTGGTATGTGAAAATAACACACATGCAATAACTCCAGTTGTTGTTAGTAAAAAGAACACACATGCAATGACATCAGGATCCATGTGTGGTCTCTGAAGAGAACACACATGCAATGACTCTAGCTCTGGTTAAATGAGAAGAACACACATTTCAATGACACTGGTGGATCCATATGTGGTATGTGAAAAGAACACACATGCAATGACTCTAGTTGTTGTTAGTAAAAAGAACACACATGCAATGACACTGGTGGATCCATGTGTGGTCTCTGAAGAGAACAAACATGCAATGACTCTAATTGTGGTTACTGAAGAGAACACACATTTCACTGACACTGTGTATCCATATGTGGTATGTGAAAAGAACACACATGCAATGACTCTAGTTGTTGTTAGTAAAAAGAACACACATGCAATGACACTGGTGGATCCATGTGTGGTCTCTGAAGAGAACACACATTTCAATGACACAGGTGGATCCATATGTGGTATGTGAAAAGATCACACATGCAATGACTCCAGTTGTTGTTAGTAAAAAGAACACACATGCAATGACACTGGTGGATCCATGTGTGGTCTCTGAAGAGAACACACATGCATTGACTCTAGCTGTGGTTAATGAGAAGAACACACATTTCAATGACACTAGTGGATCCATATACGGTATGTGAAAAGAATAGTCATGAAATGACTCTAGTTGTTGTTAGTAAAAAGAGCACACATGCAATTACATTGGTGGATCCATGTGTGGTCTCCGAAGAGAACACACATGCAATGACACTGGTGGATCCAAATGTGGTATGTGAAAAGAACACACATGCAATGACTCCAGTTGTTGTTAGTAAAAAGAACACACATCAATGACACTGGTGGATCCATGTGGGATCTCTCAAGAGAACACACATTTCAATGACACTAGTGGATCCATATGTGGTATGTGAAAAGAACACACATGCAATTACTCTTGTTGTTGTTAGTAAAAAGAACACACATGCAATGACACTTGTGGATCCATGTGTGGTCTTCGAAGAGAACACACATGCAATGACTCTAGTTGCGGTAAATGAGAAGAACAAACATTTCAATGACACTGGTGGATCCATATGTGGTATGTGAAAAGAATAGTCATGAAATGACTCTAGTTGTTGTTAGTAAAAAGAGCACACATGCAATTACACTGGTGGATCCATGTGTTGTCTCTAAAGAGAACACACATGCAATGAATCTAGCTGTGGTTAATGAGAAGAACACACATGCAATGACATTGGTTCTTGTTAGTAAAAAGAGCACACATGCAATGACACTGGTGGACCCAGGCGTGGTCTCTGAAGAGAACACACATTTCAATGACACTGGTGGATCCATATGTGGTGTGTGAAAAGAACACACATGCAATGACTAGTTATTGTTAGTAAAAAGAACACACTTGCAATGACACTGGTGGATCCATGTGTGGTCTCTAAAGAGAACATACATGCAATGACTCTAGTTGGTTACTGAGAGAAGACTCATTTCAATGACACTGGTGGATCCATATGTGGTATGTGAAAAGAACACACATGCAATGACTCTAGTTGTTGTTAGTAAAAAGAACACACATGCAATGACATCAGGATCCATGTGTGGTCTCTGAAGAGAACACACATGCAATGACTCTAGCTGTGGTTAAATGAGAGGAACACACATTTCAATGACACTGGTGGATCCATATGTGGTATGTGAAAAGAACACACATGCAATGACTCTAGTTGTTGTTAGTAAAAAGAAACACACGTGCACTGACACTGGTGGATCCATGTGTGGTCTCTAAAGAGAACATACATGCAATGACTCTAGCTGTGGTTACTGAAGAGAACACACATTTCAATGACACTAGTGGATCCAAATGTGGTATGTGAAAAGAACACACATGCAATGACTCCAGTTGTTGTTAGTAAAAAGAACACACGTCAATGACACTGGTGGATCCATGTGGGATCTCTCAAGAGAACACACATTTCAATGACACTAGTGGATCCATATGTGGTATGTGAAAAGAACACACATGCAATGACTCTAGTTGTTGCTAGTAAAAAGAACACACATGCAATGACACTGGTGGATCCATGTCTGGTCTCTGAAGAGAACATACATGCAATGACTCTAGCTGTGGTTACTTAAGAGAACACACATTTCAATGACACTGGTGGATCCATGTGTGGTCTCTGAAGAGAACACACATGCAATGACTCCAGTTGTTGTTAGTAAAAAGAACACACATGCAATGACACTTGTGGATCCATGTGTGGTCTCCAAAGAGAACACACATGCAATGAATCTAGTTGCGGTTAATGAGAAGAACACACATTTCAATGACACTGGTGGATCCATATGTGGTATGTGAAAAGAATAGTCATGAAATGACTCGAGTTGTTGTTAGTAAAAAGAGCACACATGCAATTACACTGGTGGATCCATGTGTGTTCTCTCAAGAGAAGACACATGCAATGAATCTAGTTTTGGTTAATGAGAAGAACACACATGCAATGACACTGGTTCTTGTTAGTAAAAAGAGCACACATGCAATGACACTAGTGGATCCAGGCGTGGTCTCTAAAGAGAACACACATTTCACTAACACTGGTGGATCCATATGTGGTGTGTGAAAAGAACACACATGCAATGACTCTAGTTGTTGTTAGTAAAAAGAACACACCTGCAATGACACTGGTGGATCCATGTGTGGTCTCTAAAGAGAACATACATGCAATGACTCTAGCTGTGGTTACTGAAGAGAAGACACATTTCAATGACACTGGTGGATCCATATGTGGTATGTGAAAAGAACACACATGCAATGACTCCAGTTGTTGTTAGTCAAAAGAACACACATGCAATGACACTGGAGGATCCATGTGTGGTCTCTGAAGAGAACACACATGCAATGACTCTAGCTGTGGTTAATGAGAAGAACACACATGCAATGACACTGGTTGTTGTTAGTAAAAAGAGCACACATGCAATGACACTGGTGGATCCATATGTGGTATGTGAAAAGAACACACATGCAATGACTCTAGTTGTTGTTAGTAAAAAGAACACACATGCAATGACACTGGTGGATCCATGTGTGGTCTCTGAAGAGAACATACATGCAATGAATCTAATTGTGGTTAATGAGAAGAACACACATGCAATGACACTGGTTGTTCTTAGTAAAAAGAGCACAGATGCAATGACACTGGTGGATCTAGGTGTGGTCTTTGAAGAGAACACACATTTCAATGACACTGGTGGATCCATATGTGGTGTGTGAAAAGAACACACATGCAATGACTCCATTTGTTATTAGTAAAAAGAACACACATGTAATGACACTGGTGGATCCATGTGTGGTCTCTGAAGAGAACACACATGCAATGACTCTAGCTGTGGTTACTGAAGAGAAGACACATTTCAATGACACTGGTGGATCCATATGTGGTATGTGAAAAGAACACACATGCAATGACTCTAGTTGTTGTTAGTAAAAAGAACACACATGCAATGACACTGGTGGATCCATGTGTGGTCTCTAAAGAGAACACACATGCAATGACTCTAGCTATGGTTAATGAGAAGAACACACATTTCAATGACACTGGTGGATCCATATGTGGTATGTGAAAAGAATAGTCATGAAATGACTCCAGTTATTGTTAGTAAAAAGAGCACACATGCAATTACATTGGTGGATCCATGTGTGGTATCTGAGGAGAACACACATGCAATCACACTGGTGGATCCATATGTGGTATGTGAAAGAACACACATGCAATGACTCCGGTTGTTGTTAGTAAAAAGAACACACATGCAATTACACTGGTTGATCCATGTGTGGTCTCCGAAGAGAACACACATTTCAATAACACTGGTGGATCCATGTGTGGTATGTGAAAATAACACACATGCAATGACTCCAGTTGTTGTTAGTAAAAAGAACACACATGCAATGACACTGGTGGATCCATGTGTGGTCTCTGAAGAGAACACAGATGCAATGACTCTAGCTCTGGTTAATTGAGAAGAACACACATTTCAATGACACTGGTGGATCCATATGTGGTATGTGAAAAGAACACACATGCAATGACTCTAGTTGTTGTTAGTAAAAAGAACACACATGCAATGACACTGGTGGATCCATGTGTGGTCTCTGAAGAGAAAATACATTCAATGACTCTAACTGTGGTTACTGAAGAGAACACACATTTCAATGACACTGGTGTATCCATACGTGGTATGTGAAAAGAACACACATGCAATGACTCTAGTTGTTGTTAGTAAAAAGAACACACATGCAATGACACTGGTGGATCCATGTGTGGTCTCTGAAGAGAACACACATGCAGTGACTCTAGCTGTGGTTAATGAGAAGAACACACATTTCAATGACACAGGTGGATCCATATGTGGTATGTGAAAAGAATAGTCATGAAATGACTCCAATTATTGCTAGTAAAAAGAGCACACATGCAATTACATTGGTGGATCCATGTGTGGTATCTGAAGAGAACACACATGCAATAACACTGGTGGATCCATATGTGGTATGTGAAAAGAACACACATGCAATGACTCCAGTTGTTGTTAGTAAAAAGAACACGCATGCAATTACACTGGTTGATCCATGTGTGGTCTCCGAAGAGAACACACATTTCAATGACACTGGTGTATCCATATCTGGTATGTGAAAATAACACACATGCAATGACTCCAGTTGTTGTTAGTAAAAAGAACACACATGCAATGACACTGGTGGATCCATGTGTGGTCTCTGAAGAGAACACACATGCAATGACTCTAGCTGTGGTTAAATGAGAAGAACACACATTTTAATGACACTGGTGGATCCATATGTGGTATGTGAAAAGAACACACATGCAATGACTCTAGTTGTTGTTAGTAAAAAGAAACACACATGCAATGACACTGGTGGATCCATGTGTGGTCTCTGAAGAGAACATACATGCAATGACTCTAGCTGTGGTTACTGAAGAGAACACACATTTCAATGACTCTGGTGGATCCATATGTGGTGTGTGAAAAGAACACACATGCAATGACTCTAGTTGTTGTTAGTAAAAAGAACACACCTGCAATGACACTGGTGGATCCATGTGTGGTCTCTAAAGAGAACATACATGCAATGACTCTAGCTGTGGTTACTGAAGAGAAGACACATTTCAATGACACTGGTGGATCCATATGTGGTATGTGAAAAGAACACACATGCAATGACTCTAGCTGTGGTTACTGAAGAGAAGACACATTTCAATGACACTGGTGGATCCATATGTGGTATGTGAAAAGAACACACATGCAATGACTCTAGTTGTTGTTAGTAAAAAGAACACACATGCAATGACACAGGTGGATCCATGTGTGGTCTCTGAAGAGAACACACATGCAATGACTCTAGCTATGGTTAATGAGAGGAACACACATTTCAATGACACTGGTGGATCCATATGTGGTATGTGAAAAGAATAGTCATGAAATGACTCCAGTTATTGTTAGTAAAAAGAGCACACATGCAATTACATTGGTGGATCCATGGGTGGTATCTGAAGAGAACACACATGCAATCACACTGGTGGATCCATATGTGGTATTTGAAAAGAACACACATGCAATGACTCCAGTTGTTGTTAGTAAAAAGAACACACATGCAATTACACTGGTTGATCCATGTGTGGTCTCCGAAGAGAACACACATTTCAATAACACTGGTGGATCCATATGTGGTATGTGAAAATAACACACATGCAATGACTCCAGTTGTTGTTAGTAAAAAGAACACACATGCAATGACACTGGTGGATCCATGTGTGGTCTCTGAAGAGAACACACATGCAATGACTCTAGCTGTGGTTAAATGAGAAGAACACACATTTCAATGGCACTGGTGGATCCATATGTGGTATGTGAAAAGAACACACATGCAATGACTCTAGTTGTTGTTAGTAAAAAGAACACACATGCAATGACACTGGTGGATCCATGTGTGGTCTCTGAAGAGAAAATACATTCAATGACTCTAACTGTGGTTACTGAAGAGAACACACATTTCAATGACACTGGTGTATCCATACGTGGTATGTGAAAAGAACACACATGCAATGACTCTAGTTGTTGTTAGTAAAAAGAACACACATGCAATGACACTGGTTGATCCATGTGTGGTCTCCGAAGAGAACACACATTTCAATAACACTGGTGGATCCATGTGTGGTATGTGAAAATAACACACATGCAATGACTCCAGTTGTTGTTAGTAAAAAGAACACACATGCAATGACACTGGTGGATCCATGTGTGGTCTCTGAAGAGAACACACATGCAATGACTCTAGCTCTGGTTAAATGAGAAGAACACACATTTCAATGACACTGGTGGATCCATATGTGGTATGTGAAAAGAACACACATGCAATGACTCTAGTTGTTGTTAGTAAAAAGAACACACATGCAATGACACTGGTGGATCCATGTGTGGTCTCTGAAGAGAAAATACATTCAATGACTCTAACTGTGGTTACTGAAGAGAACACACATTTCAATGACACTGGTGTATCCATACGTGGTATGTGAAAAGAACACACATGCAATGACTCTAGTTGTTGTTAGTAAAAAGAACACACATGCAATGACACTGATGGATCCATGTGTGGTCTCTAAAGAGAACACACATGCAGTGACTCTAGCTATGGTTAATGAGAAGAACACACATTTCAATGACACTGGTGGATCCATATGTGGTATGTGAAAAGAATAGTCATGAAATGACTCCAGTTATTGTTAGTAAAAAGAGCACACATGCAATTACATTGGTGGATCCATGTGTGGTATCTGAGGAGAACACACATGCAATCACACTGGTGGATCCATATGTGGTATGTGAAAGAACACACATGCAATGACTCCGGTTGTTGTTAGTAAAAAGAACACACATGCAATTACACTCGTTGATCCATGTGTGGTCTCCAAGAGAACACACATTTCAATAACACTGTGGATCCATGTGTGGTATGTGAAAATAACACACATGCAATGACTCAGTTGTTGTTAGTAAAAAGAACACACATGCAATGACATCAGGATCCATGTGTGGTCTCAAGAGAACACACATGCAATGACTCTAGCTGTGGTTAAATGAGAAGAACACACATTTTAATGACACTGGTGGATCCATATGTGGTATGTGAAAAGAACACACATGAAATGACTCTGGTTGTTGTTAGTAAAAAAAGCACACATGCAATGACACTGGTGGATCCATGTGTGGTCTCTGAAGAGAACATACATGCAATGACTCTAGCTGTGGTTACTCATGGGAACACACATCTCAATGACTCTGGTGGATCCATATGTGGTGTGTGAAAAGAACACACATGCAATGACTCTAGTTGTTGTTAGTAAAAAGAACACACCTGCAATGACACTGGTGGATCCATGTGTGGTCTCTAAAGAGAACATACATGCAATGACTCTAGCTGTGGTTACTGAAGAGAAGACACATTTCAATGACACTGGTGGATCCATATGTGGTATGTGAAAAGAACACACATGCAATGACTCTAGCTGTGGTTACTCAAGAGAAGACACATTTCAATGACACTGGTGGATCCATATGTGGTATGTGAAAAGAACACACATGCAATGACTCTAGTTGTTGTTAGTAAAAAGAACACACATGCAATGACACAGGTGGATCCATGTGTGGTCTCTGAAGAGAACACACATGCAATGACTCTAGCTATGGTTAATGAGAGGAACACACATTTCAATGACACTGGTGGATCCATATGTGGTATGTGAAAAGAATAGTCATGAAATGACTCCAGTTATTGTTAGTAAAAAGAGCACACATGCAATTACATTGGTGGATCCATGGGTGGTATCTGAAGAGAACACACATGCAATCACACTGGTGGATCCATATGTGGTATTTGAAAAGAACACACATGCAATGACTCCAGTTGTTGTTAGTAAAAAGAACACACATGCAATTACACTTGGTTGATCCATGTGTGGTCTCCAAGAGAACACACATTTCAATAACACTGTGGATCCATATGTGGTATGTGAAAATAACACACATGCAATGACTCAGTTGTTGTTAGTAAAAAGAACACACATGCAATGACATCAGGATCCTTGTGTGGTCTCTGCAGAGAACACACATGCAATGAATATATCCGTGGTTAAATGAGAAGAAGACACATTTCAATGTCACTGGTGGATCCATATGTGGTATGTGAAAAGAACACACATGCAATGACTCTAGTTGTTGTTAGTAAAAAGAACACACATGCAATGACACTGGTGGATCCATGTGTGGTCTCTGAAGAGAAAATACATTCAATGACTCTAACTGGGTTATCAAGAGAACACACATTTCAATGACACTGGTGTATCCATACGTGGTATGTGAAAAGAACACACATGCAATGACTCTAGTTGTTGTTAGTAAAAAGAACACACATGCAATGACACTGGTTGATCCATGTGTGGTCTACGAAGAGAACACACATTACAATAACATCGTGGATCCATGTGTGGTATGTGAAAATAACACATGCAATGACTCCAGTTGTTGTTAGTAAAAAGAACACACATGCAATGACATGGTGGATCCATGTGTGGTCTCAAGTGAACACACATGCAATGACTCTAGCTCGTTAAATGAGAAGAACACACATTTCAATGACACTGGTGGATCCATATGTGGTATGTGAAAAGAACACACATGCAATGACTCTAGTTGTTGTTAGTAAAAAGAACACACATGCAATGACACTGGTGGATCCATGTGTGGTCTCTTAAGAGAAAATACATTCAATGACTCTAACTGTGGTTACTGAAGAGAACACACATTTCAATGACACTGGTGTATCCATACGTGGTATGTGAAAAGAACACACATGCAATGACTCTAGTTGTTGTTAGTAAAAAGAACACACATGCAATGACACTGATGGATCCATGTGTGGTCTCTAAAGAGAACACACATGCAGTGACTCTAGCTATGGTTAATGAGAAGAACACACATTTCAATGACACTGGTGGATCCATATGTGGTATGTGAAAAGAATAGTCATGAAATGACTCCAATTATTGCTAGTAAAAAGAGCACACATGCAATTACATTGGTGGATCCATGTGTGGTATCTGAAGAGAACACACATGCAATAACACTGGTGGATCCATATGTGGTATGTGAAAAGAACACACATGCAATGACTCCAGTTGTTGTTAGTAAAAAGAACACGCATGCAATTACACTGGTTGATCCATGTGTGGTCTCCGAAGAGAACACACATTTCAATGACACTGGTGTATCCATATATGGTATGTGAAAATAACACACATGCAATGACTCCAGTTGTTGTTAGTAAAAAGAACACACATGCAATGACATCAGGATCCATGTGTGGTCTCTGAAGAGAACACACATGCAATGACTCTAGCTGTGGTTAAATGAGAAGAACACACATTTTAATGACACTGGTGGATCCATATGTGGTATGTGAAAAGAACACACATGCAATGACTCTAGTTGTTGTTAGTAAAAAGAAACACACATGCAATGACACTGGTGGATCCATGTGTGGTCTCTGAAGAGAACATACATGCAATGACTCTAGCTGTGGTTACTGAAGAGAACACACATTTCAATGACTCTGGTGGATCCATATGTGGTGTGTGAAAAGAACACACATGCAATGACTCTAGTTGTTGTTAGTAAAAAGAACACACCTGCAATGACACTGGTGGATCCATGTGTGGTCTCTAAAGAGAACATACATGCAATGACTCTAGCTGTGGTTACTGAAGAGAAGACACATTTCAATGACACTGGTGGATCCATATGTGGTATGTGAAAAGAACACACATGCAATGACTCTAGCTGTGGTTACTCAAGAGAAGACACATTTCAATGACACTGGTGGATCCATATGTGGTATGTGAAAAGAACACACATGCAATGACTCTAGTTGTTAGTAAAAAGAACACACATGCAATGACATCAGGATCCATGTGTGGTCTCTGAAGAGAACACACATGCAATGACTCTAGCTATGGTTAATGTGAAGAACACACATTTCAATGACACTGGTGGATCCATATGTGGTATGTGAAAAGAATAGTCATGAAATGACTCCAGTTATTGTTAGTAAAAAGAGCACACATGCAATTACATTGGTGGATCCATGTGTGGTATCTGAAGAGAACACACATGCAATCACACTGGTGGATCCATATGTGGTATTTGAAAAGAACACACATGCAATGACTCCAGTTGTTGTTAGTAAAAAGAACACACATGCAATTACACTGGTTGATCCATGTGTGGTCTCCGAAGAGAACACACATTTCAATAACACTGGTGGATCCATCTGTGGTATGTGAAAATAACACACATGCAATGACTCTAGTTGTTGTTAGTAAAAGAACACACATGCAATGACATGGTGGATCCATGTGTGGTCTCAAGAGAACACACATGCAATGACTCTAGCTGTGGTTAAATGAGAAGAACACACAATTCAAATGCACTGGTGGATACATATTTTGTATGTGAAAAGAAAAAACATGCAATTACTCTAGTTGTTTTTAGTAAAAATAACACACATGCAATGACACTGGTGGATCCATGTGTGGTCTCTGAAGAGAAAATACATTCAATGACTCTAACTGTGGTTACTGAAGAGAACACACATTTCAATGACACTGGTGTATCCATACGTGGTATGTGAAAAGAACACACATGCAATGACTCTAGTTGTTGTTAGTAAAAAGAACACACATGCAATGACACTGGTTGATCCATGTGTGGTCTCCGAAGAGAACACACATTTCAATAACATCGTGGATCCATGTGCTATGTGAAAATAACACATGCAATGACTCAGTTGTTGTTAGTAAAAAGAACACACATGCAATGACATGGTGGATCCATGTGTGGTCTCTGAAGAGAACACATGCAATGACTCTAGCTGGTTAAATGAGAAGAACACACATTTCAATGACACTGTGGATCCATATGTGGTATGTGAAAAGAACACACATGCAATGACTCTAGTTGTTGTTAGTAAAAGAACACACATGCAATGACACTGGTGGATCCATGTGGTCTCCAAGAGAAAATATATTCAATGACTCTAACTGTGGTTATCAAGAGAACACACATTTCAATGGCACTGGTGTATCCATACGTGGTATGTGAAAAGAACACACATGCAATGACTCTAGTTGTTGTTAGTAAAAAGAACACACATGCAATGACACTGGTGGATCCATGTGTGGTCTCTGAAGAGAACACACATGCAGTGACTCTAGCTGTGGTTAATGAGAAGAACACACATTTCAGTGACACAGGTGGATCCATATGTGGTATGTGAAAAGAATAGTCATGAAATGACTCCAATTATTGCTAGTAAAAAGAGCACACATGCAATTACATTGGTGGATCCATGTGGTATCCAAGAGAACACACATGCAATAACACTGTGGATCCATCGTGGTATGTGAAAAGAACACACATGCAATGACTCTAGTTGTTGTTAGTAAAAAGAACACGCATGCAATTACACTGGTTGATCCATGTGTGGTCTCCGAAGAGAACACACATTTCAATAACACTGGTGGATCCATGTGTGGTATGTGAAAATAACACACATGCAATGACTCCAGTTGTTGTTAGTAAAAAGAACACACATGCAATGACACTGGTGGATCCATGTGTGGTCTCTGAAGAGAACACACATGCAATGACTCTAGCTGTGGTTAAATGAGAAGAACACACATTTTAATGACACTGGTGGATCCATATGTGGTATGTGAAAAGAACACACATGCAATGACTCTAGGTGTGGTTAGTAAATAGAAAAACACATTCAATGACACTGGTGGATCCATGTGTGGTCTCAAGAGAACATACATGCAATGACTCTAGCTGTGGTTCTTGAAGAACACACATTTCAATGACTGTGGATCCATATGTGGTGTGAAAAGAACACACATGCAATGACTCTAGTTGTTGTTAGTAAAAGAACACACCTGCAATGACACTGTGGATCCATGTGTGGTCTCTAAAGAGAACATACATGCAATGACTCTAGCTGTGGTTACTGAAGAGAAGACACATTTCAATGACACTGGTGGATCCATATGTGGTATGTGAAAAGAACACACATGCAATGACTCTAGCTGTGGTTACTCAAGAGAAGACACATTTCAATGACACTGGTGGATCCATGTGTGGTCTCTGAAAAGAACACACATGCAATGACTCTAGTTGTTGTTAGTAAAAAGAACACACATGCAATGACATCAGGATCCATGTGTGGTCTCAAGAGAGAACACACATGCAATGACTCTAGCTATGGTTAATGTGAAGAACACACATTTCAATGACACTGTGGATCCATATGTGGTATGTGAAAAGAATAGTCATGAAATGACTCAGTTATTGTTAGTAAAAGAGCACACATGCAATTACATTGGTGGATCCATGTGTGGTATCCAAGAGAACACACATGCAATCACACCGGTGGATCCATATGTGGTATTTGAAAAGAACACACATGCAATGACTCCAGTTGTTAGTAAAAAGAACACACATGCAATTACACTGGTTGATCCATGTGTGGTCTCCGAAGAGAACACACATTTCAATAACACTGGTGGATCCATATGTGGTATGTGAAAATAACACACATGCAATGACTCTAGTTGTTGTTAGTAAAAAGAACACACATGCAATGACACTGGTGGATCCATGTGTGGTCTCTGAAGAGAACACACATGCAATGACTCTAGGCTGGTTAAATGAGAAGAACACACATTTCAATGGCACTGTGGATCCATATGTGGTATGTGAAAAGAACACACATGCAATGACTCTAGTTGTTGTTAGTAAAAGAACACACATGCAATGACACTGTGGATCCATGTGTGGTCTCAAGAGAAAATACATTCAATGACTCTAACTGTGGTTACTGAAGAGAACACACATTTCAATGACACTGGTGTATCCATACGTGGTATGTGAAAAGAACACACATGCAATGACTCTAGTTGTTGTTAGTAAAAAGAACACACATGCAATGACACTGGTTGATCCATGTGTGGTCTCCGAAGAGAACACACATTTCAATAACACTGGTGGATCCATGTGTGGTATGTGAAAATAACACACATGCAATGACTCCAGTTGTTGTTAGTAAAAAGAACACACATGCAATGACACTGGTGGATCCATGTGTGGTCTTTGAAGAGAACACACATGCAATGACTCTAGCTCTGGTTAAATGAGAAGAACACACATTTCAATGACACTGGTGGATCCATATGTGGTATGTGAAAAGAATACACATGCAATGACTCTAGTTGTTGTTAGTAAAAAGAACACACATGCAATGACACTGGTGGATCCATGTGTGGTCTCTGAAGAGAAAATATATTCAATGACTCTAACTGTGGTTACTGAAGAGAACACACATTTCAATGACACTGGTGTATCCATACGTGGTATGTGAAAAGAACACACATGCAATGACTCTAGTTGTTGTTAGTAAAAAGAACACACATGCAATGACACTGGTGGATCCATGTGTGGTCTCTGAAGAGAACACACATGCAATGACTCTAGCTATGGTTAATGTGAAGAACACACATTTCAATGACACTGGTGGATCCATATGTGGTATGTGAAAAGAATAGTCATGAAATGACTCCAGTTATTGTTAGTAAAAAGAGCACACATGCAATTACATTGGTGGATCCATGTGTGGTATCTGAAGAGAACACACATGCAATCACACTGGTGGATCCATATGTGGTATTTGAAAAGAACACACATGCAATGACTCCAGTTGTTGTTAGTAAAAAGAACACACATGCAATTACACTGGTTGATCCATGTGTGGTCTCCGAAGAGAACACACATTTCAATAACACTGGTGGATCCATATGTGGTATGTGAAAATAACACACATGCAATGACTCTAGTTGTTGTTAGTAAAAAGAACACACATGCAATGACACTGGTGGATCCATGTGTGGTCTCTGAAGAGAACACACATGCAATGACTCTAGCTGTGGTTAAATGAGAAGAACACACATTTCAATGGCACTGGTGGATCCATATGTGGTATGTGAAAAGAACACACATGCAATGACTCTAGTTGTTGTTAGTAAAAAGAACACACATGCAATGACACTGGTGGATCCATGTGGTCTCTCAAGAGAAAATACATTCAATGACTCTAAATGTAACAAGAGAACACACATTTCAATGACACTGTGTATCCATACGTGGTATGTGAAAAGAACACACATGCAATGACTCAGTTGTTAGTAAAAGAACACACATGCAATGACACTGGTTGATCCATGTGTGGTCTCCAAGAGAACACACATTTCAATAACACTGTGGATCCATATGTGGTATGTGAAAATAACACACATGCAATGACTCAGTTGTTGTTAGTAAAAGAACACACATGCAATGACATCAGGATCCATGTGTGGTCTCAAGAGAACACACATGCAATGACTCTAGCTGTGGTTAAATGAGAAGAACACACATTTCAATGGCACTGTGGATCCATATGTGGTATGTGAAAAGAACACACATGCAATGACTCTAGTTGTTGTTAGTAAAAGAACACACATGCAATGACACTGGTGGATCCATGTGTGGTCTCAAGAGAAAATACATTCAATGACTCTAACTGTGGTTATCAAGAGAACACACATTTCAATGACACCGTGTATCCATACGTGGTATGTGAAAAGAACACACATGCAATGACTCTAGTTGTTGTTAGTAAAAGAACACACATGCAATGACATGGTTGATCCATGTGTGGTCTCCAAGAGAACACACATTTCAATAACACTGTGGATCCATGTGTGGTATGTGAAAATAACACACATGCAATGACTCAGTTGTTGTTAGTAAAAAGAACACACATGCAATGACATCAGGATCCATGTGTGGTCTCTAAAGAGAACACACATGCAATGACTCTAGTTGTGGTTAAATGAGAAGAACACACATTTTAATGACACTGGTGGATCCATATGTGGTATGTGAAAAGAACACACATGCAATGACTCTAGTTGTTGTTAGTAAAAGAAACACACATGCAATGACATCGGTGGATCCATGTGGTCTCTCAAGAGAACATACATGCAATGACTCTAGTGGTTAATGAGAAGAGAACACACATTTCAATGACTGTGGATCCATGTGTGGTATTTGAAAAGAACACACATGCAATGACTCCAGTTGTTGTTAGTAAAAAAACACATGCAATGACACTAGTGGATCCATGTGTGGTCTCTAAAGAGAACATACATGCAATGACTCTAGCTGTGGTTACTGAAGAGAAGACACATTTCAATGACACTGGTGGATCCATATGTGGTATGTGAAAAGAACACACATGCAATGACTCTAGCTGTGGTTACTGAAGAGAAGACACATTTCAATGACACTGGTGGATCCATATGTGGTATGTGAAAAGAACACACATGCAATGACTCTAGTTGTTGTTAGTAAAAAGAACACACATGCAATGACACTTTGAGGATCCATGTGTGGTCTCTGAAGAGAACACACATGCAATGACTCTAGCTATGGTTAATGAGAAGAACACACATTTCAATGACACTGGTGGATCCATATGTGGTATGTGAAAAGAATAGTCATGAAATGACTCCAGTTATTGTTACTAAAAAGAGCACACATGCAATTACATTGGTGGATCCATGTGTGGTATCTGAAGAGAACACACATGCAATCACACTGGTGGATCCATATGTGGTATTTGAAAAGAACACACATGCAATGACTCCAGTTGTTGTTAGTAAAAAGAACACACATGCAATTACACTGGTTGATCCATGTGTGGTCTCCGAAGAGAACACACATTTCAATAACACTGGTGGATCCATATGTGGTATGTGAAAATAACACACATGCAATGACTCCAGTTGTTGTTAGTAAAAAGAACACACATGCAATGACATCAGGATCCATGTGTGGTCTCCAAGAGAACACACATGCAATGACTCTAGCTGTGGTTAAATGAGAAGAACACACATTTCAATGGCACTGGTGGATCCATATGTGGTATGTGAAAAGAACACACATGCAATGACTCTAGTTGTTGTTAGTAAAAAGAACACACATGCAATGACACTGGTGGATCCATGTGTGGTCTCAAGAGAAAATACATTCAATGACTCTAACTGTGGTTACTTGAAGAGAACACACATTTCAATGACACGTGTATCCATACGTGGTATGTGAAAAGAACACACATGCAATGACTCTAGTTGTTGTTAGTAAAAAGAACACACATGCAATGACACTGGTGGATCCATGTGTGGTCTCTGAAGAGAACACACATGCAGTGACTCTAGCTGTGGTTAATGAGAAGAACACACATTTCAGTGACACAGGTGGATCCATATGTGGTATGTGAAAAGAATAGTCATGAAATGACTCCAATTATTGCTAGTAAAAGAGCACACATGCAATTACATTGGATCCATGTGTGGTATCTCAAGAGAACACACATGCAATAACACTGGTGGATCCATACGTGGTATGTGAAAAGAACACACATGCAATGACTCTAGTTGTTGTTAGTAAAAAGAACACGCATGCAATTACACTGGTTGATCCATGTGTGGTCTCCGAAGAGAACACACATTTCAATAACACTGGTGGATCCATGTGGTATGTGAAAATAACACACATGCAATGACTCCAGTTGTTGTTAGTAAAAAGAACACACATGCAATGACATCAGGATCCATGTGTGGTCTCTAAAGAGAACACACATGCAATGACTCTAGTTGTGGTTAAATGAGAAGAACACACATTTTAATGACACTGGTGGATCCATATGTGGTATGTGAAAAGAACACACATGCAATGACTCTAGTTGTTGTTAGTAAAAAGAAAAAAACTTCCAATAACACTGTGGATCCATGTGTGGTCTCCAAGAGAACATACATGCAATGACTCTAGCTGTGGTTATCAAGAGAACACACATTTCAATGACTGTGGATCCATATGTGGTGTGTGAAAAGAACACACATGCAATGACTCTAGTTGTTGTTAGTAAAAAGAACACACCTGCAATGACACCGGTGGATCCATGTGTGGTCTCTAAAGAGAACATACATGCAATGACTCTAGCTGTGTTATCAAGAGAAGACACATTTCAATGACACTGTGGATCCATATGTGGTATGTGAAAAGAACACACATGCAATGACTCTAGCTGGTTATCAAGAGAACACACATTTCAATGACACTGGTGGATCCATATGTGGTATGTGAAAAGAACACACATGTAATGACTCCAGTTGTTGTTAGTAAAAAGAAGACACATGCAATGACACTGGTGGATCCATGTGTGGTCTCTGAAGAGAACACACATGCAATGACTCTGGATGTGGTTAATGAGAAGAACACACATTTCAATGACACTGGTGGATCCATATGTGGTATGTGAGAAGAATAGTCATGAAATGACTCTAGTTGTTGTTACTAAAAAGAGCACACATGCAATTACATTGGTGAATCCATGTGTGGTATCTGAAGAGAACACACATGCAATGACACTGGTGGATCCATATCTGGTATGTGAAAAGAACACACATGCAATGACTCTAGTTGTTGTTAGTTAAAATAACACACATGCAATGACACTGGTGATCCATGTGTGGTCTCTGAAGAGAACACGCATTTCAATGACACTGGTGGATCCATATGTGGTGTGTGAAAAGAACACACATGCAATGACTCCAGTTGTTGTTACTAAATAGAACACACATGCAATGACATCAGGATCCATGTGTGGTCTCTGAGAGAACACACATGCAATGACTCTAGCTGTGGTTAAATGAGAAGAACACACATTTCAATGGCACTGGTGGATCCATATGTGGTATGTGAAAAGAACACACATGCAATGACTCTAGTTGTTGTTAGTAAAAAGAACACACATGCAATGACACTGTGGATCCATGTGTGGTCTCAAGAGAAAATACATTCAATGACTCTAACTGGTTATCAAGAGAACACACATTTCAATGACACTTGGTGTATCCATACGTGGTATGTGAAAAGAACACACATGCAATGACTCTAGTTGTTGTTAGTAAAAAGAACACACATGCAATGACACTTTGGTTGATCCATGTGTGGTCTCAAGAGAACACACATTTCAATAACATCTGGATCCATGTGTGGTATGTGAAAATAACACACATGCAATGACTCCAGTTGTTGTTAGTAAAAAGAACACACATGCAATGACATCAGGATCCATGTGTGGTCTCTGAAGAGAACACACATGCAATGACTCTAGCTCTGGTTAAATGAGAAGAACACACATTTCAATGACACTGGTGGATCCATATGTGGTATGTGAAAACAACACACATGCAATGACTCTAGTTGTTGTTAGCAAAAAGAACACACATGCAATGACACTGGTGGATCCATGTGTGGTCTCTGAAGAGAAAATACATTCAATGACTCTAACTGGTTATCAAGAGAACACACATTTCAATGACACTGGTGTATCCATACGTGGTATGTGAAAAGAACACACATGCAATGACTCTAGTTGTTGTTAGTAAAAAGAACACACATGCAATGACACTGGTGGATCCATGTGTGGTCTCTGAAGAGAAAATACATTCAATGACTCTAACTGGTTATCAAGAGAACACACATTTCAATGACACTGTGTATCCATACGTGGTATGTGAAAAGAACACACATGCAATGACTCTAGTTGTTAGTAAAAAGAACACACATGCAATGACACTGGTGGATCCATGTGTGGTCTCTGAAGAGAACACACATGCAATGACTCTAGCTGTGGTTAATGAGAAGAACACACATTTCAAAGGACACAGGTGGATCCATATGTGGTATGTGAAAAGAATAGTCATGAAATGACTCCAATTATTGCTAGTAAAAAGAGCACACATGCAATTACATTGGTGGATCCATGTGTGGTATCTGAAGAGAACACACATGCAATAACACTGGTGGATCCATACGTGGTATGTGAAAAGAACACACATGCAATGACTCTAGTTGTTGTTAGTAAAAAGAACACGCATGCAATTACACTGGTTGATCCATGTGTGGTCTCCGAAGAGAACACACATTTCAATAACACTGGTGGATCCATGTGTGGTATGTGAAAATAACACACATGCAATGACTCCAGTTGTTGTTAGTAAAAAGAACACACATGCAATGACATCAGGATCCATGTGTGGTCTCTGAAGAGAACACACATGCAATGACTCTAGCTCTGGTTAAATGAGAAGAACACACATTTCAATGACACTGGTGGATCCATATGTGGTATGTGAAAACAACACACATGCAATGACTCTAGTTGTTGTTAGCAAAAAGAACACACATGCAATGACACTGGTGGATCCATGTGTGGTCTCTGAAGAGAAAATACATTCAATGACTCTAATCATGTTCAAGAGAACACACATTTCAATGGCACTGTGTATCCATAAGTGGTATGTGAAAAGAACACACATGCAATGACTCTAGTTGTTGTTAGTAAAAAGAACACACATGCAATGACACTGGTGGATCCATGTGTGGTCTCAAGAGAAAATACATTCAATGACTCTAACTGTGGTTTCAAGAGAACACACATTTCAATGACACTGTGTATCCATACGTGGTATGTGAAAAGAACACACATGCAATGACTCTAGTTGTTGTTAGTAAAAGAACACACATGCAATGACATCAGGATCCATGTGTGGTCTCAAGAGAACACACATGCAATGACTCTAGCTGGTTAATGAGAAGAACACACATTTCAATGACACTGTGGATCCATATGTGGTATGTGAAAAGAATAGTCATGAAATGACTCCAATTATTGCTAGTAAAAAGAGCACACATGCAATTACATTGGTGGATCCATGTGTGGTATCTGAAGAGAACACACATGCAATAACACTGGTGGATCCATACGTGGTATGTGAAAAGAACACACATGCAATGACTCTAGTTGTTGTTAGTAAAAAGAACACGCATGCAATTACACTGGTTGATCCATGTGTGGTCTCCGAAGAGAACACACATTTCAATAACACTGGTGGATCCATGTGTGGTATGTGAAAATAACACACATGCAATGACTCCAGTTGTTGTTAGTAAAAAGAACACATGCAATGACATCAGGATCCATGTGGTCTCAAGAGAACACACATGCAATGACTCTAGCTGTGGTTAAATGAGAAGAACACACATTTTAATGACACTGGTGGATCCATATGTGGTATGTGAAAAGAACACACATGCAATGACTCTAGTTGTTGTTAGTAAAAAGAAACACACATGCAATGACACTGGTGGATCCATCTGTGGTCTCTGAAGAGAACATACATGCAATGACTCTAGCTGTGGTTACTGAAGAGAACACACATTTCAATGACTCTGGTGGATCCATATGTGGTGTGTGAAAAGAACACACATGCAATGACTCTAGTTGTTGTTAGTAAAAAGAACACACCTGCAATGACACCGGTGGATCCATGTGTGGTCTCTAAAGAGAACATACATGCAATGACTCTAGCTGTGGTTACTGAAGAGAAGACACATTTCAATGACACTGGTGGATCCATATGTGGTATGTGAAAAGAACACACATGCAATGACTCTAGCTGTGGTTACTGAAGAGAAGACACATTTCAATGACACTGGTGGATCCATATTTGGTATGTGAAAAGAACACACATGCAATGACTCTAGTTGTTGTTAGTAAAAAGAACACACATGCAATGACATCAGGATCCATGTGGTCTCTCAAGAGAACACACATGCAATGACTCTAGCTATGGTTAATGAGAAGAACACACATTTCAATGACACTGTGGATCCATATGTGGTATGTGAAAAGAATAGTCATGAAATGACTCAGTTATTGTTACTAAAAGAGCACACATGCAATTACATTGGTGGATCCATGTGTGGTATCTCAAGAGAACACATGCAATCACACGGTGGATCCATATGTGGTATTTGAAAAGAACACACATGCAATGACTCAGTTGTTGTTAGTAAAAGAACACACATGCAATTACACTGGTTGATCCATGTGTGGTCTCCAAGAGAACACACATTTCAATAACACTGTGGATCCATATGTGGTATGTGAAAATAACACATGCAATGACTCCAGTTGTTAGTAAAAAGAACACACATGCAATGACATCAGGATCCATGTGTGGTCTCAAGAGAACACATGCAATGACTCTAGCTGTGGTTAAATGAGAAGAACACACATTTCAATGGCACTGGTGGATCCATGTGTGGTATGTGAAAATAACACACATGCAATGACTCACGTTGTTGTTAGTAAAAGAACACACATGCAATGACACTGTGGATCCATGTGTGGTCTCAAGAGAAAATACATTCAATGACTCTAACTGTGGTTACCAAGAGAACACACATTTCAATGACACTGGTGTATCCATACGTGGTATGTGAAAAGAACACACATGCAATGACTCTAGTTGTTGTTAGTAAAAAGAACACACATGCAATGACACTGTTGATCCATGTGGTCTCCAAGAGAACACACATTTCAATAACATCGTGGATCCATGTGTGGTATGTGAAAATAACACACATGCAATGACTCCAGTTGTTGTTAGTAAAAAGAACACACATGCAATGACATCAGGATCCATGTGTGGTCTGAAGAGAACACACATGCAATGACTCTAGCTCTGGTTAAATGAGAAGAACACACATTTCAATGACACTGGTGGATCCATATGTGGTATGTGAAAAGAACACACATGCAATGACTCTAGTTCTTGTTAGCAAAAAGAACACACATGCAATGACACTGGTGGATCCATGTGTGGTCTCTGAAGAGAAAATACATTCAATGACTCTAACTGTGGTTACTGAAGAGAACACACATTTCAATGACACTGGTGTATCCATACGTGGTATGTGAAAAGAACACACATGCAATGACTCTAGTTGTTGTTAGTAAAAAGAACACACATGCAATGACACTGGTGGATCCATGTGTGGTCTCTGAAGAGAACACACATGCAATGACTCTAGCTGTGGTTAAATGAGAAGAACACACATTTCAATGGCACTGGTGGATCCATATGTGGTATGTGAAAAGAACACACATGCAATGACTCTAGTTGTTGTTAGTAAAAAGAGCACACATGCAATTACATTGGTGGATCCATGTGTGGTCTCTGAAGAGAACACACATGCAATGACACTGGTGGATCCAAATGTGGTATGTGAAAAGAACACACATGCAATGACTCCAGTTGTTGTTAGTAAAAAGAACACACATCAATAACACTGGTGGATCCATGTGGGATCTCTCAAGAGAACACACATTTCAATGACACTAGTGGATCCATATGTGGTATGTGAAAAGAACACACATGCAATTACTCTTGTTGTTGTTAGTAAAAAGAACACACATGCAATGACACTTGTGGATCCATGTGTGGTCTCTGAAGAGAACACACATGCAATGACTCTAGTTGCGGTTAATGAGAAGAACACACATTTCAATGACACTGGTGGATCCATATGTGGTATGTGAAAAGAATAGTCATGAAATGACTCCAGTTGTTGTTAGTAAAAAGAGCACACATGCAATTACACTGGTGGATCCATGTGTTGTCTCTAAAGAGAACACACATGCAATGAATCTAGTTGTGGTTAATGAGAAGAACACACATGCAATGACACTGGTTCTTGTTAGTAAAAAGAGCACACATGCAATGACACTGGTGGATCCAGGTGTGGTCTCTGAAGAGAACACACATTTCAATGACACTGGTGGATCCATATGTGGTGTGTGAAAAGAACACACATGCAATGAATCTAGTTGTTTTTAGTAAAAAGAACACACCTGCAATGACACTGGTGGATCCATGTGTGGTCTCTAAGGAGAACATACATGCAATGACTCTAGCTGTGGTTACTGAAGAGCAGACACATTTCAATGACACTGGTGGATCCATATGTGGTATGTGAAAAGAACACACATGCAATGACTCTAGTTGTTGTTAGTAAAAAGAACACACATGCAATGACACTGGTGGATCCATGTGTGGTCTCTGAAGAGAACACACATGCAATGACTCTAACTGTGGTTAAATGAGAAGAACACACATTTCAATGACACTGGTGGATCCATATGTGGTATGTGAAAAGAACACACATGCAATGACTCTAGTTGTTGTTAGTAAAAAGAAACACACGTGCACTGACACTGTTGGATCCATGTGTGGTCTCTGAAGAGAACATACATGCAATGAATCTAGGCAGGGTTACTGAAGAGAACACACATTTCAATGACACTGTGGATCCATATGTGGTGTGTGAAAAGAACACATGCAATGACTCTAGTTGTTGTTAGTAAAAAGAACACACCTGCAATGACATCGGTGGATCCATGTGTGGTCTCTAAAGAGAACATACATGCAATGACTCTAGCAGTTCTTCAAGAGAAGACACATTTCAATGACACTGGTGGATCCATAGGTGGATTGTGAAAAGAACACACATTCAGTGACTCTGGTTGTTGTTAGTAAAAAGAACACACATGCAATGACACTGGTGGATCCCAATGTGGTCTCTGAAGAGAACACACATGCAATGACTCTAGCTATGGTTAATGAGAAGAACACACATTTCAATGACACTGGTGGATCCATATGTGGTATGTGAAAAGAATAGTCATGAAATGACTCTAGTTGTTGTTAGTAAAAAGAGCACACATGCAATTACATTGGTGGATCCATGTGTGGTCTCTGAAGAGAACACACATGCAATGACACTGGTGGATCCAAATGTGGTATGTGAAAAGAACACACATGCAATGACTCCAGTTGTTGCTAGTAAAAAGAACACACATCAATGACACTGGTGGATCCATGTGGGATCTCTCAAGAGAACACACATTTCAATGACACTAGTGGATCCATATGTGGTATGTGAAAAGAATAGTCATGAAATGACTCCAGTTGTTGTTAGTAAAAAGAGCACACATGCAATTACACTGGTGGATCCATGTGTGGTCTCTGAAGAGAACACACAAGCAATGAATCTAGCTATGGTTAATGAGAAGAACACACATGCAATGACACTGGTTATTGTTAGTAAAAAAAGCACACATGCAATGACACTGGTGGATCCAGGTGTGGTCTCTGAAGAGAACACACATTTCAATGACACTGGTGGATCCATATGTGGTGTGTGAAAAGAACACACATGCAATGACTCTAGTTGTTGTTAGTAAAAAGAACACACATGCAATAACACTAGTGGATCCATGTGTGGTCTCTGAAG
The DNA here is from genome assembly GCA_023614405.1 of Avena insularis. Lineage (NCBI taxonomy): Eukaryota > Viridiplantae > Streptophyta > Magnoliopsida > Poales > Poaceae > Avena > Avena insularis. The sequence goes on from JAJUPC010000148.1 coordinate 508,380, forward strand.
AGAACATATATGCAACGACTCTAGCTGTGGTTACTGAAGAGAACACACATTTCAATGACACTGGTGGATCCATATGTGGTATGTGAAAAGAACACACATGTAATGACTCCAGTTGTTGTTAGTAAAAAGAACACACATGCAATGACACTGGTGGATCCATGTGTGGTCTCTGAAGAGAACACACATGCAATGACTCTAGATGTGGTTAATGAGAAGAACACACATGCAATGACACTGGTTGTTGTTAGTAAAAAGAGCACACATGCAATGACACTGGTGGATCCATATGTGGTATGTGAAAGAACACACATGCAATGACTCTAGTTGTTGTTAGTAAAAAGAACACACATGCAATGACACTGGTGGATCCATGTGTGGTCTCTGAAGAGAACATACATGCAATGACTCTAACTGTGGTTAATGAGAAGAACACACATGCAATGACACTGGTTGTTCTTAGTAAAAAGAGCACACATGCAATGACACTGGTGGATCTAGGTGTGGTCTTTGAAGAGAACACACATTTCAATGACACTGGTGGATCCATATGTGGTGTGTGAAAAGAACACACATGCAATGACTCCATTTGTTATTAGTAAAAAGAACACACATGCAATGACACTGGTGGATCCATGTGTGGTCTCTGAAGAGAACACACATGCAATGACTCTAGCTGTGGTTACTGAAGAGAAGACACATTTCAATGACACTGGTGGATCCATATGTGGTATGTGAAAAGAACACACATGCAATGACTCTAGTTGTTGTTAGTAAAAAGAACACACATGCAATGACACTGGTGGATCCATGTGTGGTCTCTGAAGAGAACACACATGCAATGACTCTAGCTATGGTTAATGAGAAGAACACACATTTCAATGACACTGGTGGATCCATATGTGGTATGTGAAAAGAATAGTCATGAAATGACTCCAGTTTTTGTTAGTAAAAAGAGCACACATGCAATTACACTGGTGGATCCATGTGTTGTCTCTAAAGAGAACACACATTCAATGAATCTAGCTGTGGTTAATGAGAAGAACACACATGCAATGACACTGGTTCTTGTAAGTAAAAAGAGCACACATGCAATGACACTGGTGGACCCAGGCGTGGTCTCTGAAGAGAACACACATTTCAATGACACTGGTGGATCCATATGTGGTGTGTGAAAAGAACACACATGCAATGACTAGTTGTTGTTAGTAAAAAGAACACACTTGCAATGACACTGGTGGATCCATGTGTGGTCTCTAAAGAGAACATACATGCAATGACTCTAGCTGTGGTTACTGAAGAGAAGACACATTTCAATGACACTGGTGGATCCATATGTGGTATGTGAAAAGAACACACATGCAATGACTCTAGTTGTTGTTAGTAAAAAGAACACACATGCAATGACACTGGTGGATCCATGTGTGGTCTCTGAAGAGAACACACATGCAATGACTCTAGCTGTGGTTAAATGAGAAGAACACACATTTCAATGACACTGGTGGATCCATATGTGGTATGTGAAAAGAACACACATGCAATGACTCTAGTTGTTGTTAGTAAAAAGAAACACACGTGCACTGACACTGGTGGATCCATGTGTGGTCACTAAAGAGAACATACATGCAATGACTCTAGCTGTGGTTACTGAAGAGAACACACATTTCAATGACACTGGTGGATCCATATGTGGTGTGTGAAAAGAACACACATGCAATGACTCTAGTTGTTGTTAGTAAAATGAACACACACAATGACACTGGTGGATCCATGTGTGGTCTCTAAAGAGAACATACATGCAATGACTCTAGCTGTGGTTACTAAAGAGAAGACACATTTCAATGACACTGGTGGATCCATATGTGGTATGTAAAAAGAACACACATGCAATGACTCTAGTTGTTGTTAGTAAAAAGAACACACATGCAATGACATCAGGATCCATGTGTGGTCTCTAAAGAGAACACACATGCAATGACTCTAGCTATGGTTAATAAGAAGAACACACATTTCAATGACACTGGTGGATCCATATGTGGTATGTGAAAAGAATAGTCATGAAATGACTCTAGTTGTTGTTAGTAAAAAGAGCACACATGCAATTACATTGGTGGATCCATGTGTGGTCTCTGAAGAGAACACACATGCAATGACACTAGTGGATCCAAATGTGGTATGTGAAAAGAACACACATGCAATGATTCCAGTTGTTGTTAGTAAAAAGAACACACATCAATGACACTGGTGGATCCATGTGGGATCTCTCAAGAGAACACACATTTCAATGACACTAGTGGATCCATATGTGGTATGTGAAAAGAACACACATGCAATGAGTCTAGTTGTTGCTAGTAAAAAGAACACACATGCAATGACACTAGTGGATCCATGTCTGGTCTCTGAAGAGAACATACATGCAATGACTCTAGCTGTGGTTACTTAAGAGAACTCACATTTCAATGACACTGGTGGATCCATGTGTGGTCTCTGAAGAGAACACACATGCAATGACTCCAGTTGTTGTTAGTAAAAAGAACACACATGCAATTACACTGGTGGATCCATGTGTTGTCTCTAAAGAGAACACACATGCAATGAATCTAGCTGTGGTTAATGAGAAGAACACACATGCAATGACACTGGTTCTTGTTAGTAAAAAGAGCACACATGCAATGACATTGGTGGACCCAGGCGTGGTCTCTGAAGAGAACACGCATTTCAATGACACTGGTGGATCCATATGTGGTGTGTGAAAAGAACACAGATGCAATGACTAGTTGTTGTTAGTAAAAAGAACACACTTGCAATGACACTGGTGGATCCATGTGTGGTCTCTAAAGAGAACATACATGCAATGACTCTAGCTGTGGTTACTGAAGAGAAGACACATTTCAATGACATTGGTGGATCCATATGTGGTATGTGAAAAGAACACACATGCAATGACTCTAGTTGTTGTTAGTAAAAAGAACACACATGCAATGACACTGGTGGATCCATGTGTGGTCTCTGAAGAGAACACACATGCAATGACTCTAGCTGTGGTTAAATGAGAAGAACACACATTTCAATGACACTGGTGGATCCATATGTGGTATGTGAAAAGAACACACATGCAATGACTCTAGTTGTTGTTAGTAAAAAGAAACACACGTGCACTCACACTGGTGGATCCATGTGTGGTCTCTAAAGAGAACATACATGCAATGACTCTAGCTGTGGTTACTGAAGAGAACACACATTTCAATGACACTGGTGGATCCATATGTGGTGTGTGAAAAGAACACACATGCAATGACTCTAGTTGTTGTTAGTAAAAAGAACACACCTGCAATGACACTGGTGGATCCATGTGTGGTCTCTAAAGAGAACATACATGCAATGACTCTAGCTGTGGTTACTAAAGAGAAGACACATTTCAATGACACTAGTGGATCCATATGTGGTGTGTAAAAAGAACACACATGCAATGACTCTAGTTGTTGTTAGTAAAAAGAACACACATGCAATGACACTGGTGGATCCATGTGTGGTCTCTAAAGAGAACACACATGCAATGACTCTAGCTATGGTTAATAAGAAGAACACACATTTCAATGACACTGGTGGATCCATATGTGGTATGTGAAAAGAATAGTCATGAAATGACTCTAGTTGTTGTTAGTAAAAAGAGCACACATGCCATTACATTGGTGGATCCATGTGTGGTATCTGAAGAGAACACACCTGCAATGACACTAGTGGATCCATATGTGGTATGTGAAAAGAACACACATGCAATGACTCTAGTTGTCGTTAGTAAAAATAACACACATGCAATGACACTTTTGGATCCATGTGGGATCTCTCAAGAGAACACACATTTCAATGACACTAGTGGATCCATATGTGGTATGTGAAAAGAACACACATGCAATGACTCTAGTTGTTGCTAGTAAAAAGAACACACATGCAATGACACTGGTGGATCCATGTCTGGTCTCTGAAGAGAACATACATGCAATGACTCTAGCTGTGGTTACTTAAGAGAACACACATTTCAATGACACTGGTGGATCCATGTGTGGTCTCTGAAGAGAACACACATGCAATGACTCCAGTTGTTGTTAGTAAAAAGAACACACATGCAATGACAGTGGTGGATCCATGTGTGGTCTCTGAAGAGAACACACATGCAATGACTCTAGCTGTGGTTAATGAGAAGAACACACATTTCAATGACACTGGTGGATCCATATGTGGTATGTGAAAAGAATAGTCATGAATTGACTCTAGTTGTTGTTAGTTAAAAGAGCACACATGCAATTACACTGGTGGATCCATGTGTAGTCTCTAAAGAGAACACACATGCAATGAATCTAGCTGTGGTTAATGAGAAGAACACACATGCAATGACACTGTTTCTTGTTAGTAAAAAGAGCACACATGCAATGACACTTGTGGATCCAGGTGTGGTCTCTGAAGAGAACACACATTTCAATGACACTGGTGGATCCATATGTGTTGTGTGAAAATAACACACATGCAATGACTCTAGTTGTTGTTAGTAAAAAGAACACACATGCAATGACACTGGTGGATCCATGTGTGGTCTCTAAAGAGAACATACATGCAATGACTCTAGCTGTGGTTACTGAAGAGAACACACATTTCAATGACACTGGTGGATCCATATGTGGTATGTGAAAAGAACACACATGCAATGACTCCAGTTGTTGTTAGTCAAAAGAACACACATGCAATGACACTGGTGGATCCATGTGTGGTCTCTGAAGAGAACACACATGCAATGACTCTAGGTGTGGTTAATGAGAAGAACACACATGTAATGACACTGGTTGTTGTTAGTAAAAAGAGCACACATGCAATGACACTGGTGGATCCATATGTGGTATGTGAAAAGAACACACATGCAATGACTCTAGTTGTTGTTAGTAAAAATAACACACATGCAATGACACTGGTGGATCCATGTGTGGTCTCTGAAGAGAACATACATGCAATGACTCTAACTGTGGTTAATGAGAAGAACACACATGCAATGACACTGGATGTTCTTAGTAAAAAGAGCACAAATGCAATGACACTGGTGGATCTAGGTGTGGTCTTTGAAGAGAACACACATTTCAATGACACTGGTGGATCCATATGTGGTGTGTGAAAAGAATACACATGCAATGACTCCATTTGTTATTAGTAAAAAGAACACACATGCAATGACACTGGTGGATCCATGTGTGGTCTCTGAAGAGAACACACATGCAATGACTCTAGCTGTGGTTACTGAAGAGAAGACACATTTCAATGACACTAGTGGATCCATATGTGGTATGTGAAAAGAACACACATGCAATGACTCTAGTTGTTGTTAGTAAAAAGAACACACATGCAATGACACTGGTGGATCCATGTGTGGTCTCTAAAGAGAACACACATGCAATGACTCTAGCTATGGTTAATGAGAAGAACACACATTTCAATGACACTGGTGGATCCATATGTGGTATGTGAAAAGAATAGTCATGAAATGACTCCAGTTATTGTTAGTAAAAAGAGCACACATGCAATTACATTGGTGGATCCATGTGTGGTATCTGAAGAGAACACACATGCAATCACACTGGTGGATCCATATGTGGTATGTGAAAGAACACACATGCAATGACTCCGGTTGTTGTTAGTAAAAAGAACACACATGCAATTACACTGGTTGATCCATGTGTGGTCTCCGAAGAGAACACACATTTCAATAACACTGGTGGATCCATGTGTGGTATGTGAAAATAACACACATGCAATGACTCCAGTTGTTGTTAGTAAAAAGAACACACATGCAATGACACTGGTGGATCCATGTGTGGTCTCTGAAGAGAACACACATGCAATGACTCTAGCTCTGGTTAAATGAGAAGAACACACATTTCAATGACACTGGTGGATCCATATGTGCTATGTGAAAAGAACACACATGCAATGACTCTAGTTGTTGTTAGTAAAAAGAACACACATGCAATGACACTGGTGGATCCATGTGTGGTCTCTGAAGAGAAAATACATTCAATGACTCTAACTGTGGTTACTGAAGAGAACACACATTTCAATGACACTGGTGTATCCATACGTGGTATGTGAAAAGAACACACATGCAATGACTCTAGTTGTTGTTAGTAAAAAGAACACACATGCAATGACACTGGTGGATCCATGTGTGGTCTGAAGAGAACACACATGCAGTGACTCTAGCTGTGGTTAATGAGAAGAACACACATTTCAATGACACAGGTGGATCCATATGTGGTATGTGAAAAGAATAGTCATGAAATGACTCCAATTATTGTTAGTAAAAAGAGCACACATGCAATTACATTGGTGGATCCATGTGTGGTATCTGAAGAGAACACACATGCAATAACACTGGTGGATCCATATGTGGTATGTGAAAAGAACACACATGCAATGACTCCAGTTGTTGTTAGTAAAAAGAACACGCATGCAATTACACTGGTTGATCCATGTGTGGTCTCCGAAGAGAACACACATTTCAATAACACTGGTGGATCCATGTGTGGTATGTGAAAATAACACACATGCAATGACTCCAGTTGTTGTTAGTAAAAAGAACACACATGCAATGACACTGGTGGATCCATGTGTGGTCTCTGAAGAGAACACACATGCAATGACTCTAGCTGTGGTTAAATGAGAAGAACACACATTTTAATGACACTGGTGGATCCATATGTGGTATGTGAAAAGAACACACATGCAATGACTCTAGTTGTTGTTAGTAAAAAGAACACACATGCAATGACACTGGTGGATCCATGTGTGGTCTCTGAAGAGAACATACATGCAATGACTCTAGCTGTGGTTACTGAAGAGAACACACATTTCAATGACTCTGGTGGATCCATATGTGGTGTGTGAAAAGAACACACATGCAATGACTCTAGTTGTTGTTAGTAAAAAGAACACACCTGCAATGACACTGGTGGATCCATGTGTGGTCTCTAAAGAGAACATACATGCAATGACTCTAGCTGTGGTTACTGAAGAGAAGACACATTTCAATGACACTGGTGGATCCATATGTGGTATGTGAAAAGAACACACATGAAATGACTCTAGCTGTGGTTACTGAAGAGAAGACACATTTCAATGACACTGGTGGATCCATATGTGGTATGTGAAAAGAACACACATGCAATGACTCTAGTTGTTGTTAGTAAAAAGAACACACATGCAATGACACTGGTGGATCCATGTGTGGTCTCTGAAGAGAACACACATGCAATGACTCTAGCTATGGTTAATGAGAAGAACACACATTTCAATGACACTGGTGGATCCATATGTGGTATGTGAAAAGAATAGTCATGAAATGACTCTAGTTGTTAGTAAAAAGAGCACACATGCAATTACATTGGTGGATCCATGTGTGGTATCTGAAGAGAACACACATGCAATCACACTGGTGGATCCATATGTGGTATTTGAAAAGAACACACATGCAATGACTCTAGTTGTTGTTAGTAAAAAGAACACACATGCAATTACACTGGTTGATCCATGTGTGGTCTCCGAAGAGAACACACATTTCAATAACACTGGTGGATCCATGTGTGGTATGTGAAAATAACACACATGCAATGACTCCAGTTGTTGTTAGTAAAAAGAACACACATGCAATGACACTGGTGGATCCATGTGTGGTCTCTGAAGAGAACACACATGCAATGACTCTAGCTCTGGTTAAATGAGAAGAACACACATTTCAATGACACTGGTGGATCCATATGTGGTATGTGAAAAGAACACACATGCAATGACTCTAGTTGTTGTTAGTAAAAAGAACACACATGCAATGACACTGGTGGATCCATGTGTGGTCTCTGAAGAGAACACACATGCAATGACTCTAGCTATGGTTAATGAGAAGAACACACATTTCAATGACACTGGTGGATCCATATGTGGTATGTGAAAAGAATAGTCATGAAATGACTCCAGTTATTGTTAGTAAAAAGAGCACACATGCAATTACATCGGTGGATCCATGTGTGGTATCTGAAGAGAACACACATGCAATCACACTGGTGGATCCATATGTGGTATGTGAAAGAACACACATGCAATGACTCCGGTTGTCGTTAGTAAAAAGAACACACATGCAATTACACTGGTTGATCCATGTGTGGTCTCTGAAGAGAACACACATTTCAATAACACTGGTGGATCCATGTGTGGTATGTGAAAATAACACACATGCAATAACTCCAGTTGTTGTTAGTAAAAAGAACACACATGCAATGACACTGGTGGATCCATGTGTGGTCTCTGAAGAGAACACACATGCAATGACTCTAGCTCTGGTTAAATGAGAAGAACACACATTTCAATGACACTGGTGGATCCATATGTGGTATGTGAAAAGAACACACATGCAATGACTCTAGTTGTTGTTAGTAAAAAGAACACACATGCAATGACACTGGTGGATCCATGTGTGGTCTCTGAAGAGAACATACATGCAATGACTCTAATTGTGGTTACTGAAGAGAACACACATTTCAATGACACTGGTGTATCCATATGTGGTATGTGAAAAGAACACACATGCAATGACTCTAGTTGTTGTTAGTAAAAAGAACACACATGCAATGACACTGGTGGATCCATGTGTGGTCTCTGAAGAGAACACACATTTCAATGACACAGGTGGATCCATATGTGGTATGTGAAAAGATCACACATGCAATGACTCAACTTGTTGTTAGTAAAAAGAACACACATGCAATGACACTGGTGGATCCATGTGTGGTCTCTGAAGAGAACACACATGCATTGACTCTAGCTGTGGTTAATGAGAAGAACACACATTTCAATGACACTAGTGGATCCATATACGGTATGTGAAAAGAATAGTCATGAAATGACTCTAGTTGTTGTTAGTAAAAAGAGCACACATGCAATTACATTGGTGGATCCATGTGTGGTCTCTGAAGAGAACACACATGCAATGACACTGGTGGATCCATATGTGGTATGTGAAAAGAACACACATGCAATGACTCCAGTTGTTGTTAGTAAAAAGAAAACACATCAATGACACTGGTGGATCCATGTGGGATCTCTCAAGAGAACACACATTTCAATGACACTAGTGGATCCATATGTGGTATGTGAAAAGAACACACATGCAATTACTCTTGTTGTTGTTAGTAAAAAGAACACACATGCAATGACACTTGTGGATCCATGTGTGGTCTTCGAAGAGAACACACATGCAATGACTCTAGTTGCGGTTAATGAGAAGAACACACATTTCAATGACACTGGTGGATCCATATGTGGTATGTGAAAAGAATAGTCATGAAATGACTCTAGTTGTTGTTAGTAAAAAGAGCACACATGCAATTACACTGGTGGATCCATGTGTTGTCTCTAAAGAGAACACACATGCAATGAATCTAGCTGTGGTTAATGAGAAGAACACACATGCAATGACACTGGTTTTTGTTAGTAAAAAGAGCACACATGCAATGACACTGGTGGACCCAGGCGTGGTCTCTGAAGAGAACACACATTTCAATGACACTGGTGGATCCATATGTGGTGTGTGAAAAGAACACACATGCCATGACTAATTGTTGTTAGTAAAAAGAACACACTTGCAATGACACTGGTGGATCCATGTGTGGTCTCTAAAGAGAACATACATGCAATGACTCTAGCCGTGGTTACTGAAGAGAAGACACATTTCAATGACACTGGTGGATCCATATGTGGTATGTGAAAAGAACACACATGCAATGACTCTAGTTGTTGTTAGTAAAAAGAACACACATGCAATGACACTGGTGGATCCATGTGTGGTCTCTGAAGAGAACACACATGCAATGACTCTAGCTGTGGTTAAATGAGAGGAACACACATTTCAATGACACTGGTGGATCCATATGTGGTATGTGAAAAGAACACACATGCAATGACTCTAGTTGTTGTTAGTAAAAAGAAACACACGTGCACTGACACTGGTGGATCCATGTGTGGTCTCTAAAGAGAACATACATGCAATGACTCTAGCTGTGGTTACTGAAGAGAACACACATTTCAATGACACTGGTGGATCCATATGTGGTGTGTGAAAAGAACACACATGCAATGACTCTAGTTGTTGTTAGTAAAAAGAACACACCTGCAATGACACTGGTGGATCCATGTGTGGTCTCTAAAGAGAACATACATGCAATGACTCTAGCTGTGGTTACTAAAGAGAAGACACATTTCAATGACACTGGTGGATCCATATGTGGTATGTAAAAAGAACACACATGCAATGACTCTAGTTGTTGTTAGTAAAAAGAACACACATGCAATGACACTGGTGGATCCATGTGTGGTCTCTAAAGAGAACACACATGCAATGACTCTAGCTATGGTTAATAAGAAGAACACACATTTCAATGACACTGGTGGATCCATATGTGGTATGTGAAAAGAATAGTCATGAAATGACTCTAGTTGTTGTTAGTAAAAAGAGCACACATGCAATTACATTGGTGGATCCATGTGTGGTCTCTGAAGAGAACACACATGCAATGACACTAGTGGATCCAAATGTGGTATGTGAAAAGAACACACATGCAATGATTCCAGTTGTTGTTAGTAAAAAGAACACACATCAATGACACTGGTGGATCCATGTGGGATCTCTCAAGAGAACACACATTTCAATGACACTAGTGGATCCATATGTGGTATGTGAAAAGAACACACATGCAATGACTCTAGTTGTTGTTAGTAAAAAGAACACACATGCAATGACACTGGTGGATCCATGTGTGGTCTCTGAAGAGAACATACATGCAATGACTCTAGCTGTGGTTACTTAAGAGAACACACATTTCAATGACACTGGTGGATCCATGTGTGGTCTGAAGAGAACACACATGCAATGACTCCAGTTGTTGTTAGTAAAAAGAGCACACATGCAATTACACTGGTGGATCCATGTGTGGTCTCTAAAGAGAACACACATGCAATGAATCTAGCTGTGGTTAATGAGAAGAACACACATGCAATGACACTGGTTCTTGTTAGTAAAAAGAGCACACATGCAATGACATTGGTGGACCCAGGCGTGGTCTCTGAAGAGAACACGCATTTCAATGACACTGGTGGATCCATATGTGGTGTGTGAAAAGAACACACATGCAATGACTAGTTGTTGTTAGTAAAAAGAACACACTTGCAATGACACTGGTGGATCCATGTGTGGTCTCTAAAGAGAACATACATGCAATGACTCTAGCTGTGGTTACTGAAGAGAAGACACATTTCAATGACACTGGTGGATCCATATGTGGTATGTGAAAAGAACACACATGCAATGACTCTAGTTGTTGTTAGTAAGAAGAACACACATGCAATGACACTGGTGGATCCATGTGTGGTCTCTGAAGAGAACATACATGCAATGACTCTAGCTGTGGTTACTGAAGAGAACACACATTTCAATGACACTGGTGGATCCATATGTGGTGTGTGAAAAGAACACACATGCAATGACTCTAGTTGTTGTTAGTAAAAAGAACACACCTGCAATGACACTGGTGGATCCATGTGTGGTCTCTAAAGAGAACATACATGCAATGACTCTAGCTGTGGTTACTAAAGAGAAGACACATTTCAATGACACTAGTGGATCCATATGTGGTGTGTAAAAAGAACACACATGCAATGACTCTAGTTGTTGTTAGTAAAAAGAACACACATGCAATGACACTGGTGGATCCATGTGTGGTCTCTAAAGAGAACACACATGCAATGAATCTAGCTATGGTTAATAAGAAGAACACACATTTCAATGACACTGGTGGATCCATATGTTGTATGTGAAAAGAATAGTCATGAAATGACTCTAGTTGTTGTTAGTAAAAAGAGCACACATGCAATTACATTGGTGGATCCATGTGTGGTCTCTGAAGAGAACACACATGCAATGACACTAGTGGATCCATATGTGGTATGTGAAAAGAACACACATGCAATGACTCCAGTTGTTGTTAGTAAAAAGAACACACATCAATGACACTGGTGGATCCATGTGGGATCTCTCAAGAGAACACACATTTCAATGACACTAGTGGATCCATATGTGGTATGTGAAAAGAACACACATGCAATGACTCTAGTTGTTGCTAGTAAAAAGAACACACATGCAATGACACTGGTGGATCCATGTCTGGTCTCTGAAGAGAACATACATGCAATGACTCTAGCTGTGGTTACTTAAGAGAACACACATTTCAATGACACTGGTGGATCCATGTGTGGTCTCTGAAGAGAACACACATGCAATGACTCCAGTTGTTGTTAGTAAAAAGAACACACATGCAATGACACTTGTGGATCCATGTGTGGTCTCCGAAGAGAACACACATGCAATGACTCTAGTTGCGGTTAATGAGAAGAACACACATTTCAATGACACTAGTGGATCCATATGTGGTATGTGAAAAGAATAGTCATGAAATGACTCTAGTTGTTGTTAGTAAAAAGAGCACACATGCAATTACACTGGTGGATCCATGTGTTGTCTCTGAAGAGAACACACATGCAATGAATCTAGCTGTGGTTAATGAGAAGAACACACATGCAATGACACTGGTTCTTGTTAGTAAAAAGAGCACACATGCAATGACACTAGTGGATCCAGGCGTGGTCTCTGAAGAGAACACACATTTCAATGACACTGGTGGATCCATATGTGGTGTGTGAAAAGAACACACATGCAATGACTCTAGTTGTTGTTAGTAAAAAGAACACACCTGCAATGACACTGGTGGATCCATGTGTGGTCTCTAAAGAGAACATACATGCAATGACTCTAGCTGTGGTTCTTGAAGAAGACACATTTCAATGACACTGGTGGATCCATATGTGGTATGTGAAAAGAACACACATGCAATGACTCCAGTTGTTGTTAGTCAAAAGAACACACATGCAATGACACTGGTGGATCCATGTGTGGTCTCTGAAGAGAACACACATGCAATGACTCTAGCTGTGGTTAATGAGAAGAACACACATGTAATGACACTGGTTGTTGTTAGTAAAAAGAGCACACATGCAATGACACTGGTGGATCCATATGTGGTATGTGAAAAGAACACACATGCAATGACTCTAGTTGTTGTTAGTAAAAATAACACACATGCAATGACACTGGTGGATCCATGTGTGGTCTCTGAAGAGAACATACATGCAATGACTCTAACTGTGGTTAATGAGAAGAACACACATGCAATGACACTGGATGTTCTTAGTAAAAAGAGCACAAATGCAATGACACTGGTGGATCTAGGTGTGGTCTTTGAAGAGAACACACATTTCAATGACACTGGTGGATCCATATGTGGTGTGAAAAGAATACACATGCAATGACTCCATTTGTTATTAGTAAAAGAACACACATGCAATGACATCGGTGGATCCATGTGTGGTCTCTGAAGAACACACATGCAATGACTCTAGCTGTAGTTCTTGAGAGAAGACACATTTCAATGACACTGGTGGATCCATATATGGTATGTGAAAAGAACACACATGCAATGACTCTAGTTGTTGTTAGTAAAAAGAACACACATGCAATGACACTGGTGGATCCATGTGTGGTTTCTAAAGAGAACACACATGCAATGACTCTAGCTATGGTTAATGAGAAGAACACACATTTCAATGACACTGGTGGATCCATATGTGGTATGTGAAAAGAATAGTCATGAAATGACTCCAGTTATTGTTAGTAAAAAGAGCACACATGCAATTACATTGGTGGATCCATGTGTGGTATCTGAAGAGAACACACATGCAATCACACTGGTGGATCCATATGTGGTATGTGAAAGAACACACATGCAATGACTCCGGTTGTTGTTAGTAAAAAGAACACACATGCAATTACACTGGTTGATCCATGTGTGGTCTCCGAAGAGAACACACATTTCAATAACACTGGTGGATCCATGTGTGGTATGCGAAAATAACACACATGCAATGACTCCAGTTGTTGTTAGTAAAAAGAACACACATGCAATGACACAGGTGGATCCATGTGTGGTCTCTGAAGAGAACACACATGCAATGACTCTAGCTCTGGTTAAATGAGAAGAACACACATTTCAATGACACTGGTGGATCCATATGTGCTATGTGAAAAGAACACACATGCAATGACTCTAGTTGTTGTTAGTAAAAAGAACACACATGCAATGACACTGGTGGATCCATGTGTGGTCTCTGAAGAGAAAATACATTCAATGACTCTAACTGTGGTTACAGAATAGAACACACATTTCAATGACACTGGTGTATCCATACGTGGTATGTGAAAAGAACACACATGCAATGACTCTAGTTGTTGTTAGTAAAAAGAACACACATGCAATGACACTGGTGGATCCATGTGTGGTCTCTGAAGAGAACACACATGCAGTGACTCTAGCTGTGGTTAATGAGAAGAACACACATTTCAATGACACAGGTGGATCCATATGTGGTATGTGAAAAGAATAGTCATGAAATGACTCCAATTATTGCTAGTAAAAAGAGCACACATGCAATTACATTGGTGGATCCATGTGTGGTATCTGAAGAGAACACACATGCAATAACACTGGTGGATCCATATGTGGTATGTGAAAAGAACACACATGCAATGACTCCAGTTGTTGTTAGTAAAAAGAACACGCATGCAATTACACTGGTTGATCCATGTGTGGTCTCCGAAGAGAACACACATTTCAATAACACTGGTGGATCCATGTGTGGTATGTGAAAATAACACACATGCAATGACTCCAGTTGTTGTTAGTAAAAAGAACACACATGCAATGACACTGGTGGATCCATGTGTGGTCTCTGAAGAGAACACACATGCAATGACTCTAGCTGTGGTTAAATGAGAAGAACACACATTTTAATGACACTGGTGGATCCATATGTGGTATGTGAAAAGAACACATATGCAATGACTCTAGTTGTTGTTAGTAAAAAGAAACACACATGCAATGACACTGGTGGATCCATGTGTGGTCTCTGAAGAGAACATACATGCAATGACTCTAGCTGTGGTTACTGAAGAGAACACACATTTCAATGACTCTGGTGGATCCATATGTGGTGTGTGAAAAGAACACACATGCAATGACTCTAGTTGTTGTTAGTAAAAAGAACACACCTGCAATGACACTGGTGGATCCATGTGTGGTCTCTAAAGAGAACATACATGCAATGACTCTAGCTGTGGTTACTGAAGAGAAGACACATTTCAATGACACTGGTGGATCCATATGTGGTATGTGAAAAGAACACACATGAAATGACTCTAGCTATGGTTACTGAAGAGAAGACACATTTCAATGACACTGGTGGATCCATATGTGGTATGTGAAAAGAACACACATGCAATGACTCTAGTTGTTGTTAGTAAAAAGAACACACATGCAATGACACTGGTGGATCCATGTGTGGTCTCTGAAGAGAACACACATGCAATGACTCTAGCTATGGTTAATGAGAAGAACACACATTTCAATGACACTGGTGGATCCATATGTGGTATGTGAAAAGAATAGTCATGAAATGACTCCAGTTATTGTTAGTAAAAAGAGCACACATGCAATTACATTGGTGGATCCATGTGTGGTATCTGAAGAGAACACACATGCAATCACACTGGTGGATCCATATGTGGTATTTGAAAAGAACACACATGCAATGACTCTAGTTGTTGTTAGTAAAAAGAACACACATGCAATTACACTGGTTGATCCATGTGTGGTCTCCGAAGAGAACACACATTTCAATAACACTGGTTGATCCATGTGTGGTATGTGAAAATAACACACATGCAATGACTCCAGTTGTTGTTAGTAAAAAGAACACACATGCAATGACACTGCTGGATCCATGTGTGGTCTCTGAAGAGAACACACATGCAATGACTCTAGCTCTGGTTACTGAAGAGAAGACACATTTCAATGACACTGGTGGATCCATATGTGGTATGTGAAAAGAACACACATGCAATGACTCTAGTTGTTGTTAGTAAAAAGAACACACATGCAATGACACTGGTGGATCCATGTGTGGTCTCTGAAGAGAACACACATGCAATGACTCTAGCTATGGTTAATGAGAAGAACACACATTTCAATGACACTGGTGGATCCATATGTGGTATGTGAAAAGAATAGTCATGAAATGACTCCAGTTATTGTTAGTAAAAAGAGCACACATGCAATTACATCGGTGGATCCATGTGTGGTATCTGAAGAGAACACACATGCAATCACACTGGTGGATCCATATGTGGTATGTGAAAGAACACACATGCAATGACTCCGATTGTTGTTAGTAAAAAGAACACACATGCAATTACACTGGTTGATCCATGTGTGGTCTCTGAAGAGAACACACATTTCAATAACACTGGTGGATCCATGTCTGGTATGTGAAAATAACACACATGCAATAACTCCAGTTGTTGTTAGTAAAAAGAACACACATGCAATGACACTGGTGGATCCATGTGTGGTCTCTGAAGAGAACACACATGCAATGACTCTAGCTCTGGTTAAATGAGAAGAACACACATTTCAATGACACTGGTGGATCCATATGTGGTATGTGAAAAGAACACACATGCAATGACTCTAGTTGTTGTTAGTAAAAAGAACACACATGCAATGACACTGGTGGATCCATGTGTGGTCTCTGAAGAGAACATACATGCAATGACTCTAATTGTGGTTACTGAAGAGAACACACATTTCAATGACACTGGTGTATCCATATGTGGTATGTGAAAAGATCACACATGCAATGACTCAACTTGTTGTTAGTAAAAAGAACACACATGCAATGACACTGGTGGATCCATGTGTGGTCTCTGAAGAGAACACACATGCATTGACTCTAGCTGTGGTTAATGAGAAGAACACACATTTCAATGACACTAGTGGATCCATATACGGTATGTGAAAAGAATAGTCATGAAATGACTCTAGTTGTTGTTAGTAAAAAGAGCACACATGCAATTACATTGGTGGATCCATGTGTGGTCTCTGAAGAGAACACACATGCAATGACACTGGTGGATCCAAATGTGGTTTGTGAAAAGAACACACATGCAATGACTCCAGTTGTTGTTAGTAAAAAGAAAACACATCAATGACACTGGTGGATCCATGTGGGATCTCTCAAGAGAACACACATTTCAATGACACTAGTGGATCCATATGTGGTATGTGAAAAGAACACACATGCAATTACTCTTGTTGTTGTTAGTAAAAAGAACACACATGCAATGACACTTGTGGATCCATGTGTGGTCTTCGAAGAGAACACACATGCAATGACTCTAGTTGCGGTTAATGAGAAGAACACACATTTCAATGACACTGGTGGATCCATATGTGGTATGTGAAAAGAATAGTCATGAAATGACTCTAGTTGTTGTTAGTAAAAAGAGCACACATGCAATTACACTGGTGGATCCATGTGTTGTCTCTAAAGAGAACACACATGCAATGAATCTAGCTGTGGTTAATGAGAAGAACACACATGCAATGACACTGGTTATTGTTAGTAAAAAGAGCACACATGCAATGACACTGGTGGATCCAGGTGTGGTCTCTGAAGAGAACACACATTTCAATGACACTGGTGGATCCATATGTGGTGTGTGAAAAGAACACACATGCCATGACTAATTGTTGTTAGTAAAAAGAACACACTTGCAATGACACTGGTGGATCCATGTGTGGTCTCTAAAGAGAACATACTTGCAATGACTCTAGCCGTGGTTACTGAAGAGAACACACATTTCAATGACACTGGTGGATCCATATGTGGTATGTGAAAAGAACACACATGCAATGACTCTAGTTGTTGTTAGTAAAAAGAACACACATGCAATGACACTGGTGGATCCATGTGTGGTCTCTGAAGAGAACACACATGCAATGACTCTAGCTGTGGTTAAATGAGAGGAACACACATTTCAATGACACTGGTGGATCCATATGTGGTATGTGAAAAGAACACACATGCAATGACTCTAGTTGTTGTTAGTAAAAAGAAACACACGTGCACTGACACTGGTGGATCCATGTGTGGTCTCTAAAGAGAACATACATGCAATGACTCTAGCTGTGGTTACTGAAGAGAACACACATTTCAATGACACTAGTGGATCCAAATGTGGTATGTGAAAAGAACACACATGCAATGACTCCAGTTGTTGTTAGTAAAAAGAACACACATCAATGACACTGGTGGATCCATGTGGGATCTCTCAAGAGAACACACATTTCAATGACACTAGTGGATCCATATGTGGTATGTGAAAAGAACACACATGCAATGACTCTAGTTGTTGCTAGTAAAAAGAACACACATGCAATGACACTGGTGGATCCATGTCTGGTCTCTGAAGAGAACATACATGCAATGACTCTAGCTGTGGTTACTTAAGAGAACACACATTTCAATGACACTGGTGGATCCATGTGTGGTCTCTGAAGAGAACACACATGTAATGACTCCAGTTGTTGTTAGTAAAAAGAACACACATGCAATGACACTTGTGGATCCATGTGTGGTCTCCGAAGAGAACACACATGCAATGACTCTAGTTGCGGTTAATGAGAAGAACACACATTTCAATGACACTAGTGGATCCATATGTGGTATGTGAAAAGAATAGTCATGAAATGACTCCAGTTGTTGTTAGTAAAAAGAGCCCACATGCAATTACACTGGTGGATCCATGTGTTGTCTCTGAAGAGAACACACATGCAATGAATCTAGTTGTGGTTAATGAGAAGAACACACATGCAATGACACTGGTTATTGTTAGTAAAAAGAACACACATGCAATGACACTGGTGGATCCAGGTGTGGTCTCTGAAGAGAACACACATTTCAATGACACTGGTGGATCCATATGTGGTGTGTGAAAAGAACACACATGCAATGACTCTAGTTGTTGTTAGTAAAAAGAACACACCTGCAATGACACTGGTGGATCCATGTGTGGTCTCTAAAGAGAACATACATGCAATGACTCTAGCTGTGGTTACTGAAGAGAAGACACATTTCAATGACACTGGTGGATCCATATGTGGTATGTGAAAAGAACACACATGCAATGACTCCAGTTGTTGTTAGTCAAAAGAACACACATGCAATGACACTGGTGGATCCATGTGTGGTCTCTGAAGAGAACATACATGCAATGACTCTAACTGTGGTTAATGAGAAGAACACACATGCAATGACACTGGTTGTTCTTAGTAAAAAGAGCACAGATGCAATGACACTGGTGGATCTAGGTGTGGTCTTTGAAGAGAACACACATTTCAATGACACTGGTGGATCCATATGTGGTGTGTGAAAAGAACACACATGCAATGACTCCATTTGTTATTAGTAAAAAGAACACACATGTAATGACACTGGTGGATCCATGTTTGGTCTCTGAAGAGAACACACATGCAATGACTCTAGCTGTGGTTACTGAAGAGAAGACACATTTCAATGACACTGGTGGATCCATATGTGGTATGTGAAAAGAACACACATGCAATGACTCTAGTTGTTGTTAGTAAAAAGAACACACATGCAATGACACTGGTGGATCCATGTGTGGTCTCTAAAGAGAACACACATGCAATGACTCTAGCTATGGTTAATGAGAAGAACACACATTTCAATGACACTGGTGGATCCATATGTGGTATGTGAAAAGAATAGTCATGAAATGACTCCAGTTATTGTTAGTAAAAAGAGCACACATGCAATTACATTGGTGGATCCATGTGTGGTATCTGAGGAGAACACACATGCAATCACATTGGTGGATCCATATGTGGTATGTGATAGAACACACATGCAATGACTCTGGTTGTTGTTAGTAAAAAGAACACACATGCAATTACACTAGTTGATCCATGTGTGGTCTCCGAAGAGAACACACATTTAAATAACACTGGAGGATCCATGTGTGGTATGTGAAAATAACACACATGCAATGACTCCAGTTGTTGTTAGTAAAAAGAACACACATGCAATGACACTGGTGGATCCATGTGTGGTCTCTGAAGAGAACACACATGCAATGACTCTAGCTCTGGTTAAATGAGAAGAACACACATTTCAATGACACTGGTGGATCCATATGTGGTATGTGAAAAGAACACACATGCAATGACTCTAGTTGTTGTTAGTAAAAAGAACACACATGCAATGACACTGGTGGATCCATGTGTGGTCTCTGAAGAGAAAATACATTCAATGACTCTAACTGTAGTTCTTAAGAGAACACACATTTCAATGACACTGGTGTATCCATACGTGGTATGTGAAAAGAACACATGCAATGACTCTAGTTGTTGTTAGTAAAAGAACGCATGCAATGACACTGGTGGATCCATGTGTGGTCTCTGAAGAGAACACACATGCAGTGACTCTAGCTGTGGTTAATGAGAAGAACACACATTTCAGTGACACAGGTGGATCCATATGTGGTATGTGAAAAGAATAGTCATGAAATGACTCCAATTATTGCTAGTAAAAAGAGCACACATGCAATTACATTGGTGGATCCATGTGTGGTATCTGAAGAGAACACACATGCAATAACACTGGTGGATCCATATGTGGTATGTGAAAAGAACACACATGCAATGACTCCAGTTGTTGTTAGTAAAAAGAACACATGCAATTACCTTTGGTTGATCCATGTGTGGTCTCCAGAAGAACACACATTTCAATGACACTGGTGTATCCATATCTGGTATGTGAAAATAACACACATGCAATGACTCTAGTTGTTGTTAGTAAAAAGAACACACATGCAATGACACTGGTGGATCCATGTGTGGTCTCAAGAAGAACACATGCAATGACTCTAGCTGTGGTTAAATGAGAAGAACACACATTTTAATGACACTGGTGGATCCATATGTGGTATGTGAAAAGAACACACATGCAATGACTCTAGTTGTTGTTAGTAAAAAGAAACACACATGCAATGACACTGGTGGATGCATGTGTGGTCTCTGAAGAGAACATACATGCAATGACTCTAGCTGTGGTTACTGAAGAGAACACACATTTCAATGACTCTGGTGGATCCATATGTGGTGTGTGAAAAGAACACACATGGAATGACTCTAGTTGTTGTTAGTAAAAAGAACACACCTGCAATGACACTGGTGGATCCATGTGTGGTCTCTAAAGAGAACATACATGCAATGACTCTAGCTGTGGTTACTGAAGAGAAGACACATTTCAATGACACTAGTGGATCCATATGTGGTATGTGAAAAGAACACACATGCAATGACTCTAGCTGTGGTTACTGAAGAGAAGACACATTTCAATGACACTGGTGGATCCATATGTGGTATGTGAAAAGAACACACATGCAATGACTCTAGTTGTTGTTAGTAAAAAGAACACACATGCAATGACACTGGTGGATCCATGTGTGGTCTCTGAAGAGAACACACATGCAATGACTCTAGCTATGGTTAATGAGAAGAACACACATTTCAATGACACTGGTGGATCCATATGTGGTATGTGAAAAGAATAGTCATGAAATGACTCCAGTTATTGTTAGTAAAAAGAGCACACATGCAATTACATTGGTGGATCCATGTTTGGTATCTGAAGAGAACACACATGCAATCACACTGGTGGATCCATATGTGGTATTTGAAAAGAACACACATGCAATGACTCCAGTTGTTGTTAGTAAAAAGAACACACATGCAATTACACTGGTTGATCCATGTGTGGTCTCCGAAGAGAACACACATTTCAATAACACTGGTGGATCCATATGTGGTATGTGAAAATAACACACATGCAATGACTCCAGTTGTTGTTAGTAAAAAGAACACATATGCAATGACACTGGTGGATCCATGTGTGGTCTCTGAAGAGAACACACATGCAATGACTCTAGCTGTGGTTAAATGAGAAGAACACACATTTCAATGGCACTGGTGGATCCATATGTGGTATGTGAAAAGAACACACATGCAATGACTCTAGTTGTTGTTAGTAAAAAGAACACACATGCAATGACACTGGTGGATCCATGTGTGGTCTCTTAAGAAAATACATTCAATGACTCTAAATGTGGTTACTGAAGAGAACACACATTTCAATGACACTGGTGTATCCATACGTGGTATGTGAAAAGAACACACATGCAATGACTCTAGTTGTTGTTAGTAAAAAGAACACACATGCAATGACACTGGTTGATCCATGTGTGGTCTCCGAAGAGAACACACATTTCAATAACACTGGTGGATCCATGTGTGGTATGTGAAAATAACACACATGCAATGACTCCAGTTGTTGTTAGTAAAAAGAACACACATGCAATGACATCAGGTGGATCCATGTGTGGTCTCTGAAGAGAACACACATGCAATGACTCTAGCTCTGGTTAAATGAGAAGAACACACATTTCAATGACACTGGTGGATCCATATGTGGTATGTGAAAAGAACACACATGCAATGACTCTAGTTGTTGTTAGTAAAAAGAACACACATGCAATGACATTGGTGGATCCATGTGTGGTCTCTGAAGAGAAAAAACATTCAATGACTCTAAGCGTAGTTCTTGAAGAGAACACACATTTCAATGACACTGTGTATCCATACGTGGTATGTGAAAAGAACACACATGCAATGACTCTAGTTGTTGTTAGTAAAAAGAACACACATGCAATGACACTGGTGGATCCATGTGTGGTCTCTGAAGAGAACACACATGCAGTGACTCTAGCTGTGGTTAATGAGAAGAACACACATTTCAATGACACAGGTGGATCCATATGTGGTATGTGAAAAGAATAGTCATGAAATGACTCCAATTATTGCTAGTAAAAAGAGCACACATGCAATTACATTGGTGGATCCATGTGTGGTATCTGAAGAGAACACACATGCAATAACACTGGTGGATCCATATGTGGTATGTGAAAAGAACACACATGCAATGACTCCAGTTGTTGTTAGTAAAAAGATCACGCATGCAATTACACTAGTTGATCCATGTGTGGTCTCCGAAGAGAACACACATTTCAATGACACTGGTGTATCCATATCTGGTATGTGAAAATAACACACATGCAATGACTCCAGTTGTTGTTAGTAAAAAGAACACACATGCAATGACACTGGTGGATCCATGTGTGGTCTCTGAAGAGAACACACATGCAATGACTCTAGCTGTGGTTAAATGAGAACAACACACATTTCAATGACACTGGTGGATCCATATGTGGTATGTGAAAAGAACACACATGCAATGACTCTAGTTGTTGTTAGTAAAAAGAAACACACATGCAATGACACTGGTGGATCCATGTGTGGTCTCTGAAGAGAACATACATGCAATGACTCTAGCTAGTTCTTGAGAGAACACACATTTCAATGACTCTGGTGGATCCATATGTGGTGTGTGAAAAGAACACACATGCAATGACTCTAGTTGTTGTTAGTAAAAAGAACACACCTGCAATGACACTGGTGGATCCATGTGTGGTCTCTAAAGAGAACATACATGCAATGACTCTAGCTGTGGTTACTGAAGAGAACACACATTTCAATGACACTGGTGTATCCATATGTGGTATGTGAAAAGAACACACTTGCAATGACTCTAGCTGTGGTTACTGAAGAGAAGACACATTTCAATGACACTGGTGGATCCATATGTGGTATGTGAAAAGAACACACATGCAATGACTCTAGTTGTTGTTAGTAAAAAGAACACACATGCAATGACACTGGTGGATCCATGTGTGGTCTCTGAAGAGAACACACATGCAATGACTCTAGCTATGGTTAATGAGAAGAACACACATTTCAATGACACTGGTGGATCCATATGTGGTATGTGAAAAGAATAGTCATGAAATGACTCCAGTTATTGTTAGTAAAAAGAGCACACATGCAATTACATTGGTGGATCCATGTGTGGTATTTGAAGAGAACACACATGCAATCACACTGGTGGATCCATATGTGGTATTTGAAAAGAACACACATGCAATGACTCCAGTTGTTGTTAGTAAAAAGAACACACATGCAATTACACTTTGGTTGATCCATGTGGTCTCCGAAGAGAACACACATTTCAATAACACTGGTGGATCCATATGTGGTATGTGAAAATAACACACATGCAATGACTCCAGTTGTTGTTAGTAAAAAGAACACACATGCAATGACACTGGTGGATCCATGTGTGGTCTCTGAAGAGAACACACATGCAATGACTCTAGCTGTGGTTAAATGAGAAGAACACACATTTCAATGGCACTGGTGGATCCATATGTGGTATGTGAAAAGAACACACATGCAATGACTCTAGTTGTTGTTAGTAAAAAGAACACACATGCAATGACACTAGTGGATCCATGTGTGGTCTCTGAAGAGAACATACATGCCATGACTCTAGCTGTGGTCTCTGAAGAGAACACACATTTCAATGACACTGGTGGATCCATATGTGGTATGTGAAAAGAACACACATGCAATGACTCTAGTTGTTGTTAGTAAAAAGAACAGACATGCAATGACATTGGTGGATCCATGTGTGGTCTCTGAAGAGAACACACATGCAATGACTCTAGCTGTGGTTAATGAGAAGAACACACATTTCAATGACACAGGTGGATCCATATGTGGTATGTGAAAAGAATAGTCATTAAATGACTCCAATTATTGTTAGTAAAAAGAACACACATGCAATTACATTGGTGGATCCATGTGTGGTATCTGAAGAGAACGCACATGCAATAACACTGGTGGATCCATATGTGGTATGTGAAAAGAACACACATGCAATGACTCCAGTTGTTGTTAGTAAAAAGAACACACATGCAATTACACTGGTTGATCCATGTGTGGTCTCCGAAGAGAACACACATTTCAATGACACTGGTGGATCCATATGTGGTATGTGAAAATAACACACATGCAATGACTCCAGTTGTTGTTAGTAAAAAGAACACACATGCAATGACACTGGTGGATCAATGTGTGGTCTCTGAAGAGAACACACATTTCAATGACACTAGTGGATCAATATACGGTATGTGAAAAGAATAGTCATAAATGACTCTAGTTGTTGTTAGTAAAAAGAACACACATGCAATGACACTGGTGGATCCAAATGTGGTATGTGAAAAGAACACACATTCAATGACTCCAGTTGTTGTTAGTAAAAAGAACACACATCAATGACACTGGTGGATCCATGTGTGGTCTCTGAAGAGAACACACATTTCAATGACACTAGTGGATCCATATGTGGTATGTGAAAAGAACACACATGCAATGAATCTTGTTGTTGTTAGTAAAAAGAACACACACGCAATGGCACTGGTGGATCCATGTGTGGTCTCCGAAGAGAACACACATGCAATGACTCTAGCTGTGGTTAATGAGAAGAACACACATGCAATGACACTGGTTCTTGTTAGTAAAAAGAGCACACATGCAATGACACTGGTGGATCCAGGTGTGGTCTCTAAAGAGAACACACATTTCAATGACACTGGTGTATCCATATGTGGTATGTGAAAGAACACACATGCAATGACTCTAGTTGTTGTTAGTAAAAGGAACACACATGCAATGAAATTGGTTGATCCATGTGTGGTATCTGAAGAGAACATACATGCAATGACTCTAGCTGTGGTATCTGAAGAGAACACACATTTCAATGACACTGGTGGATACATATGTGGTATGTGAAAAGAACACACATGCAATGACTCTAGTTGTTGTTAGTAAAAAGAACTCACATGTAATGACACTGGTGGATCCATGTGTGGTCTCTAAAGAGGACACACATGCAATGACTCTAGCTGTGGTTAATGAGAAGAACACACATTTCAATGACTCTGGTCGATCCATATGTGGTATGTGAAAAGAATAGTCATGAAATGACTCCAGTTAATTGTTAGTAAAAAGAGCACACATGCAATTACATTGGTGGACCCATGTGTGGTATCTGAAGAGAACACACATGCAATGACACTATTGGATCCATATGTGGTATGTGAAAAGAACACACATGCAATGACTCCAGTTGTTGTTAGTAAAAAGAACACACATGCAATTACACTGGTTGATCCATGTGTGGTCTCCGAAGAGAACACACATTTCAATGACACTGGTGGATCCATATGTGGTATGTGAAAATAACACACATGCAATGACTCCAGTTGTTGTCTCTAAAAAGAACACACATTCAATGACACTGGTGTATACATGTGTGGTCTCTGAAGAGAACACACATGCAATGACTCTAGCTGTGGTTACTGAAGAGAACAGACATCTCAATGACACAGGTGGATCCATATGTGGTATGTGAAAAGAATAGTCATGAAATGACTCTAGTTTTTGTTAGTAAAAAGAGCACACATGCAATTACACTGGTGGATCCACGTGTGGTCTCTGAAGAGAACACACATGCAATGAATCTAGCTGTAGTTAATGAGAAGAACACACATGCAATGACACTTGTTATTGTTACTAAAAAGCACACAGTGCAATGACCTTTGGTGGATCCAGGTGTTGTCTCTGAAGAGAACACACATTTCAATGACACTGGTGGATCCATATGTGGTGTCTGAAAAGAACACACATTCAATGACTCCAATTGTTGTTAGTAAAAAGAACAGACATGCAATGACACTGGTGGATCCATGTGTGGTCTCTAAAGAGAACACACATGCAATGACTCTAGTTGTTGTTAGTAAAAAGAACACACGTGCGGTGATACTGGTGGAACCATGTGTGGTCTTTGAAGAGAACACACATTTCAATGACACTGGTGGATCCATATGTGGTATGTGAAAAGAATAGTCATGAAATGACTCCAGTTGTTGTTAGTAAAAACAACACACATGCAATGCCACTGGTGGATCCATGTGTGGTCTCTAAAGAGAACACACATGCAATGTCTCTGGCTGTTGTTAGTAAAAAGAACACACATGCAATGACACTGGTGGATGCATATGTGGTCTCTGAAGAGAACACACATGCAATGACTCTAGCTATGGTTAATGAGAAGAACACACATATCAATGACACTGGTGTATCCATATATGGTATGTGAAAATAACACACATGCAATGACTCTAGTTGTTGTTAGTAAAAAGAACACACATGCAATGACACTGGTGGATCCATGTGTGGTCTCTAAAGAGAACACACATGCAATGACTCTAGCTGTGGTTAATGTGAAGAACACACATTTCAATGACACTGGTGGATCCATATGTGGTATGTGAAGAGAATAGTCATGAAATGACTCCAGTTGTTGTTAGTAAAAAGAGCACACATGCAATTACACTGGTGGATCCATATGTGGTATGTGAAAAGAATAGTCATGAAATGACTCTAGTTATTGTTAGAAAAAAGAGCACACATGCAATTACGTTGGTGGATCGATGTGTGGTATCTGAAGAGAACACACATGCAATGACACTGGTGGATCCAGATGTGGTATGTGAAAAGAACACACATGCAATGACTCCAGTTGTTGTTCGTAAAAAGAACACACATGCAATTACACTGGTTGATACATGTGTGGTCTCCGAAGAGAACACACATTTCAATGACACTGGTGGATCCATATGTGGTATGTGAAAATGACACACATGCTATGACTCCAGTTGTTGTTAGTAAAAATAACACACATGCAATGACACTGGTGGATCCATGTGTGGTCTCTGAAGAGAACACACATGCAATGACTCTAGCTGTTGTTAATGAGAAGAACACACATTTCAATGACACTGGTAGATCCATATGTGGTATGTGAAAAGAATAGTCATGAAATGACTCCAGTTTTTGTTAGTAAAAAGAGCACACATGCAATTACACTGGTGGATCCATGTGTGGTCTCTGAAGAGAACACACATGCAATGAATCTAGCTATGGTTAATGAGAAGAACACACATGCAATGACACTTGTTATTGTTACTAAAAAAAGCACACAGGCAATGACACTGGTGGATCCAGGTGTTGTCTCTGAAGAGAACACACATTTCAATGACACTGGTGGATCCATATGTGGTGTGCGAAAAGAACACACATGCAATGACTCAAGTTGTTGTTAGTAAATTAACACACATGCAATGACACTGGTGGATCCATGTGAGGTCTCTGAAGGGAACACACATGCAATGACTCCAGTTGTTGTTAGTAAAAAGAACACACATGCAATGACACTGGTGGATCCATGTGTGGTCTCTAAAAAGCACACACATTTCAATGACACTGGTGGATCCATGTGTGGTCTCTGAAGAGAACACACATGCAATGACTCTAGCTGTGGTTACTGAAGAGAACAGACATTTCAATGACACTGGTGGATCCATATTTGGTATGTGAAAAGAATAGTCATGAAATGACTCTAGTTTTTGTTAGTAAAAAGAGCACACATGCAATTACACTGGTGGATCCACGTGTGGTCTCTGAAGAGAACACACATGCAATGAATCTAGCTGTGGTTAATGAGAAGAACACACATGCAATGACACTTGTTATTGTTACTAAAAAAGCACACCAGGCAATGACACTGGTGGATCCAGGTGTTGTCTCTGAAGAGAACACACATTTCAATGACACTGGTGGATCCATATGTGGTGTCTGAAAAGAACACACATTCAATGACTCCAATTGTTGTTAGTAAAAAGAACAGACATGCAATGACACTGGTGGATCAATGTGTGGTCTCTGAAGAGAACACACATTTCAATGACACTAGTGGATCAATATACGGTATGTGAAAAGAATAGTCATAAATGACTCTAGTTGTTGTTAGTAAAAAGAACACACATGCAATGACACTGGTGGATCCAAATGTGGTATGTGAAAAGAACACACATTCAATGACTCCAGTTGTTGTTAGTAAAAAGAACACACATCAATGACACTGGTGGATCCATGTGTGGTCTCTGAAGAGAACACACATTTCAATGACACTAGTGGATCCATATGTGGTATGTGAAAAGAACACACATGCAATGAATCTTGTTGTTGTTAGTAAAAAGAACACACACGCAATGGCACTGGTGGATCCATGTGTGGTCTCCGAAGAGAACACACATGCAATGACTCTAGCTGTGGTTAATGAGAAGAACACACATGCAATGACACTGGTTCTTGTTAGTAAAAAGAGCACACATGCAATGACACTGGTGGATCCAGGTGTGGTCTCTAAAGAGAACACACATTTCAATGACACTGGTGCATCCATATGTGGTGTGTGAAAAGAACACACATGCAATGACTCTAGTTGTTGTTAGTAAAAAGAACGCACATGCAATGACACTGGTTGATCCATGTGTGGTCTCTGAAGAGAACATACATGCAATGACTCTAGCTGTGGTTACTGAAGAGAACACAAATTTCAATGACACTGGTGTATGCATATGTGGTATGTGAAAAGAACACACATGCAATGACTCTAGTTGTTGTTAGTAAAAAGAACACACATGTAATGACACTGGTGGATCCATGTGTGGTCTCTAAAGAGGACACACATGCAATGACTCTAGCTGTGGTTAATGAGAAGAACACACATTTCAATGACTCTGGTCGATCCATATGTGGTATGTGAAAAGAATAGTCATGAAATGACTCCAGTTAATTGTTAGTAAAAAGAGCACACATGCAATTACATTGGTGGACCCATGTGTGGTATCTGAAGAGAACACACATGCAATGACACTATTGGATCCATATGTGGTATGTGAAAAGAACACACATGCAATGACTCCAGTTGTTGTTAGTAAAAAGAACACACATGCAATTACACTGGTTGATCCATGTGTGGTCTCCGAAGAGAACACACATTTCAATGACACTGGTGGATCCATATGTGGTATGTGAAAATAACACACATGCAATGACTCCAGTTGTTGTCTCTAAAAAGAACACACATGCAATGACACTGGTGGATCCATGTGTGGTCTCTGAAGAGAACACACATGCAATGACTCTAGCTGTGGTTACTGAAGAGAACAGACATCTCAATGACACAGGTGGATCCATATGTGGTATGTGAAAAGAATAGTCATGAAATGACTCTAGTTGTTGTTAGTAAAAAGAGCACACATGCAATTACACTGGTGGATCCACATGTGGTCTCTGAAGAGAACACACATGCAATGAATCTAGCTGTAGTTAATGAGAAGAACACACATGCAATGACACTTGTTATTGTTACTAAAAAAGCACACCAGGCAATGACACTGGTGGATCCAGGTGTTGTCTCTGAAGAGAACACACATTTCAATGACACTGGTGGATCCATATGTGGTGTCTGAAAAGAAGACACATTCAATGACTCCAATTGTTGTTAGTAAAAAGAACAGACATGCAATGACACTGGTGGATCCATGTGTGGTCTCTAAAGAGAACACACATGCAATGACTCTAGTTGTTGTTAGTAAAAAGAACACACGTGCGGTGATACTGGTGGAACCATGTGTGGTCTTTGAAGAGAACACACATTTCAATGACACTGGTGGATCCATATGTGGTATGTGAAAAGAATAGTCATGAAATGACTCCAGTTGTTGTTAGTAAAAACAACACACATGCAATGCCACTGGTGGATCCATGTGTGGTCTCTAAAGAGAACACACATGCAATGTCTCTGGCTGTTGTTAGTAAAAAGAACACACATGCAATGACACTGGTGGATGCATATGTGGTCTCTGAAGAGAACACACATGCAATGACTCTAGCTATGGTTACTGAGAAGAACACACATATCAATGACACTGGTGTATCCATATATGGTATGTGAAAATAACACACATGCAATGACTCTAGTTGTTGTTAGTAAAAAGAACACACATGCAATGACACTGGTGGATCCATGTGTGGTCTCTGAAGAGAACACACATGCAATGACTCTAGCTGTGGTTAATGTGAAGAACACACATTTCAATGACACTGGTGGATCCATATGTGGTATGTGAAGAGAATAGTCATGAAATGACTCCAGTTGTTGTTAGTAAAAAGAGCACACATGCAATTACACTGGTGGATCCATATGTGGTATGTGAAAAGAATAGTCATGAAATGACTCTAGTTATTGTTAGAAAAAAGAGCACACATGCAATTACGTTGGTGGATCGATGTGTGGTATCTGAAGAGAACACACATGCAATGACACTGGTGGATCCATATGTGGTATGTGAAAAGAACACACATGCAATGACTCCAGTTGTTGTTAGTAAAAAGAACACACATGCAATTACACTGGTTGATACATGTGTGGTCTCCGAAGAGAACACACATTTCAATGACACTGGTGGATCCATATGTGGTATGTGAAAATGACACACATGCTATGACTCCAGTTGTTGTTAGTAAAAATAACACACATGCAATGACACTGGTGGATCCATGTGTGGTCTCTGAAGAGAACACACATGCAATGACTCTAGCTGTTGTTAATGAGAAGAACACACATTTCAATGACACTGGTGGATCCATATGTGGTATGTGAAAAGAATAGTCATGAAATGACTCCAGTTTTTGTTAGTAAAAAGAGCACACATGCAATTACACTGGTGGATCCATGTGTGGTCTCTGAAGAGAACACACATGCAATGAATCTAGCTATGGTTAATGAGAAGAACACACATGCAATGACACTTGTTATTGTTACTAAAAAAAAAAGCAGCAATGACACTGGTGGATCCAGGTGTTGTCTCTGAAGAGAACACACATTTCAATGACACTGGTGGATCCATATGTGGTGTGCGAAAAGAACACACATGCAATGACTCAAGTTGTTGTTAGTAAATTAACACACATGCAATGACACTGGTGGATCCATGTGAGGTCTCTAAAGGGAACACACATTCAATGACTCCAGTTGTTGTTAGTAAAAAGAACACACATGCAATGACACTGGTGGATCCATGTGTGGTCTCTAAAAAGCACACACATTTCAATGACACTGGTGGATCCATGTGTGGTCTCTGAAGAGAACACACATGCAATGACTCTAGCTGTGGTTACTGAAGAGAACAGACATTTCAATGACACTGGTGGATCCATATTTGGTATGTGAAAAGAATAGTCATGAAATGACTCTAGTTTTTGTTAGTAAAAAGAGCACACATGCAATTACACTGGTGGATCCATGTGTGGTCTCTGAAGAGAACACACATGCAATGAATCTAGCTGTGGTTAATGAGAAGAACACACATGCAATGACACTTGTTATTGTTACTAAAAAAGCACACCAGGCAATGACACTGGTGGATCCAGGTGTTGTCTCTGAAGAGAACACACATTTCAATGACACTGGTGGATCCATATGTGGTGTCTGAAAAGAACACACATTCAATGACTCCAATTGTTGTTAGTAAAAAGAACAGACATGCAATGACACTGGTGGATCCATGTGTGGTCTCTAAAGAGAACACACATGCAATGACTCTAGTTGTTGTTAGTAAAAAGAACACACATGCGATGATACTGGTGGAACCATGTGTGGTCTTTGAAGAGAACACACATTTCAATGACACTGGTGGATCCATATGTGGTATGTGAAAAGAATAGTCATGAAATGACTCCAGTTGTTGTTAGTAAAAACAACACACATGCAATGCCACTGGTGGATCCATGTGTGGTCTCTAAAGAGAACACACATGCAATGTCTCTGGCTGTTGTTAGTAAAAAGAACACACATGCAATGACACTGGTGGATGCATATGTGGTCTCTGAAGAGAACACACATGCAATGACTCTAGCTATGGTTAATGAGAAGAACACACATATCAATGACACTGGTGTATCCATATCTGGTATGTGAAAATAACACACATGCAATGACTCTAGTTGTTGTTAGTAAAAAGAACACACATGCAATGACACTGGTGGATCCATGTGTGGTCTCTGAAGAGAACACACATGCAATGACTCTAGCTGTGGTTAATGTGAAGAACACACATTTCAATGACACTGGTGGATCCATATGTGGTATGTGAAGAGAATAGTCATGAAATGACTCCAGTTGTTGTTAGTAAAAAGAGCACACATGCAATTACACTGGTGGATCCATATGTGGTATGTGAAAAGAATAGTCATGAAATGACTCTAGTTATTGTTAGAAAAAAGAGGACACATGCAATTACGTTGGTGGATCGATGTGTGGTATCTGAAGAGAACACACATGCAATGACACTGGTGGATCCATATGTGGTATGTGAAAAGAACACACATGCAATGACTCCAGTTGTTGTTAGTAAAAAGAACACACATGCAATTACACTGGTTGATACATGTGTGGTCTCCAAAGAGAACACACATTTCAATGACACTGGTGGATCCATATGTGGTATGTGAAAATGACACATGCTATGACTCCAGTTGTTGTTAGTAAAAATAACACACATGCAATGACACTGGTGGATCCATGTGTGGTCTCTGAAGAGAACACACATGCAATGACTCTAGCTGTTGTTAATGAGAAGAACACACATTTCAATGACACTGGTGGATCCATATGTGGTATGTGAAAAGAATAGTCATGAAATGACTCCAGTTTTTGTTAGTAAAAAGAGCACACATGCAATTACACTGGTGGATCCATGTGTGGTCTCTGAAGAGAACACACATGCAATGAATCTAGCTATGGTTAATGAGAAGAACACACATGCAATGACACTTGTTATTGTTACTAAAAAAAGCACACAGGCAATGACACTGGTGGATCCAGGTGTTGTCTCTGAAGAGAACACACATTTCAATGACACTGGTGGATCCATATGTGGTGTGTGAAAAGAACACACATGCAATGACTCAAGTTGTTGTTAGTAAATTAACACACATGCAATGACACTGGTGGATCCATGTGAGGTCTCTGAAGGGAACACACATGCAATGACTCCAGTTGTTGTTAGTAAAAAGAACACACATGCAATGACACTGGTGGATCCATGTGTGGTCTCTAAAAAGCACACACATTTCAATGACACTGGTGGATCCATATGTGGTATGTGAAAAGAATAGTCATGAAATGACTCCAGTTGTTGTTAGTAAAAAGAACACACATGCAATGCCACTGGTGGATCCATGTGTGGTCTCTAAAGAGAACACACATGCAATGTCTCCAGCTGTTGTTAGTAAAAAGAACACACATGCAATGACACTGGTGGATCCATACGTGGTATGTGAAAAGAATAGTCATGAAATGACTCCAGTTATTGTTAGTAAAAAGAGCACACATGCAATTACATTGGTGGATCCATGTGTGGTATCTGAAGAGAACACACATGCAATCACACTGGTGGATCCATATGTGGTATTTGAAAAGAACACACATGCAATGACTCCAGTTGTTGTTAGTAAAAAGAACACACATGCAATTACACTGGTTGATCCATGTGTGGTCTCCGAAGAGAACACACATTTCAATAACACTGGTGGATCCATATGTGGTATGTGAAAATAACACACATGCAATGACTCCAGTTGTTGTTAGTAAAAAGAACACACATGCAATGACACTGGTGGATCCATGTGTGGTCAATGAAGAGAACACACATGCAATGACTCTAACTATGGTTAAATGAGAACAACACACATTTCAATTGCACTGGTGGATCCATATGTGGTATGTGAAAAGAACACACATTCAATGACTCTAGTTGTTGTTAGTAAAAAGAACACACATGCAATGACACTGGTGGATCCATGTGTGGTCTCTGAAGAGAACATACATGCAATGACTCTAGCTGTGGTTACTGAACAGAACACACATTTCAATGACACTGGTGTATCCATATATGGTATGTGAAAAGAACACACATGCAATGACTCTAGTTGTTGTTAGTAAAAAGAACACACATGCAATGACATTGGTGGAACCATGTGTGGTCTCTGAAGAGAACACACATGCAATGACTCTAGCTGTGGTTAGTGAGAAGAACACACATTTCAATGACACAGGTGGATCCATATGTGGTATGTGAAAAGAATAGTCATGAAATGACTCCAATTATTGTTAGTAAAAAGAGCACACATGCAATTACATTGGTGGATCCATGTGTGGTATCTGAAGAGAACGCACATGCAATAACACTGGTTGATCCATATGTGGTATGTGAAAAGAACACACATGCAATGACTCCAGTTGTTGTTAGTAAAAATAACACACATGCAATTACACTTGTTGATCCATGTGTGGTCTCCGAAGAGAACACACATTTCAATGACACTGGTGGATCCATATGTGGTATGTGAAAATAACACACATGCAATGACTCCAGTTGTTGTTAGTAAAAAGAACACACATGCAATGACACTGGTGGATCAATGTGTGGTCTCTGAAGAGAACACACATTTCAATGACACTAGTGGATCCATATACGGTATGTGAAAAGAATAGTCATAAATGACTCTAGTTGTTGTTAGTAAAAAGAGCACACATGCAATTACACTGGTGGATCCATGTGTGGTCTCTGAAGAGAACACACATGCAATGACACTGGTGGATCCAAATGTGGTATGTGAAAAGAACACACATGCAATGACTCCAGTTGTTGTTAGTAAAAAGAACACACATCAATGACACTGGTGGATCCATGTGTGGTCTCTGAAGAGAACACACATTTCAATGACACTAGTGGATCCATATGTGGTATGTGAAAAGAACACACATGCAATGAATCTTGTTGTTGTTAGTAAAAAGAACACACATGCAATGACACTAGTGGATCCATGTGTGGTCTCCGAAGAGAACACACATGCAATGACTCTAGCTGTGGTTAATGAGAAGAACACACATGCAATGACACTAGTTCTTGTTAGTAAAAAGAGCACACATGCAATGACACTGGTGGATCCAGGTGTGGTCTCTAAAGAGAACACACATTTCAATGACACTGGTGGATCCATATGTGGTGTGTGAAAAGAACACACATGCAATGACTCTAGTTGATGTTAGTAAAAAGAACGCACATGCAATGACACTGGTTGATCCATGTGTGGTCTCTGAAGAGAACATACATGTAATGACTCTAGCTGTGGTTACTGAAGAGAACACAAATTTCAATGACACTGGTGTATGCATATGTGGTATGTGAAAAGAACACACATGCAATGACTCTAGTTGTTGTTAGTAAAAAGAACACACATGTAATGACACTGGTGGATCCATGTGTGGTCTCTGAAGAGAACACACATGCAATGACTCTAGCTGTGGTTAATGAGAAGAACACACATTTCAATGACACTGGTCGATCCATATGTGGTATGTGAAAAGAATAGTCATGAAATGACTCCAGTTAATTGTTAGTAAAAAGAGCACACATGCAATTACATTGGTGGACCCATGTGTGGTATCTGAAGAGAACACACATGCAATGACACTATTGGATCCATATGTGGTATGTGAAAAGAACACACATGCAATGACTCCAGTTGTTGTTAGTAAAAAGAACACACATGCAATTACACTGGTTGATCCATGTGTGGTCTCCGAAGAGAACACACATTTCAATGACACTGGTGGATCCATATGTGGTATGTGAAAATAACACACATGCAATGACTCCAGTTGTTGTTAGTAAAAATAACACACATGCAATGACACTGGTGGATCCATGTGTGGTCTCTGAAGAGAACACACATGCAATGACTCTAGCTATGGTTAAATGAGAACAACACACATTTCAATGGCACTGGTGGATCCATATGTGGTATGTGAAAAGAACACACATTCAATGACTCTAGTTGTTGTTAGTAAAAAGAACACACATGCAATGACACTGGTGGATCCATGTGTGGTCTCTGAAGAGAACATACATGCAATGAATCTAGCTGTGGTTACTGAACAGAACACACATTTCAATGACACTGGTGTATCCATATGTGGTATGTGAAAATAACACACATGCAATGACTCTAGTTGTTGTTAGTAAAAAGAACACACATGCAATGACATTGGTGGATCCATGTGTGGTCTCTGAAGAGAACACACATGCAATGACTTTAGCTGTGGTTAGTGAGAAGAACAAACATTTCAATGACACAGGTGGATCCATATGTGGTATGTGAAAAGAATAGTCATGAAATGACTCGAATTATTGTTAGTAAAAAGAGCACACATGCAATTACATTGGTGGATCCATGTGTGGTATCTGAAGAGAACGCACATGCAATAACACTGGTGGATCCATATGTGGTATGTGAAAAGAACACACATGCAATGACTCCAGTTGTTGTTAGTAAAAAGAACACACATGCAATTACACTTGTTGATCCATGTGTGGTCTCCGAAGAGAACACACATTTCAATGACACTGGTGGATCCATATGTGGTATGTGAAAATAACACACATGCAATGACTCCAGTTGTTGTTAGTAAAAAGAACACACATGCAATGACACTGGTGGATCAATGTGTGGTCTCTGAAGAGAACACACATTTCAATGACACTAGTGGATCCATATGTGGTATGTGAAAAGAATAGTCATGAAATGACTCTAGTTGTTGTTAGTAAAAAGAGCACACATGCAATTACATTGGTGGATCCATGTGTGGTCTCTGAAGATAACACACATGCAATGACACTGGTGGATCCATATGTGGTATTGTGAAAAGAACACACATGCAATGACTCCACTTGTTGTTAGTAAAAAGAACACACATCAATGACACTGGTGGATTCATGTGTGGTCTCTTAAGAGAACACACATTTCAATGACACTCGTGGATCCATATGTGGTATGTGAAAAGAACACACATGCAATGACTCTTGTTGTTCTTAGTAAAAAGAACACACATGCAATGACATTGGTGGATCCATGTGTGGTCTCTAAAGAGAACACACATTTCAATGACACTGGTGGATCCATATGTGGTATGTGTAAATAACACAGATGCAATGACTCCAGTTGTTGTTAGTAAAAAGAACACACATGCAATGACACTGGTGGATCAATGTGTGGTCTCTGAAGAGAACACACATTTCAATGACACTAGTGGATCCATATATGGTATGTGAAAAGAATAGTCATAAATGACTCTAGTTGTTGTTAGTAAAAAGAGCACACATGCAATTACATTGGTGGATCCATGTGTGGTCTCTGAAGAGAACACACATGCAATGACACTGGTGGATCCAAATGTGGTATGTGAAAAGAACACACATGCAATGACTCCAGTTGTTGTTAGTAAAAAGAACACACATCAATGACACTGGTGGATCCATGTGTGGTCTCTGAAGAGAACAAACATTTCAATGACACTAGTGGATCCATATGTGGTATGTGAAAAGAACACACATGCAATGAATCTTGTTGTTGTTAGTAAAAAGAACACACATGCAATAACACTAGTGGATCCATGTGTGGTCTCTGAACACACATGCAATGACACTGGTTGTTAATGAGAAGAACACACATGCAATGACACTGGTTATTGTTAGTAAAAAAAGCACACATGCAATGACACTGGTGGATCCAGGTGTGGTCTCTAAAGAGAACACACATTTCAATGACACTGGTGGATCCATATGTGGTGTGTGAAAAGAACACACATGCAATGACTCTAGTTGTTGTTAGTAAAAAGAACACACATGCAATGACACTGGTGGATCCATGTGTGGTCTCTGAAGAGAACATACATGCAATGACTCTAGCTGTGGTTACTTAAGAGAACACACATTTCAATGACACTGGTGTATGCATATGTGGTATGTGAAAAGAACACACATGCAATGACTCTAGTTGTTGTTAGTAAAAAGAACACACATGCAATGACACTGGTGGATCCATGTGTGGTCTCTGAAGAGAACACACATGCAATGACTCTAGCTGTGGTTAATGAGAAGAACACACATTTCAATGACACTGGTGGATCCATATGTGGTATGTGAAAAGAATAGTCATGAAATGACTCCAGATGTTGTTAGTAAAAAGAGCACACATGCAATTACATTAGTGGATCCATGTGTGGTATCTGAAGAGAACACACATGTAATGACACTGGTGGATCCATATGTGGTATGTGAAAAGAACACACATGCAATGACTCCAGTTG
Organism: Avena insularis; assembly: GCA_023614405.1. Lineage (NCBI taxonomy): Eukaryota > Viridiplantae > Streptophyta > Magnoliopsida > Poales > Poaceae > Avena > Avena insularis. Next base: position 547,572 of record JAJUPC010000148.1, read on the forward strand.
TTGTTAGTAAAAAGAACACACATGCAATTACACTGGTTGATCCATGTGTGGTCTCCGAAGAGAACACACATTTCAATGACACTGGTGGATCCATATGTGGTATGTGAAAATAACACACATGCAATGACTCCAGTTGTTGTTAGTAAAAAGAACACACATGCAATGACACTGGTGGATCCATGTGTGGTCTCTAAAGAGAACACACATGCAATGACTCTAGCTATGGTTAAATGAGAACAACACACATTTCAATGGCACTGGTGGATCCATATGTGGTATGTGAAAAGAATACACATTCAATGACTCTAGTTGTTGTTAGTAAAAAGAACACACATGCAATGACACTGGTGGATCCATGTGTGGTCTCTGAAGAGAACATACATGCAATGACTCTAGCTGTGGTTACTGAACAGAACACACATTTCAATGACACTGGTGTATCGATATGTGGTATGTGAAAAGAACACACATGCAATGACTCTAGTTGTTGTTAGTAAAAAGAACACACATGCAATGACATTGGTGGATCCATGTGTGGTCTCTGAAGATAACACACATGCAATGACTCTAGCTGTGGTTAATGAGAAGAACACACATTTCAATGACACAGGTGGATCCATATGTGGTATGTGAAAAGAATAGTCATGAAATGACTCCAATTATTGTTAGTAAAAAGAGCACACATGCAATTACATTGGTGGATCCATGTGTGGTATCTGAAGAGAATGCACATGCAATAACACTGGTGGATCCATATGTGGTATGTGAAAAGAACACACATGCAATTACACTGGTTGATCCATGTGTGGTCTCCGAAGAGAACACACATTTCAATGACACTAGTGGATCCATATGTGGTATGTGAAAATAACACACATGCAATGACTCCACTTGTTGTTAGTAGAAAGAACACACACGCAATGACACTGGTGGATCAATGTGTGGTCTCCGAAGAGAACACACATTTCAATGACACTAGTGGATCCATATACGGTATGTGAAAAGAATAGTCATAAATGACTCTAGTTGTTGTTAGTAAAAAGAGCACACATGCAATTACATTGGTGGATCCATGTGTGGTCTCTGAAGAGAACACACATGCAATGACACTGGTGGATCCAAATGTGGTATGTGAAAAGAACACACATGAAATGACTCCAGTTGTTGTTAGTAAAAAGAACACACATCAATGACACTGGTGGATCCATGTGTGGTCTCTGAAGAGAACACACATTTCAGTGACACTAGTGGATCCATATGTGGTATGTGAAAAGAACACACATGCAATGAATCTTGTTGTTTTTAGTAAAAAGAACACACATGCAATGACACTGGTGGATCCATGTGTGGTCTCCGAAGAGAACACACATGCAATGACTCTAGCTGTGGTTAATGAGAAGAACACACATGCAATGACACTGGTGGATCCAGGTGTGGTCTCTAAAGAGAACACACATTTCAATGACACTGGTGGATCCATATGTGGTGTGTGAAAAGAACACACATGCAATGACTCTAGTTGTTGTTAGTAAAAAGAACGCACATGCAATGACACTAGTTGATCCATGTGTGGTCCCTGAAGAGAACATACATGCAATGACTCTAGCTATGGTTACTGAAGAGAACACAAATTTCAATGACACTGGTGTATGCATATGTGGTATGTGAAAAGAACACACATGCAATGACTCTAGTTGTTGTTAGTAAAAAGAACACACATGTAATGACACTGGTGGATCCATGTGTGGTCTCTGAAGAGAACACACATGCAATGACTCTAGCTGTGCTTAATGAGAAGAACACACATTTCAATGACACTGGTCGATCCATATGTGGTATGTGAAAAGAATAGTCATGAAATGACTCCAGTTAATTGTTAGTAAAAAGAGCACACATGCAATTACATTCGTGGACCCATGTGTGGTATCTGAAGAGAACACACATGCAATGACACTATTGGATCCATATGTGGTATGTGAAAAGAACACACATGCAATGACTCCAGTTGTTGTTAGTAAAAATAACACACATGCAATTACACTGGTTGATCCATGTGTGGTCTCCGAAGAGAACACACATTTCAATGACACTGGTGGATCCATATGTGGTATGTGAAAATAACACACATGCAATGACTCCAGTTGTTCTTAGTAAAAAGAACACACATGCAATGACACTGGTGGATCCATGTGTGGTCTCTGAAGAGAACACACATGCAATGACTCTAGCTGTGGTTACTGAAGAGAACAGACATTTCAATGACACTGGTGGATCCATATTTGGTATGTGAAAAGAATAGTCATGAAATGACTCTAGTTTTTGTTAGTAAAAAGAGCACACATGCAATTACACTGGTGGATCCACGTGTGGTCTCTGAAGTGAACACACATGCAATGAATCTAGCTGTGGTTAATGAGAAGAACACACATGCAATGACACTTGTTATTGTTACTAAAAAAAGCACACCAGGCAAAGACACTGGTGGATCCAGGTGTTGTCTCTGAAGAGAACACACATTTCAATGACACTGGTGGATCCATATGTGGTGTCTGAAAAGAACACACATTCAATGACTCCAATTGTTGTTAGTAAAAAGAACACACATGCAATGACACTGGTGGATCAATGTGTGGTCTCTAAAGAGAACACACATGCAATGACTCTAGCTATGGTTAATGAGAAGAACACACATTTCAATGACACTGGTGTATCCATATCTGGTATGTGAAAATAACACACATGCAATGACTCTAGTTGTTGTTAGTAAAAAGAACACACATGCAATGACACTGGTGGATCCATGTGTGGTCTCTGAAGAGAACACACATGCAATGACTCTAGATGTGGTTAATGTGAAGAACACACATTTCAATGACACTGGTGGATCCATATGTGGCATGTGAAAATAATAGTCATGAAATGACTCCAGTTGTTGTTAGTAAAAAGAGCACACATGCAATTACACTGGTGGATCCATATGTGGTATGTGAAAAGAATAGTCATGAAATGACTCTAGTTATTGTTAGTAAAAAGAGCACACATGCAATTACGTTGGTGGATCGATGTGTGGTATCTGAAGAGAACACACATGCAATGACACTGGTGGATCCATATGTGGTATGTGAAAAGAACACACGAGCAATGACTCCAGTTGTTGTGAGTAAAAAGAACACACATGCAATTACACTGGTTGATTCATGTGTGGTCTCCGCAGAGAACACACATTTCAATGACACTGGTGGATCCATATGTGGTATGTGAAAATGACACACATGCTATGACTCCAGTTGTTGTTAGTAAAAATAACACACATGCAATGACACTGGTGGATCCATGTGTGGTCTCTGAAGACAACACACATGCAATGACTCTAGCTGTTGTTAATGAGAAGAACACACATTTCAATGACACTGGTGGATCCATATGTGGTATGTGAAAAGAATAGTCATGAAACGACTCTAGTTTTTGTTAGTAAAAAGAGCACACATGCAATTACACTGGTGGATCCATGTGTGGTCTCTGAAGAGAACACACATGCAATGAATCTAGCTATGGTTAATGAGAAGAACACACATGCAATAACACTTGTTATTGTTAATAAAAAAAGCACACAGGCAATGACACTGGTGGATCCAGGTGTTGTCTCTGAAGAGAACACACATTTCAATGACACTGGTGGATCCATATGTGGTGTGTGAAAAGAACACACATGCAATGACTCAAGTTGTTGTTAGTAAAATTAACACACATGCAATGACACTGGTGGATCCATGTGAGGTCTCTGAAGAGAACACACATGCAATGACTCCAGTTGTTGTTAGTAAAAAGAACACACATGCGATGACACTGGTGGATCCATGTGTAGGGGTTCGTAGCATGGAAAACAAAAATTTTCTATCGCATACAAACAAACAAGCCAAGATCTATCTACTAGATTGTAGCAACGAGTCGATGGAATAACTCACCCTCGAAGATTCCAAAGTGTTTAACGAGAGCAGATTCTCGTGGGTGATGTAGTCGTACTCTTTCCGATCTCAAGATCGCGTAGACGATCCTTCCGGGCCAGCGTTCCATGGCGCTCCAGATCGGTCACTGCGTTCGGTACTCGACGAAGACCTTCCTCTCCCTTGTTCCAAAGCAGCGGAGGTTGTAGCACTCTCCTCGCGATTCCTAGGCGACCTGTGGCGTGGTACGGAGGTAGGGGAGATCCCGAGGCTTCGCCTTAAGCCGGTCAGTATGGTGGAGCTTATGAGAGAGGCTATTAGTGGTCTAGTAATTAGACACACCAATTAGAGGGCTCTAAACCAATTAGAAGGCTCTAAACCGAAACAGCTCTAAACCGGGGTCTAGGTCTAGTTTCTAGTTTAGAAGATAGGAACTTGTGTGTCCTAGGAGGGGAGCCCTGCCCCTCCTTATATAGGTGGGAGGGCTGGCTGCGCCATGGGGAGGGGAGTCCCTCCCCAACTCGGCCTAGGGCTGGCCGCCGGCTTGGGGAGGAGGACTCCTCCCCCAAGTCGGTTTCCAACTTCTCCTCTTTCCTAAGCTGGCGGTTTGACCAAAGCTGGCAGGTTGACTTTCAATTTAGGAATTAAATAAACCCTTTATTTTGGACAGCGAGAACACTTAGTACATGATGCAATCATTCCATCTTGCAATGACACATTCATGTACCCTTCCCCCGGAGTCTTGGGACATTAGGGACCTTCTAGAATGTTCCCGATGAAAACACCGAACCATTCCCCAACTCCATGGGACTTTCCTGCTCTGAATCTGATTCTCCGGACCATTCCGGATCACCTCGTGATATCCCGGATCCCATCCGAGACTCCGAACAACATTCGGTCTCTTTCTCATAATACCATAACTACTCAAACAACGTCGAATCCTTAAGTGTGTCTCCCTACGGTTCGTGAATTATGCGGACATGATCGAGACACTTCTCCGAACAATAACCAATAGAGGAATCTGAAATTCATATGGCTCTACATATTTCTACGATTACTTTATGATCGAATGAACCACTTACATACGATACCAATTTCCCTTTGTCTCACGATATGTTACTTATCCGAGGTCATGATCGCGGTATCTCTGCATACCTAGTTCAACCTCGCATCGATAAGTACTCTTTTCTCGTTCCTGATATGTGATCCTTGTGACCAAGTCACATGCTTGCAAGCTAATTGGATGACATTTCACCGAGAGGGCCCAGAATATCTATCCGTCATGTGGATGGACAAATCCCACTCTTGATCCATGTGTTTCAACCAATACTTTCCTAACACCCAATGCCACTTTTATAGCCACCTGTTACGGTGTGGTGTTTGATGACATCAAAGCATCCATTCAGTAAAGGCAATATGCATGATCTCATGGTCAAGGAATTAGGTCACTATGTATCAGAAAGCATATAGCAATTGAACTATTGAAATGACTTGATCTTTATGCTACGCTTGTCTATAGGAGTATGTCCACCATATCATTCTCCTAACGATATGATCTTGTTGTTGATAACATCTCAATGTTCATGACAAAGAAACCACATCATCAATCAACCAACAAGCTAGTGAAGTATAGAGGCCATACTAGGGACTTCAAATTAAGTTTACAAATCACACAAGTATTAATGGTTTCCTTGTTAATACTATTATAGCATGAATGTAAACATTTATCATAAACACAAAGATATATAATAATAACTACATTTATTATTACCTCTAGGGCATATCTCCAACAGTCTCCCACTTGCACTAGAGTCATCTAATCTAGATTACATGGTAATATACCAACACCCATGGCAGTTTGGTGTTGGTCATGTTTTGCCCTTGGGAGAGGTTTAGTCAACGGATCCGCCACATTCAGATCTGTGTGTACTTTGCAAATCTTTATATCCCCATCCTGGATATGTTCTCGAATAGCGTGAAAACGCAGCTTGATATGCTTCACTTCTTGTGTGACCTTGGTTCTTGCGCATTGGCTATGGCGCCCATGTTATCACAGAGATAGACATTGGGTCCAGCACTAGGAACCACACCCAGCTCTGAATGAACTCTTTCATCCATATCGCTTGTGAAGCCTCCGGCAGCCATGTATTCCGATTCGCTTGAAGATCTCGCCACAACGCTTTGCTTTGCACTCCTCCAGCTAATCGCTGCACCATTCAAAATAAATACGTATCAGTTGTGATTTAGAATCATCCGGATCGGTGTTCCAACTAGCATCGGTGTAACCATTAACAACGAGCTGTTCATCACCTCCATAAGAAAGAACCATATCCTTAGTTCTTCTCAAGTACTTAAGGATGTTTTGACGTCATCCAATGATCCACTCGATCACTTTGATATCTGCTAGTTAGACTAACAGATATGCGATGTCGGGTCTAGTACATAGCATGGCATACATTAGAGATCCTATGGCTGAGGCATAGGGAGTCTTACTCATCTTTTCTCGATCTTCTGCCGATGTCGGACCTTGAGTTTTACTCAACGTCGTAGTGGGCAACCTGGGTAAGAACCCTTTCTTGCTATCTTCCATTCCAAACCTCTTTAGAACTTTGTCCAAATATGTACTTTGTGACAATGATATTTGGCGTTTCGATCTATCTCTATAAATCTTTATGCCTAATATGTAAGCTGCTTCGCCAAGATCCTTCATTGAAAAACTATTATTCAAATACTCTTTGACACTATTAAGAAGGTCTACATCATTCCCAATCAACAATATGTCATCCACATACATTATTAAGAATGCTCTGAGCTCCCACTCACTTTCTTGTAAATACAAGCTTCTCCATAAGTTTGTATAAAACCAAAACTTTGATTACCTTATCAAAGCGTTGATTCCAACCGGGATGCTTGCTTCAATCCATAGATGGACCGTTGAAGTTTGCATACCTTGTTAGCATCTTTAGGATCGACAAAACCTTTGGGTTGCATCATATACAACTCTTCATCAATGTCTCCATTGAGGAATGCTGTTTTGACATCCATCGCCATATCTCATAATCATAATATGCAGCGATTGCTAACATAATCCTCACAGACTTTAACCGCTACGGTGAGAAAGTCTCATCGTAGTCAACTCCTTGAATTTGTCGAAACCCTTTTGCGACAAGTCGAGCTTTATAGGATAACATTACCATCGACATCTGTTTTCTTCTTGAAAATCCATTTGTTCTCGACAGCCTTCCGGCCATCCGGTAAGTCCACCAAAGTCCATACTTGGTTTTCGTACATGGATCCAATCTCGGATTTCATGGCTTCTTGCCATTTATTGGAATCTGGGCTCATCATTGCTTCCTCATATGTCTCGGGGTCATCGGTGTTGTCCACCAACATGACATTCATAACGGAATCATACCAATGGAGGTGATGCGATTTCTCGTTGACCTCCGAGGCTCTGTAGCAACTTCAACCGAAGTTTCATGATCACCATCACTAGCTTCCTCTCTTATTGGTGCGGGCACCACAGAACTTCTTCGGTCTTTGCGCTACTACTAATTCGAGAGAAGGTTCGACAACCTCGTCGAGTTCTACTTTCCTTCCAGTCACTTCTTTTCGAGAGAAATTCCTTCTCTAGAAAGGATCCATTCTTAACGAAGATTTTGCCTTGGATCTATGATAGAAGGTATACCCAACAGCTTCCTTGGTATCCTATGAAGACGCATTTTTCGCTTTGGGTTCAAGCTTGTCGTTGTAACTTCTTTACATAGGCCGCATCCCCAAACTTTAAGGAGCGACAATTTAGGTTTCTTCCCAAACCATAATTCATACGGTGTCGTTTCAGCGGATTTAGACGGTGCCCTATTTAAAGTGAATGCGGCTGTTTCTAATGCATAACCCCAAAATGATAGTGGCAAATCTGTAAGTGACATCATAGAGCGAACCATATCTAAGAGTTCGATTCTGACGTTCGGACACACCATTCTACTGTGGTGTTCGGCGGTGTCAAGCTGAAAGTATTCCACATTTCTTCAAATGCTCGCCAAACTCGTAACTTAGATATTCACCTCCACGATCGAGCGTAGAAATTTAATCTTCTTGTTACGTTGATTCTCTACCTCACTTTGAAACTCCTTAAACTTCTCGAAAGTTTCGGACTTATGTTTCATTAAATAGATATACCCATATCTACACAAGTCATCCGTGAAGGTAAGAACATAAAGATAACCAACTGGCGATGCTACACTCATTGGACCACACACATCGGTATGTATGATTTCCAATAAGTCATAGCTCGCTCCATCATACCGAAAATGGAGTCTTAGTCATTTTACCCATCGGACATGCTTCGCATCTTTCAAGTGATTCAAAATCAAGTGATTCAAGAAGTCCATCGAATGGAGTTTCTTCATACGCTTCACTCCAATGTGACCAAGGCAGCGATTGCCACATATAGGTCGAGTTATCGCTTGATTTCAAAAGTTTAGCCTCAATGTTATTAATATTTGTATATCCACTATCGAGATTCAATATGAATAGACCATCTATCAAAGTTGCATGTGCATAAAACATATTACTCATATAAATCGAACAACCATTATTCTCGGATTTAAACAAGTAACCGTCTACAATAAACAAGATCCGATATAATGTTCATGCTCAACGAGCACCAAATAACAATTATTTAAGTATAAAACTAATCCCGATGGTAGATGAAGAGGTAGTGTGCCGCGATCACATCAACCTTTGATCCGTTTCCCACGCATTGTCACCTCGTTCTTCACTAGCTTCCGTTTATTCGTAGCTCTGTTTGAGTTACAAATATGAGCAACCGAACCAGATATCAAATACCCGTGCACTACTACGAATACTAGTGAGATACATCAATAACATGTATATCAGATATACCTTTCTTCTTGATGTTGCCGTTCTTCAAATCTGCCAAGTACTTTTGGGCAATTCCGCTTCGATGACCTTCTCCCTTGCGGTAAAAGCACTCGGTTTGAGGCTTGGGTCCAGCCTTGGTCCTCTTCGTTGGTATGGTAACTTTCTTACCACCCTTCTTGAAGTGTCCCTTACTTAGACTTGCCTTTCTTGAATTTGGTGGTCTTATTGACCATCAACACTTGGTGCTCTTTCTTGATCTCCACTTCTGCAGATTTTAACATAGCAAATAGTTACAACTCTTTGTTCATGTTACGCATGTTGTAGTTCATCACAAAGTTCTTGTAACTTGGTGGTAGTGATTGGAGGATGCGGTAAACCCCAAAGTATTAGGAATCACTATACCCAAACTTTGAAGTTTATTTGCGTGCCCAGACATCTTAAGCACATGCTCACTGATGGAGCTACCCTCTTCCATCTTGCAGTTAAAGAACTTTTCAGAAGCTTCATAACTTTCAATTGCGCATGAGTCTCAAAGATTAATTTGAGATCCTCGACAATATCATATGGGTCGACTCTTCAAACCTTTTACAAGCTCCGATTCTAAACCATACAAGATAGCACCTGAACTATGGATCTTGATTCTTCGAGCGAGGTAAACATTCTTTACTTCATCGGTAGCATCAGCTGCAGTGGGTCACCTAGCGGTGCATCCAGCACATAGGTCAAATTACCGGTGTGAGGACAATCCTCAAATTGCGGAACCAATCCATGATTGCTTCCATTGTTTTTCAACTTTTCTTTCTCTAGGAGCATTAAAATTGATGGTAGGGCTGCCATTGATCTACAACATATTTGCAATAGTTTAGACTAAGTTTATGACAAATTGAGTTCAAATTAATTAATGAAATTAAACTAGGTGAACTCCCACTCAAAACAACATCCCTCACATTGTTTTAGTGATCACACGAACCAAATCCACTACATCAACACCGATCATCACGAGAGTTGATATAGTTTCAATGGCGAACAATCATCATGTTCATCATATCTACTATATGATTCATGCTTTGCCTTCGGCGATCCGTGTTCTGAGGCCATGTGCATACATGCTAGGCTCGTCAAGACAAACCTTAGCTTCCGCATAAGCAAATCTGGCTTTACGTTGTAGTCACCATGGAATCAAAGACACCCGATCATCACGTGGTGCTTGAGCGACAAGCTTTGGCAGTGCATACTAAGGGTGAACACTTTAGAACTTGAAATTTATGTGCATGAGGATCATCTTATAATGCTACCGTCGTCTACTAAGCAATACAAGATGCATAAAGGATTAACATCACATGCAATTCATAATATGTGATATGATATGGCCTTTCTTCTTTGTGCTTCCGATCTCCATCATCTCCGGCATAGCATCAAGGTCAATGACGCTTCTTCATGGTTGTCGTCCACCAGCTTCAACTATTACAACTATTTTGAATAGACACGCGGGTCTTAACAGAAATTAAAGACAACCATATGGCTCCTGCGTTGCCAACTTACAATAAGGAACATTGCATACATCAAATATAATCACAATCATGGCCATATCACATCACGCACACCTGCAAAACAAAGTTAGGCGCTTCTACTTTCTTTGCATATTTTACGTGGTTTGGGGCTTTCCATAAGTGTCGTTCTAACTACGAACAAGAACCACAACATTGATACTAGCATTGTTGATTACGTTGTAAATTGGATCTTAACTATGCTAGGAGAAAGCAGGCACCCATAAAGCCACTTATGCAATACAAGTTGCATGTTAAGCGTGGAGCAAGTCTCATGAACGATGTCATGTAAGGTTAGCCGGGCGCTTCATCCCAACATACCGCAAGATGCAAAGTACACAAAAGCAATCTACAATAAAGCATCAACGCCCACAATGACCATTGTGTTCTACTCGTCTGTGAGATCTACATATAGACACGGCTCGATACCCTTTGTGGGGTTCGTAGCATGGAAAACAAAAATTTTCTATCGCATACAAACAAACAAGCCAAGATCTATCTACTAGATTGTAGCAGTCGATGGAATAACTCACCCTCGAAGATTCCAAAGTGTTTAACGAGCGATTCTCGTGGGTGATGTAGTCGTACTCTTTCCGATCTCAAGATCGCGTAGACGATCCTTCGGCAGCGTTCATGCGCTCCCGATCGGTCACACGTTCGGTACTCGTGAAGACCTTCCTCTCCTTGTTCCAAAGCAGCGGAGGTTGTAGCACTCTCCTCGCGATTCCGGCCTGTGGCGTGGTCTGGGAGGTAGAGGGAGATCATGAGGCTTGCCTTAAGCGGTGCAGTATGGTGGAGCTTATGAGAGAGGCTATTAGTGGTCTAGTAATTAGACACACCAATTAGAGGCTCTAAACCAATTAGAAGGCTCTAAGCGAAACAGCTCTAAACGGGGTCTAGGTCTAGTTTCTAGTTTAGAAGATAGGAACTTGTGTGTCCTAGAGGGAGGCCTGCCCTCCTTATATAGGTGGGAGGGCTGGCTGCGCCATGGGGAGGAGGAGTCCCTCCCCAACTCGGCCTAGGGCTGGCCGCCCGGCTTGGGAGGAGGACTCCTCCCCAAGTCGGTTTCAACTTCTCCTCTTTCCAAAAGCTGGCGGTTTGACGGAAACTGCAGTTTGACTTTTCAATTTAGGAATTAAATAAACCCTTTATTTTGGACAGCGAGAACACTTAGTACATGATGCAATCATTCCATCTTGCAATGACACATTCATGTACCCCTTCCCCCAGTCTTGGGACATTCGGGACCTTCTAGAATGTTCCCGATGAAAACACGGAACCATTCCCCAACTCCGAAATGGGACTTTCCTTATATGAATCTTATTCTCCGGACCATTCCGGATCACCTCGTGATATCCGGATCCCATCCGAGACTCGAACAACATTCGGTCTCTTTCTCATAATACCATAACTACTCAAACAACGTCGAATCCTTAAGTGTGTCTCCCTACGGTTCGTGAATTATGCGGACATGATCGAGACACTTCTCGAACAATAACCAATAGAGGAATCTGGAAATTCATATGGCTCCCACATATTTCTCGATTACTTTGCGATCGAATGAACCACTTACATACGATACCAATTTCCCTTTGTCTCACGATATGTTACTTATCCGAGGTCATGATCGACGGTATCTCAGCATACCTAGTTCAACCTCGTTACTGATAAGTACTCTTTTCTCGTTCGTGATATGTGATCCCTTGTGACCAAGTCACATGCTTGCAAGCTAATTGGATGACATTTCACCGAGAGGCCAGAGAATATCTATCCGTCATGTGGATGGACAAATCCACTCTTGATCCATGTGTTTCAACCAATACTTTCCGAACACCCAATGCCACTTTTATAGCCACCCTGTTACGGTGTGGTGTTTGATGACATCAAAGCATCCATTCAGTAAAGGCAATATGCATGATCTCATGGTCGAAGGAATTAGGTCACTATGTATCAGAAAGCATATAGCAATTGAACTATTGAAATGACTTGATCTTTATGCTACGCTTGTCTATAGGAGTATGTCCACCATATCATTCTCCTAACGATATGATCTTGTTGTTGATAACATCTCAATGTTCATGACAAAGAAACCACATCATCAATCAACCAACAAGCTAGTGAAGTATAGAGGCCATACTAGGGACTTCAAATTAAGTTTACAAATCACACAAGTATTAATGGTTTCCTTGTTAATACTATTATAGCATGAATGTAAACATTTATCATAAACACAAAGATATATAATAATAACTACATTTATTATTACCTCTAGGGCATATCTCCAACACCATGTGTGGTCTCTGAAAAGCACACACATTTCAATGACACTGGTGGATCCATATGTGGTATGTGAAAATAATAGTCATGAAATGACTCCAGTTTTTGTTAGTAAAAAGAACACACATGCAATGCCACTGGTGGATCCATGTGTGGTCTCTAAAGAGAACACACATGCAATGTCTCCAGCTGTTTTTAGTAAAAAGAACACACATGCAATGACACTGGTGGATCCCAATGTGGTCTCTGAAGAGAACACACATGCAATGACTCTAGCTATGGTTAATGATAAGAACACACATTTCAATGACACTGGTGGATCCATATGTGGTATGTGAAAAGAATAGTCATGAAATGACTCCAGTTGTTGTTAGTAAAAAGAGCACACATGCAATTACACTGGTGGATCCATGTGTTGTCTCTAAAGAGAACACTCATGCAATGAATCTATCTGTGGTTAATGACAAGAACACACATGCAATGCCACTGGTTCTTGTTAGTAAAAAGATCACACATGCAATGACACTGGTGGTTCCAGGTGTGGTCTCTGAAGAGAACACACGTTTCAATGACACTGGTGGTTCCAGGTGTGGTCTCTGAAGAGAACACACGTTTCAATGACACTGGTGGATCCATATGTGGTGTGTGAAATGAACACACATGCAATGACTCTAGTTGTTGTTAGTAAAAAGAACACATATGCAATGACACTGGTGGATCCATGTGTGGTCTCTAAAGAGAACACACATTCAATGACTGTAGTTGTTCTTAGTAAAAAGAACACACATGCAATGACACTGGTGGATCCATGTGTGGTCTCTGTAAAGAAGACACATGCAATCACTCTAGCTGTGGTTAATGAGAAGAACAGACATTTCAATGACACTGGTGGATCCAAATGTGGTATGTGAAAAGAATAGTCATGAAATTACTCTAGTTATTGTTAGTAAAAAGAGCACACATGCAATTACATTGGTGGATCGATGTGTGGTATCTGAAGAGAACACACATGCAATGACACTGGTGGATCCATATGTGGTATGTGAAAAGAACACACATGCAATGACTCCAGTTGTTGTTAGTAAAAAGAACACACATGCAATTACACTGGTTGATCCATGTGTGGTCTCCGAAGAGAACACACATTTCAATGACACTGGTGGATCCATATGTGGTATGTGAAAATAACACACATGCTATGACTCTAGTTGTTGTTAGTAAAAAGAACACACATGCAATGACACTGGTGGATCCATGTGTGGTCTCTGAAGAGAACACACATGCAATGACTCTAGCTGTGGTTAATGAGAAGAACACACATTTCAATGACACTGGTGGATCCATGTGTGGTATGTGAAAAGAATAGTCATGAAATGAATCTAGTTGTTGTTTGTAAAAAGAGCACACATGCAATTACACTGGTGGATCCATGTGTGGTCTCTGAAGAGAACACACATGCAATGAATCTAGGTGTGGTTAATGAGAAGAACACACATGCAATGACACTTGTTATTGTTACTAAAAAAGCACGCAGGCAATGACACTGGTGGATCCAGGTGTGGTCTCTGAAGAGAACACACATTTCTATGACACTGGTGGATCCATATGTGGTGTGTGAAAAGAACACACATGCAATGACTCCAGTTGTTGTTAGTAAAAAGAACACACATACAATGAAACTGGTGGATCCATGTATGGTCTCTGAAGAGAACACACATGCAATGACTCCAGTTGTTATTAGTAAAAAGAACACACATGCAATGACACTGGTGGATCCATGTGTGGTCTCTGAAGAGAACACGCATTTCAATAACACTGGTGGATCCATATGTGGTATGTGAAAAGAATAGTCATGAAATGACTCCAGTTGTTGTTAGTAAAAAGAACACACATGCAATGCCACTGGTGGATCCATGTGTGGTCTCTAAAGAGAACACACATGCAATGTCTCTAGCTGTTGTTAGTAAAAAGAACACACATGCAATGACACTGGTGGATCCATATGTGGTCTCTGAAGAGACCACACATGCAATGACTCTAGCTATGGTTAATGAGAAGAACACACATTTCAATGACACTAGTGGATCCATATGTGGTATGTGAAAAGAATAGTCATGAAATGACTCCAGTTGTTGTTAGTAAAAAGAGCACACATGCAATTACACTGGTGGATCCATGTGTTGTCTCTGAAGAGAACACACATGCAATGACTCTAGCTGTGGTTACTGAAGAGAACACACATTTTAATGAAACTAGTGCATCCATATGTGGTATGTGAAAATAACACACATGCAATGACTCTAGTTGTTGTTAGTAAAAAGAACACACATGCAATGACACTGGTGGATCCATGTGTGGTCTCTGAAGAGAACACACATGCAATGACTCTAGCTGTGGTTAATGTGAAGAACACACATTTCAATGACACTGGTGGATCCATATGTGGTATGTGAAGAGAATAGTCATGAAATGACTCCAGTTGTTGTTAGTAAAAAGAGCACACATGCAATTACACTGGTGGATCCATATGTGGTATGTGAAAAGAATAGTCATGAAATGACTCTAGTTATTGTTAGTAAAAAGAGCACACATGCAATTACGTTGGTGGATCAATGTGTGGTATCTGAAGAGAACACACATTTCAATAACACTGGTGGATCCATATGTGGTATGTGAAAATAACACACATGCAATGACTCCAGTTGTTGTTAGTAAAAAGAACACACATGCAATGACACTGGTGGATCCATGTGTGGTCTCTGAAGAGAACACACATGCAATGACTCTAGCTGTGGTTAAATGAGAACAACACACATTTCAATGGCACTGGTGGATCCATATGTGGTATGTGAAAAGAACACACATTCAATGACTCTAGTTGTTGTTAGTAAAAAGAACACACATGCAATGACACTGGTGGATCCATGTGTGGTCTCTGAAGAGAACATACATGCAATGACTCTAGCTGTGGTTACTGAAGAGAACACACATTTCAATGACACTGGTGTATCCATATGTGGTATGTGAAAAGAACACACATGCAATGACTCTAGTTGTTGTTAGTAAAAGAACACACATGCAATGATGGTGGATCCATGTGTGGTCTCTGAAGAGAACACACATGCAATGACTCTAGCTGTGGTTAATGAGAAGAACACACATTTCAATGACACAGGTGGATCCATATGTGGTATGTGAAAAGAATAGTCATGAAATGACTCCAATTATTGTTAGTAAAAAGAGCACACATGCAATTACATTGGTGGATCCATGTGTGGTATCTGAAGAGAACGCACATGCAATAACACTGGTGGATCCATATGTGGTATGTGAAAAGAACACACATGCAATGACTCCAGTTGTTGTTAGTATAAAGAACACACATGCAATTACACTGGTTGATCCATGTGTGGTCTCCGAAGAGAACACACATTTCAATGACACTGGTGGATCCATATGTGGTATGTGAAAATAACACACATGCAATGACTCCAGTTGTTGTTAGTAAAAAGAACACACATGCAATGACACTGGTGGATCAATGTGTGGTCTCTGAAGAGAACACACATTTCAATGACACTAGTGGATCCATATACGGTATGTGAAAAGAATAGTCATAAATGACTCTTTGTTGTTAGTAAAAAGAGCACACATGTAATGACATTGGTGGATCCATGTGTGGTCTCTGAAGAGAACACACATGCAATGACTCTAGCTATGGTTAATGAGAATGACACACATTTCAATGACACAGGTGGATCCATATGTGGTATGTGAAAAGAATAGTCATGACATGACTCCAATTATTGTTAGTAAAAGAGCACACATGCAATTACATTGGTGGATCCATGTGTGGTATCTGAAGAGAACGCACATGTAATAACACTGGTGGATCCATATGTGGTATGTGAAAAGAACACACATGCAATGACTCCAGTTGTTGTTAGTAAAAAGAACACACATGCAATTACACTGGTTGATCCATGTGTGGTCTCCGAAGAGAACACACATTTCAATAACACTGGTGGATCCATATGTGGTATGTGAAAAGAACACACATGCAATGACTCCAGGTGTTGTTAGTAAAAAGAACACACATCAATGACACTGGTGGATCCATGTGTGGTCTCTGAAGAGAACACACATTTCAATGACACTAGTGGATCCATATGTGGTATGTGAAAAGAACACACATGCAATGAATCTTGTTGTTGTTAGTAAAAAGAACACACATGCAATGACACTGGTGGATCCATGTGTGGTCTCCGAAGAGAACACACATGCAATGACTCTAGCTGTGGTTAATAAGAAGAACACACATGCAATGACACTTGTTCTTGTTAGTAAAAAGAGCACACATGCAATGACACTGGTGGATCCAGGTGTGGTCTCTAAAGAGAACACACGTTTCAATGACACTGGTGGATCCATATGTGGTGTGTGAAAAGAACACACATGCAATGACTCTAGTTGTTGTTAGTAAGAAGAACGCACATGCAATGACACTGGTTGATCCATGTGTGGTCTCTGAAGAGAACATACATGCAATGACTCTAGCTGTGGTTACTGAAGAGAACACAAATTTCAATGACACTGGTGTATGCATATGTGGTATGTGAAAAGAACACACATGCAATGACTCTAGTTGTTGTTAGTAAAAAGAACACACATGTAATGACACTGGTGGATCCATGTGTGGTCTCTGAAGAGAACACACATTTCAATGACACTAGTGGATCCATATGTGGTATGTGAAAAGAACACACATGCAATGAATCTTGTTGTTGTTAGTAAAAAGAACACACATGCAATGACACTGGTGGATCCATGTGTGGTCTCTGAAGAGAACACGCATTTCAATAACACTGGTGGATCCATATGTGGTATGTGAAAAGAATAGTCATGAAATGACTCCAGTTGTTGTTAGTAAAAAGAACACACATGCAATGCCACTGGTGGATCCATGTGTGGTCTCTAAAGAGAACACACATGCAATGTCTCTAGCTGTTGTTAGTAAAAAGAACACACATGCAATGACACTGGTGGATCCATATGTGGTCTCTGAAGAGACCACACATGCAATGACTCTAGCTATGGTTAATGAGAAGAACACACATTTCAATGACACTAGTGGATCCATATGTGGTATGTTAAAAGAATAGTCATGAAATGACTCCAGTTGTTGTTAGTAAAAAGAGCACGCATGCAATTACACTGGTGGATCCATGTGTTGTCTCTGAAGAGAACACACATGCAATGACTCTAGCTGTGGTTACTGAAGAGAACACACATTTTAATGAAACTAGTGCATCCATATGTGGTATGTGAAAATAACACACATGCAATGACTCTAGTTGTTGTTAGTAAAAAGAACACACATGCAATGACACTGGTGGATCCATGTGTGGTCTCTGAAGAGAACACACATGCAATGACTCTAGCTGTGGTTAATGTGAAGAACACACATTTCAATGACACTGGTGGATCCATATGTGGTATGTGAAGAGAATAGTCATGAAATGACTCCAGTTGTTGTTAGTAAAAAGAGCACACATGCAATTACACTGGTGGATCCATATGTGGTATGTGAAAAGAATAGTCATGAAATGACTCTAGTTATTGTTAGTAAAAAGAGCACACATGCAATTACGTTGGTGGATCAATGTGTGGTATCTGAAGAGAACACACATTTCAATAACACTGGTGGATCCATATGTGGTATGTGAAAATAACACACATGCAATGACTCCAGTTGTTGTTAGTAAAAAGAACACACATGCAATGACATCAGGATCCATGTGTGGTCTCTGAAGAGAACACACATGCAATGACTCTAGCTGTGGTTAAATGAGAACAACACACATTTCAATGGCACTGGTGGATCCATATGTGGTATGTGAAAAGAACACACATTCAATGACTCTAGTTGTTGTTAGTAAAAAGAACACACATGCAATGACACTGGTCGATCAAAGTGTGTTCTCTGAACAGAACATACAAGCAATGACTCAAATAGTGGTTACTGAAGAGAACAAAAATATCAATGACACTGTTGTATCCATATGTGGTATATGAAAAGAACACACATGCAATGACTCTAGTTGTTGTTAGTAAAAGAACACACATGCAAAGTTGGTGGATCCATCTGTGGTCTCAAGAGAACACACATGCAATGACTCTAGCTGTTAATGAGAAGAACACACATTTCAATGACAGTGGATCCATATGTGGTATGTGAAAAGAATAGTCATGAAATGACTCCAATTATTGTTAGTAAAAAGAGCACACATGCAATTACATTGGTGGATCCATGTGTGGTATCTGAAGAGAACGCACATGCAATAACACTGGTGGATCCATATGTGGTATGTGAAAAGAACACACATGCAATGACTCCAGTTGTTGTTAGTATAAAGAACACACATGCAATTACACTGGTTGATCCATGTGTGGTCTCCGAAGAGAACACACATTTCAATGACACTGGTGGATCCATATGTGGTATGTGAAAATAACACACATGCAATGACTCCAGTTGTTGTTAGTAAAAAGAACACACATGCAATGACACTGGTGGATCAATGTGTGGTCTCTGAAGAGAACACACATTTCAATGACACTAGTGGATCCATATACGGTATGTGAAAAGAATAGTCATAAATGACTCTTTGTTGTTAGTAAAAAGAGCACACATGTAATGACATTGGTGGATCCATGTGTGGTCTCTGAAGAGAACACACATGCAATGACTCTAGCTATGGTTAATGAGAATGACACACATTTCAATGACACAGGTGGATCCATATGTGGTATGTGAAAAGAATAGTCATGACATGACTCCAATTATTGTTAGTAAAAGAGCACACATGCAATTACATTGGTGGATCCATGTGTGGTATCTGAAGAGAACGCACATGTAATAACACTGGTGGATCCATATGTGGTATGTGAAAAGAACACACATGCAATGACTCCAGTTGTTGTTAGTAAAAAGAACACACATGCAATTACACTGGTTGATCCATGTGTGGTCTCCGAAGAGAACACACATTTCAATAACACTGGTGGATCCATATGTGGTATGTGAAAAGAACACACATGCAATGACTCCAGGTGTTGTTAGTAAAAAGAACACACATCAATGACACTGGTGGATCCATGTGTGGTCTCTGAAGAGAACACACATTTCAATGACACTAGTGGATCCATATGTGGTATGTGAAAAGAACACATGCAATGAATCTTGTTGTTGTTAGTAAAAAGAACACACATGCAATGACACTGGTGGATCCATGTGTGGTCTCCGAAGAGAACACACATGCAATGACTCTAGCTGTGGTTAATAAGAAGAACACACATGCAATGACACTTGTTCTTGTTAGTAAAAAGAGCACACATGCAATGACACTGGTGGATCCAGGTGTGGTCTCTAAAGAGAACACACGTTTCAATGACACTGGTGGATCCATATGTGGTGTGTGAAAAGAACACACATGCAATGACTCTAGTTGTTGTTAGTAAGAAGAACGCACATGCAATGACACTGGTTGATCCATGTGTGGTCTCTGAAGAGAACATACATGCAATGACTCTAGCTGTGGTTACTGAAGAGAACACAAATTTCAATGACACTGGTGTATGCATATGTGGTATGTGAAAAGAACACACATGCAATGACTCTAGTTGTTAGTAAAAAGAACACACATGTAATGACATCAGGATCCATGTGTGGTCTCAAGAGAACACATTTCAATGACACTAGTGGATCCATATGTGGTATGTGAAAAGAACACACATGCAATGAATCTTGTTGTTGTTAGTAAAAAGAACACACATGCAATGACACTGGTGGATCCATGTGTGGTCTCCGAAGAGAACACACATGCAATGACTCTAGCTGTGGTTAATGAGAAGAACACACATGCAATGACACTTGTTCTTGTTAGTAAAAAAGCACACATGCAATGACACTGGTGGATGCAGGTGTTGTATAAAGAGAACACACATTTCAATGACACTGGTGGATCCATATGTGGTGTGTGAAAAGAACACACATGCAATGACTCTAGTTGTTGTTAGTAAGAAGAACGCACATGCAATGACACTGGTTGATCCATGTGTGGTCTCTGAAGAGAACATACATGCAATGACTCTAGCTGTGGTTACTGAAGAGAACACAAATTTCAATGACACTGGTGTATGCATATGTGGTATGTGAAAAGAACACACATGCAATGACTCTAGTTGTTGTTAGTAAAAAGAACACACATGTAATGACACTGGTGGATCCATGTGTGGTCTCTGAAGAGAACACACATGCAATGACTCTAGCTGTGGTTAATGTGAAGAACACACATTTCAATGACACCGTGATCCATATGTGGTATGTGAAAAGAATAGTCATGAAATGACTCCATAATTGTTAGTAAAAAGAGCACACATGCAATTACATTGGTGGACCCATGTGTGGTATCTGAAGAGAACACACATGCAATGACACTATTGGATCCATATGTGGTATGTGAAAAGAACACACATGCAATGACTCCAATTGTTGTTAGTAAAAAGAACACACATGCAATTACACTGGTTGATCCATGCGTGGTCTCCGAAGAGAACACACATTTCAATGACACTGGTGGATCCATATGTGGTATGTGAAAATAACACACATGCAATGACTCCAGTTGTTCTTAGTAAAAAGAACACACATGCAATGACACTGGTGGATCCATGTGTGGTCTCTGAAGAGAACACACATGCAATGACTCTAGCTGTGGTCACTGAAGAGAACAGACATTTCAATGACACTGGTGGATCCATATGTGGTATGTGAAAAGAATAGTCATGAAATGACTCTAGTTCTTGTTAGTAAAAAGAGCACACATGCAATTATACTGGTGGATCCACGTGTGGTCTCCGAAGAGAACACACATGCAATGACTCTAGCTGTGGTTAATGAGAAGAACACACATGCAATGACACTTGTTCTTGTTAGTAAAAAGAGCACACATGCAATGACATCAGGATCTGTGTGGTCTCTAAAGAGAACACACATTTCAATGACACTGGTGGATCCATATGTGGTGTCTGAAAAGAACACACATTCAATGACTCCAATTATTGTTAGTAAAAAGAACACACATGCAATGACACTGGTGGATCCATGTGTGGTCTCTAAAGAGAACACACATGCAATGACTCTAGTTGTTGTTAGTAAAAAGAACACACGTGCGATGATACTGGTGGAACCATGTGTGGTCTCTGAAGAGAACACACATTTCAATGACACTGGTGGATCCATATGTGGTATGTGAAAAGAATAGTCATGAAATGACTCTAGTTGTTGTTAGTAAAAACAACACACATGCAATGCCATCAGGATCCATGTGGTCTCTAAAGAGAACACACATGCAATGTCTCTGGCTGTTGTTAGTAAAAAGAACACACATGCAATGACACTGGTGGATGCATATGTGGTCTCTGAAGAGAACACACATGCAATGACTCTAGCTATGGTTAATGAGAGGAACACACATTTCAATGACACTGGTGTATCCATATCTGGTATGTGAAAATAACACACATGCAATGACTCTAGTTGTTGTTAGTAAAAAGAACACACATGCAATGACATCAGGATCCATGTGTGGTCTCAAGAGAACACACATGCAATGACTCTAGCTGTGGTTAATGTGAAGAACACACATTTCAATGACACTGGTGGATCCATATGTGGTATGTGAAGAGAATAGTCATGAAATGACTCCAGTTGTTGTTAGTAAAAAGAGCACACATGCAATTACACTGTTGGATCCATATGTGCTATGTGAAAAGAATAGTCATGAAATGACTCTAGTTATTGTTAGTAAAAAGAGCACACATGCAATTACGTTGGTGGATCGATGTGTGGTATCTGAAGAGAACACACATGCAATGACACTGGTGGATCCATATGTGGTATGTGAAAAGAACACACATGCAATGACTCCAGTTGTTGTTAGTAAAAAGAACACACATGCAATTACACTGGTTGATTCATGTGTGGTCTCCGAAGAGAACACACATTTCAATGACACTGGTGGATCCATATGTGGTATGTGAAAATGACACACATGCTATGACTCCAGTTGTTGTTAGTAAAAATAACACACATGCAATGACATCAGGATCCATGTGTGGTCTCTGAAGAGAACACACATGCAATGACTCTAGCTGTTGTTAATGAGAAGAACACACATTTCAATGACACTGGTGGATCCATATGTGGTATGTGAAAAGAATAGTCATGAAATGACTCCAGCTTTTGTTAGTAAAAAGAGCACACATGCAATTACACTGGTGGATCCATGTGTGGTCTCTGAAGAGAACACGCATGCAATGAATCTAGCTATGGTTAATTAGAAGAACACACATGCAATGACACTTGTTATTGTTACTAAAAAAAGCACACAGTCAATGACACTGGTGGATCCAGGTGGTGTCTCTGAAGAGAACACACATTTCAATGACACTGGTGGATCCATATGTGGTGTGTGAAAAGAACACACATGCAATGACTCAAGTTGTTGTTAGTAAAATTAACACACATGCAATGACACTGGTGGACCCATGTGAGGTCTCTGAAGAGAACACACATGCAATGACTCTAGTTGTTGTTAGTAAAAAGAACACACATGCAATGACACTGGTGGATCCATGTGTGGTCTCTGAAAAGCACACACATTTCAATGACACTGGTGGATCCATATGTGGTATGTGAAAAGAATAGTCATGAAATGACTCCAGTTGTTGTTAGTAAAAAGAACACACATGCAATGCCACTGGTGGATCCATGTGTGGTCTCTAAAGAGAACACACATGCAATGTCTCCAGCTGTTGTTAGTAAAAAGAACACACATGCAATGACACTGGTGGATCCATATGTGGTATGTGAAGAGAACACACATGCAATGACTCTAGCTATGGTTAATGAGAAGAACACACATTTAAATGACACTGGTGGATCCATATGTGGTATGTGAAAAGAATAGTCATGAAATGACTCCAGTTGTTGCTAGTAAAAAGAGCACACATGCAATTACACTGGTGGATCCATGTGTTGTCTCTAAAGAGAACACTCATGCAATGAATCTATCTGTGGTTAATGACAAGAACACACATGCAATGCCACTGGTTCTTGTTAGTAAAAAGAGCACACATGCAATGACACTGGTGGTTCCAGGTGTGGTCTCTGAAGAGAACACACGTTTCAATGACACTGGTGGATCCATATGTGGTGTGTGAAATGAACACACATGCAATGACTCTAGTTGTTGTTAGTAAAAAGAACACATATGCAATGACACTGGTGGATCCATGTGTGGTCTCTAAAGAGAACACACATTCAATGACTATAGTTGTTCTTAGTAAAAAGAACACACATGCAATGACACTGGTGGATCCATGTGTGGTCTCTGTAAAGAAGACACATGCAATCACTCTAGCTGTGGTTAATGAGAAGAACAGACATTTCAATGACACTGGTGGATCCATATGTGGTATGTGAAAAGAATAGTCATGAAATGACTCTAGTTATTGTTAGTAAAAAGAGCACACATGCAATTACAAGCAGGATCTATGTGTGGTATCTGAAGAGAACACACATGCAATGACACTGGTGGATCCATATGTGGTATGTGAAAAGAACACACATGCAATGACTCCAGTTGTTGTTAGTAAAAAGAACACACATGCAATTACACTGGTTGATTCATGTGTGGTCTCCGAAGAGAACACACATTTCAATGACACTGGTGGATCCATATGTGGTATGTGAAAATGACACACATGCTATGACTCCAGTTGTTGTTAGTAAAAATAACACACATGCAATGACATCAGGATCCATGTGGTCTCTGAAGAGAACACACATGCAATGACTCTAGCTGTTGTTAATGAGAAGAACACACATTTCAATGACACTGGTGGATCCATATGTGGTATGTGAAAAGAATAGTCATGAAATGACTCCAGCTTTTGTTAGTAAAAAGAGCACACATGCAATTACATCAGGATCCATGTGTGGTCTCCAAGAGAACACACATGCAATGAATCTAGCTATGGTTAATTAGAAGAACACACATGCAATGACACTTGTTATTGTTACTAAAAAAAGCACACAACAATGACACTGTGGATCCGTGTGGTGTCTCAAGAGAACACACATTTCAATGACACTGGTGGATCCATATGTGGTGTGTGAAAAGAACACACATGCAATGACTCAAGTTGTTGTTAGTAAAATTAACACACATGCAATGACACTGGTGGACCCATGTGAGGTCTCTGAAGAGAACACACATGCAATGACTCTAGTTGTTGTTAGTAAAAAGAACACACATGCAATGACACTGGTGGATCCATGTGTGGTCTCTGAAAAGCACACACATTTCAATGACACTGTGGATCCATATGTGGTATGTGAAAAGAATAGTCATGAAATGACTCCAGTTGTTGTTAGTAAAAGAACACACATGCAATGCCATCAGGATCCATGTGTGGTCTCTAAAGAGAACACACATGCAATGTCTCCAGCTGTTGTTAGTAAAAAGAACACACATGCAATGACACTGGTGGATCCATATGTGGTATGTGAAGAGAACACACATGCAATGACTCTGGCTATGGTTAATGAGAAGAACACACATTTAAATGACACTGGTGGATCCATATGTGGTATGTGAAAAGAATAGTCATGAAATGACTCCAGTTGTTGCTAGTAAAAAGAGCACACATGCAATTACACTGGTGGATCCATGTGTTGTCTCTAAAGAGAACACTCATGCAATGAATCTATCTGTGGTTAATGACAAGAACACACATGCAATGCCACTGGTTCTTGTTAGTAAAAAGAGCACACATGCAATGACACTGGTGGTTCCAGGTGTGGTCTCTGAAGAGAACACACGTTTCAATGACACTGGTGGATCCATATGTGGTGTGTGAAATGAACACACATGCAATGACTCTAGTTGTTGTTAGTAAAAAGAACACATATGCAATGACACTGGTGGATCCATGTGTGGTCTCTAAAGAGAACACACATTCAATGACTGTAGTTGTTCTTAGTAAAAACAACACACATGCAATGACACTGGTGGATCCATGTGTGGTCTCTGTAAAGAAGACACATGCAATCACTCTAGCTGTGGTTAATGAGAAGAACAGACATTTCAATGACACTGGTGGATCCATATGTGGTATGTGAAAAGAATAGTCATGAAATGACTCTAGTTATTGTTAGTAAAAAGAGCACACATGCAATTACATTGGTGGATCGATGTGTGGTATCTGAAGAGAACACACATGCAATGACACTGGTGGATCCATATGTGTTATGTGAAAAGAACACACATGCGATGACTCCAGTTGTTGTTAGTAAAAAGAACACACATGCAATTACACTGGTTGATCCATGTGTGGTCTCCGAAGAGAACAAACATTTCAATGACACTGGTGGATCCATATGTGGTATGTGAAAATAACACACATGCTATGACTCCAGTTGTTGTTAGTAAAAAGAACACACATGCAATGACACTGGTGGATCCATGTGTGGTCTCTGAAGAGAACACACATGAAATGACTCTAGATGTGGTTAATGAGAAGAACACACATTTCAATGACACTGGTGGATCCATATGTGGTATGTGAAAAGAATAGTCATGAAATGACTCTAGTTGTTGTTTGTAAAAAGTGCACACATGCAATTACACTGGTGGATCCATGTGTGGTCTCTGAAGAGAACACACATGCAATGAATCTAGGTGTGGTTAATGAGAAGAACACACATGCAATGACACTTGTTATTGTTACTAAAAAAAGCACACAGGCAATGACACTGGTGGATCCAGGTGTGGTCTCTGAAGAGAACACACATTTCTATGACACTGGTGGATCCATATGTGGTGTGTGAAAAGAACACACATGCAATGACTCCAGTTGTTGTTAGTAAAAAGAACACACATACAATGACACTGGTGGATCCATGTGTGGTCTCTAAAGAGAACACACATGCAATGACTCCAGTTGTTATTAGTAAAAAGAACACACATGCAATGACACTGGTGGATCCATGTGTGGTCTCTGAAGAGAACACGCATTTCAATAACACTGGTGGATCCATATGTGGTATGTGAAAAGAATAGTCATGAAATGACTCCAGTTGTTGTTAGTAAAAACAACACACATGCAATGCCACTGGTGGATCCATGTGTGGCCTCTAAAGAGAACACACATGCAATGTCTCTGGCTGTTGTTAGTAAAAAGAACACACATGCAATGACACTGGTGGATCCATATGTGGTCTCTGAAGAGAACACACATGCAATGACTCTAGCTATGGTTAATGAGAAGAACACACATTTCAATGAAACTAGTGGATCCATATGTGGTATGTGAAAAGAATAGTCATGAAATGACTCCAGTTGTTGTTAGTAAAAAGAGCACGCATGCAATTACACTGGTGGATCCATGTGTTGTCTCTGAAGAGAACACACATGCAATGAATCTAGTTGTGGTTAATGAGAAGAACACACATGCAATGCCACTGGTTCTTTTAGTAAAAAGAGCACACATGCAATGACACTAGTGGATCCAGGTGTGGTCTCTGAAGAGAACACACATGCAATGACTCTAGTTGTTGTTAGTAAAATGAACACACATGCAATGACACTAGTGGATCCATGTGTGGTCTCTAAAGAGAACACACATTCAATGACTGTAGTTGTTGTTAGTAAAAAGAGCACGCATGCAATTACACTGGTGGATCCATGTGTTGTCTCTAAAGAGAACACACATGCAATGAATCTAGTTGTGGTTAATGAGAAGAACACACATGCAATGCCACTGGTTCTTGTTAGTAAAAAGAGCACACATGCAATGAGACTAGTGGATCCAGGTGTGGTCTCTGAAGAGAACACACATTTCAATTACATTGGTGGATCCATATGTGGTATGTGAAAAGAACACACATGCAATGACTCTAGTTGTTGTTAATAAAAAGAACACGCATGCAATGACACTGGTGGATCCATGTGTGGTCTCTGAAGAGAACACACATGCAATGACTCTAGCTGTGGTTAATGAGAAGAACACACATTTCAATGACACTGGTGGATCCATATGTTGTATGTGAAAATAATAGTCAGGAAATGACTCCAGTTATTGTTAGTAAAAATGCACACATGCAATTACATTGGTGGATCCATGTGTGGTATCTGAAGAGAACACACATGCAATTACACTGGTGGATCCATATGTGGTATGTGAAAAGAACACATATGCAATGACTCTAGTTGTTGTTAGTAAAAAGAACACACATGCAATGACACTGGTTGATCCATGTGGGGTCTCTGAAGAGAACACACATTTCAATGGCACTGGTGGATCCATATGTGGTATGTGAAAATAACACACATGCAATGACTCTAGTTGTTGTTAGTAAAAAGAACACACATGCAATGACACTGGTGGATCCATGTGTGGTCTCTGAAGAGAACACACATGCAATGACTCTAGCTGCGGTTAATGAGAAGAACACACATTTCAATGACACTGGTGGATCCATATGTGGTATGTGAAAAGAATAGTCTTGAAATGACTCTAGTTGTTGTTAGTAAAAAGAGCACACATGCAATTACACTGGTGGATCCATGTGTGGTCTCTTAAGAGAACACACATGCAATGAATATTTCTCTGGTTAATGAGAAGAACACACATGAAATGACACTGGTTATTGTTAGTAAAAAGAGCACCCATGCAATGACACTGGTGGATCTGTGTGTGGTCTCCAAGAGAACACACATTTCAATGACACTGTGGATCCATGTGGTGTGTGAAAAGAACACACATGCAATGACTCCAGTTGTTGTTAGTAAAAAGAACACACATGCAATGACACTGGTGGATCCATGTGTGGTCTCTAAAGAGAACACACATTCAATGACTGTAGTTGTTGTTAGTAAAAAGAACACACATGCAATGACACTGGTGGATCCATGTGTGGTCTCTGTAAAGAACACACATGCAATCACTCTAGCTGTGGTTAATGAGAAGAACACACATTTCAATGACACTAGTGGATCCATATGTGGTATGTGAAAAGAATAGTCATGAAATGACTCCAGTTATTGTTAGTAAAAAGAGCACACATGCAATTACATTGGTGGATCCATGTGTGGTATCTGAAGAGAACACGCATGCAATGACACTAGTGGATCCATATGTGGTATGTGAGAAGAACACACATGCAATGACTCCAGTTGTTGTTAGTAAAAAGAACACAGATGCAATTACACTGGTTGATCCATGTGTTGTCTCCGAAGAGAACACACATTTCAATGACACTGGTGGATCCATATGTGGTATGTGAAAATAACACACATGCTATGACTCCAGTTGTTGTTAGTAAAAAGAACACACATGCAATGACATCAGGATCCATGTGTGGTCTCTGAAGAGAACACACATGCAATGACTCTAGCTGTGGTTAATGAGAAGAACACACATTTCAATGACACTGGTGGATCCATATGTTGTATGTGAAAAGAATAGTCATGAAATGACTCCAGTTATTGTTAGTAAAAATGCACACATGCAATTTCATTGGTGGATCCATGTGTGGTATCTGAAGAGAACATGAAGGGTTTCGCAGCATAGTAAATCAAAATTTTCTACGGAAGTGAACAGAGGGAAAGCCAAGATCTAATCTAGGAGATGAAAACAACGAGAGAGATTGGATTAGATCTTCATACCCTTGAAGATTCAAGACAGCGGAACGCTCTGCTAACGTGGGTGATGTAGTCGCATTGCTTCTCCTCCTCGCGATCCGATCCGATCTAGCACCACAAGTGGCGGTGCCTCCGTGAGATGCACACGCAAAGACTGACGCCTCCTCCTCCTTCCTCGGACCAGCAAGTATGGTGGAGAGATGGATTGGATCTACAACACGACGCGTGGTGTATATGGTGGAGAATTTCTCCGCAGGCTTCGCCTACAAACAGTCGGGAGGGAGAGAGGAAGGGCAGCAGGGCAACTAGGGCTTGGAGGGAGATGTGGTGTAGGGGAGGGGGCGCACCAGCCCTCTATATATAGAGGGGGAGGGGGCGGCCAGCCCTAGCCCATCCTCCAAGCCTATCTCCAGTTTAAACAATTTAAACTTTCCCTTATCTAGAAATCCTATCTTATCTCTAGTTTAAACGATTTAAACTTATCTAGGATCGGCTGGGCCCTATGGGGCCATGTGCCCCTGGCCCAATGCGGCCAGGACACCCCTCATAGGCCCATGCCCTCCCGAAGGTGGGACCACGTTGGCCCCCTTCCGAAGGTTCTAGAAGCTTCAGCACAATACCGATTAACCCGAACAATTCAACTCCAAAACTGCATCGCCTTTATATGAATCTTATTCTCCGAACCTCTCGTGATGTCCCGGATCCCATCCGAGACCAACAAAAATTCATAAACCAATTATCCAATCTATCCTAGTGTCGAGACACGTTATGTGTGACCTCGGTTCGAGAATATGCATATGATCTTCTATCAATAATCAACAGCGGGTCTGGGCACCCATATTGACTCCCACACATTCATCGATGATCATATCGGATGAACCATGATGCCGTGGATTCAATCAATCCCATATATATATTCCCTTCGCCTCGCGATATTTTACTTGCCCGAGATTCGACCGCCAGATCGCCATACCTAGTTCAATCTCGCTCACAAAGAAGTACTTTACTCGTTCCGTAATCGGATATCACTTTGTGATTAACTCCTTAACCACATGCTTGCAAGCGTGTTGATATCGACATCGAGTGGGCCCAAGTATATCTCCGACTTGGGAGGGACAATCCCATCTCGATACATACAACCCAATGATACTTTCCGATCACCGAGAGACACCTTTATGATCACCTCTCATAGGATGACGCTTGATGACCTCAAAGCTTCCGATACCGTGGAGTTGTATTATCTCATGGTCTAAGGAATGCAATATTTGACATAGGAAAAGCTTCGCAAAGATGAACACAATGACACGATCTAATTGCTTCGCTTAGTTTGGGTCATCCACCATATCATTCTCCCAATGATATGATCTCATTATCAATTGACAACTCATGTCTATGGTTAGGAAACCTTAACCATCTTTGATCAATGAGCTAGTCCATAGAGGCGCACTAGGGACACGGTGTTGTTCACAAACCACACAAGTATTAATGTTTCCGCTTAATACAATTCTAGCATGGAATATAAACTTTATCATGAACAAGAATTATAATAATAATATCTTTATTATTGCCTCTAGGGCATAATTCCAACAGCCTCCCACTTGCACTAGAGTCAATAATCTAGTTTACATTTGGCAACAATCTCACACCCATGGCAATCGAGGTGATCATGTTTTACACGTGGAAGAGGTTTAGTCAATGGATCTGCGACATTCAGATCTGTATGTACTTTGCTGATCTTCGATCTCCATCCGCTATATAATCTCGGATTATATGAAACTTGATTGATATGCTTGGTCTTTGGATGATATCTTGGTTCCTTAGCGAAAAGTATGGCGCCAAGTGTTGTCACACAATATCTCTAGTGGGTCCGATGCACTTGAACCACGCCAAGCTCAAGATGATGAAGTTTCGATCCAAACTCCTTCACTTGACGCTTCGCAGCAGCCATGTATTCCGCTTCTCATCGTAGATCCCGCGATCACGCTTTGCTTGCATCTTCTCCAGCTCACAGCCTCCATTCAAAATATATACGATCCTGTCGAGATTTAGAATCATCCTTGTCGGTGTCGAAACTAGCATTGACGTAACCTTTACGAAGAGTCGTTCATCACCCCCATAGACTAAGAACATTTCTTTAGTCCTATTTAGGTACCTTAGGATGTTCTTCACGGCTGTCCAAAGGTTCCACTCGGATCACTTTGATATCTCGTGAAACTAAGATCATTGGACACATCCGTCTAGTACACAAGATGGCATACATGATGGAACCTATGGCGGAGGCATAAGGCACTTTGCTCATAGCTTCCCTATCATTTCATCAGAAGGGACACCGAGCCTTGCTCAATATCTTACCTAACAACATAGGCAATCGAACCTTTCAATGCCTTATCCATTCAACCTTTTCGTAACTTTGTCTAGGTATGTACTGCTTAAAGCTATCGGCGCCTTTTGTCTATCTCTATAGATTTTGATGCCCAATCTATAAGCAGCTTCACCTAGGTCTTGCATTGAAAAACACTTGTTCAAATAACTCTTCACATCGTTAAGCATGTTGATGTCATTTCCAAGAATCAATCTGTCCTCCACATAGAGTACCGTAAACGCCACCGAGCTCCCACTCACTTTCTTGTAGATGCAAGCTCAGAGCAATTTGGAACAAATCCAAAGCTCTTGATCACTTGATCAAAACGAAGGTTCCAACTCCGAGATGCTTGCTTCATCCATAAATGGAACGCTGAAGTTTGCATACTTTATCGACATCCTTATGATCGACAAAACCTTCGGTTGCATCATATACAACTCTTCATCAATGTTGCCATTGAGGAAAGCCGTCTTGACAGCCATTTGCCAGACTTCCTCATCCTGAAACGCAGCAATTGCTAATAAAATCCGAATGGACTTACACATCGCTACGGGAGAGAAAGTCTCACCGTAGTCAACACCTTGAACTTGTCGAAAACCTTTCGCAACAAGCCGTGCTTTATAGACGGTGACATCACCATCCGCGTCGCTTTCTTCTTGAAGATCCATTTGCACTCAACGGCCTTTCGGTCGCTAGGAGGGTCCACCAAAGTCCATACTTGGTTTTCGCCATGGATCCCAATGGATTTCATGGCTTCTAGCCATTTCTCGTAGTCCAGGATCATCATCGCCTCATAGTTCAGAGGTTCGCTGTCTTCTACTAACAAGACAACAAGACAGGTTGTCATACCACTCGTGAGGGGCACGCGACCTTGTCGACCCACGACGCTCAAGAGCAGATCGTCCAAGCTTCATGATCCTTGTCATTAGCTTCCTCTATTGTTGGTGCAAAGGCATCGAACAATTTCAGGTGTCTGCTACTTCCAATTCAAGAGAAGGTTCAATAACCTCGCCTAGCTCTACTTTTCTCCCACTCACTTCTTTCGAGAGAAACTCCTTCTCAAGAAAGGAACCGTTCTTTATGCGATAAACACTTTGCCTTCGGTTGCGTGATAGAAGGTATACCCAATAGTTTCCTTAGGGTATCCTATGAAGACGCATTTCTCCGCTTTGGGTTCGAGCTTGTCCGCATCAACTTCTTGACGAAGCTTCGATCCCCAAACTTTAAGAAACGACAACTTAGGTTTAGCACCAAACCACAGTTCATACGGTGTCGCCTCAATGGATTTAGATGGAGCCCTATTTAAAGTGAATGCAGCGGTTTCTAATGCATAACCCCAAAATGATAACGGCAAATCAAGAAGAGACATCATCGATCGGACCATATCTAATAGGGTTCGATTCCGCCTCGTACACACCATTGCTACCGTGGTGTTCCGTATGGAGTTGTGAAACGATTCCACTTGCTTTGAGATGCGTGAGAAAATCATAACTCAAATATTCGCCCACGATCGGATCGTAGAAACTTAATCTTCTTACGATGGTTCTCCACTTCATTCTGAAATTCTTGAACTTTTCAAACGCTTTCAGATTTATGTTTCATTAAATAGATATACCCATATCTACTTAAGTCATCGGTAAAAGTGAGAAAATAGCGATATCCACCGCGGCCGAAACACTCATCGGTCCGCATACATCGGTATGTATGATTTCCAACAAGTCCGCTGCTCGCTCCATCATACCGAGAACGGGTTTTGATCATCTTGCCCATGAGGCATGGTTCATGTGTCAAATGATTCAAAATCAAGAGACTCCAAAAGTCCATCAAAATGGAGTTTCTTCATGCGCTTTACACCAATATGACCTAGACGACAAAGGCCACAAATAAGTAGTATTATCACTATCTACTTTGCATCTCTTAGCCTCAATGTTATGGATGTGTGTTTCATCCCTTCGAGATTTAGAAGAAATAAACCATTCACAAG
The DNA here is from genome assembly GCA_023614405.1 of Avena insularis. Taxonomy (NCBI): domain Eukaryota; kingdom Viridiplantae; phylum Streptophyta; class Magnoliopsida; order Poales; family Poaceae; genus Avena; species Avena insularis. The sequence continues at coordinate 581,342 of JAJUPC010000148.1, forward strand.
AGGTGCATGACCATAAAAGATGTTACTCATATAAATAGAACAACCATTATTCTCCGATTTAAATGAATAACCGCCTTGCAATAAACACGATCTAGAAATAATGTTCATGCTCAACGCAGCACATAATAACATTTATTAAGGTTTAAAACTAATCCCAAGGTAAAACTAAGGAGAGCGTCGACGGCCATCACATAAACTCTTGATCCGCTGCCAACGCCAAGATCGTCACCTCATCCTCGCAAGCCGTCTATTCCGTAGCTCTGCTTCGAAGTTACAAATATTAGCAATCGAACCAAGATCAAATACCCAGCACTACAACGAGGGCTAGTAAGGAAAACATCAATAACATGTATATCAAATATACCTTTGATGGTGCCAGCCTTCTTGTCCGGACAATATGCCCAAAGGACCCTTGTCCTTGTAATAGAAGCACTCGGTCCGCTTAGGACCAGACTTGAGCTTCTTCTCGTTAGGGCAACACGCTTGCCGCCTTTCTTGAAGGGCTTCTTTGCACCTTTACCTTTCTTAAAGGAGGGCTTGTTGACCATCAACACATGATTATCCTTTTTGATGTCCACCTCCGTAGCCTTCAGCTTTGCGAAGAGCTCGGTGATCGTATCAAGGAACCAATCTGATTATGAGTCACTACAAAACTTTTGTAGCCGGGAGGAGTGATTGCAGAACCCTGTCAATCTTGAGCTCCTCTAGAATCTTGCACCAGTTGCTCAAGGCGTTGAGTGTAGCCCGACATCTTAATGGCGTGCACTAACGGAACTCCCTTCCTCCATCTTGCAGCTAAAGAACTTCTCGAGATCTCATATCTCTCAACGGGCCTGAGTCAAACATGGTTTTCAACTCTTCGAGAATCTCAAAGGGCCCGGGATAGCTTTCAAAACGATTTTGAAGTTCCGGTTCCATAGCAAACAACATGGTGCTCTTAATCACGCCATAATCATCTTTGCATGACTGATAGACAGCTTTCTCATCACCGCTAGCTGCAGGGGGGTTACCTAACGCTTTCTCAAGGACATAGTCCTTTGTCCACCGCATGTAATGATTCTTAGATTATGAACCAGTTGGTGAAGTTAGACCCATTGTTTCTAAGCTTTTCTTTCTCAGCAAAACGCTAGTTGAAGTTGGACTTGGCCATGTGATCTATGATTTGCAAGTACAAATTAGACTATGTTCATGATAACTAGTTCAACTTTTAATCAAATTACTAGATGAACTCCCACTAAATTCAACATCCTCAAGTTGTTTAGTGAACACGATCCAAATTCACCACACCTAATCCGATCTTCACGAGAAGAGATGTGGTTTCAATGGTGGACAACGGCGTCGATCATATCATTCATATGACTCATGCTTAACCTTTCGGTTCTGTGTTCCGAGGCCATGTCTGTACATGCTAGGCTCGTCAAGTTAGACCCAAGTATTTCCGCTGCAGTAAACTGGCTTGCACCTTGTATGTGAGCGAGAGTCTATAGCACCCGATCATCACATGATGCTTGGACACGATTTAACTTTCACAACGGTGCATACTTGGGGAGAACACAGTTTTATCTTGATCTTTAAGTGAGGAATCATCTTATAATGCTACCCATGCGATCTAAGCATAATAAGATACATAAAAGGATAAACATCACATGCATATAACTTTATGTGACATGGTATAGCCAATCTTCGCAATGATCTCCATCTTGTGCTCCGCATGATCTCCATCACTCCACCATGATTGCCTCCACCACGAATAGCAACTACAACTATTGCTAACTACTTAGCGATAAAGTAAAGCTATTACATGGCGTATAAGAAGTTGACTCGCAGGTCATACACAATTATAAAGACAACCATATGGCTCCGCCGTTGTGTACTCATCGACATGCAAGTCGTGAAACATTACAAAACATGATCATCGCATACATTATACACATCACATCTTGGGCCATACCATATCACAGAAAACACTCCCTGCAAAAACAAGTTAGACACCTCTACTTTGTTGTTGCATGTTTTACGTGGCTTATGGGAGTAGATGCTAAGAACGATTCTTACCTACGGAAAGCCACAACGGTGATATTATGGTTGCCAAACTCCGGTGTTAATCCCATGACAACTATAGTGAGAGAAACTGACATCCACCAGCCGCATGTATGGTACAAGCCACACGTCAAGTGCGGAGCCGGTCTCGCGAACGACGTCGCATAAGGTTGGCCTGGACCGCTTCAATCTCACTATCCCGCGTCATAAGAAGAACACAAACAAGAGGCTTGCAACAAAAAACATCAACACCCGCAACAACCATGTTGCGTTCTACTCGTGAATCACATCTACGCATAGATCTAGCTCTGATACCATTGAAGGGTTTCGCAGCATAGTAAATCAAAATTTTCTACGGAAGCGAACAGAGGGAAAGCCAAGATCTAATCTAGGAGATGGAAACAACGAGAGATATTGGATTAGATCTTCATACCCTTGAAGATTCGCATGGAACGCTCGCCTAACATGGGTGATGTAGTCGTACTCGCTTCTCCTCCTCGCGATCCGATCCGATCTAGCACCACAAGTGGCGGTGCCTCCGTGAGATGCACACGTGCAGCACCTCGACGTCTCCTCCTTCCTCGGACCAGAAAGTATGGTGGAGAGATGGATTGGATCTACAACACGACGGCGTGGTGTATATGGTGGAGAATTTCTGCTGCAGGGCTTCGCCTACAAACAGTCGGGAGGGAGAGAGGAAGGGCAGCAGGGCAACTAGGGCTTGGAGGGAGATGTGGTGTAGGGGAGGGGGCGCACCATCCCTCTATATATAGAGGGGGAGGGGGCGGCCAGCCCTAGCCCATCTTCCAAGCCTATCTCCAGTTTAAACAATTTAAACTTTCCCTTATCTAGAAATCCTATCTTATCTCTAGTTTAAACGATTTAAACTTATCTAGGATCGGCTGGGCCCTATGGGGCCTTGTGCCCCTGGCCCAATGCGGCCAGGACACCCCCTCATAGGCCCATGCCCCCTCCCGGAAGGTGGGGCCACGTTGGCCCCCTTCCAGAAGGTTCTAGAAGCTTCCGGTACAATACCGATTAACCCGGAACAATTCCGAACTCCAAAAACTGCACTGCCTTATATGAATCTTATTCTCCACCACTCCGAACCTCTCGTGATGTCCCGGATCCCATCCGAGACTCCAAACAAAATTCATAAACCAATTATCCAATCTATCCTAGCGTCGAGACACGTTAAGTGTGTGACCTGCGGGTTCGAGAATATGCGCATACGATCTTCTATCAATAATCAAAGGTCTGGGCACCCATATTGACTCCCACACATTCATCGATGATCATATCGGATGAACCACGATGCCAGGATTCAATCAATCCCATATATATATTCCATTCGTCTCGCGATATTTTACTTGCCCGAGATTCGATCGTCGGTATCGTCATACCTAGTTCAATCTCGTTCACAGCAAGTACTTTACTCATTCCGTAATCCAATATCACTTTGTGATTAACTCCTTAACCACATGCTTGCAAGCGGTGTTGATATCGATTACCGGGTGGGCCCGAAGTATATCTCTCCGACTTGGGAGGGACAAATCCCATCTCGATACATACAACCCAACAGATACTTTCCGATCACCTGAGAGACACCTTTATGATCACCCTCTCATAGGATGACGTTTGATGACCTCAAAGCTTTCTTCCGATACCAGGGAGTTGTATTATCTCATGGTCTAAGGAATACAATATTTGACATAGGAAAAGCTTCGCAAAGATGAACACAATGACACGATCTAATTGCTTCGCTTAGTTTGGGTCTGTCCACCATATCACTCTCCCAATGATATGATCTCATTATCAATTGACAACTCATGTCTATGGTTAGGAAACCTTAACCATCTTTGATCAATGAGCTAGTCCATAGAGGCGTACTAGGGACACGGTGTTGTTCACAAACCACACAAGTATTAATGTTTCCGCTTAATACAATTCTAGCATGGAATATAAACTTTATCATGAACAAGAATTATAATAATAACATCTTTATTATTGCCTCTAGGGAATAATTCCAACAGAACACACATGCAATGACACTGGTGGATCCATATGTGGTATGTGAAAAGAACACATATGCAATGACTCTAGTTGTTGTTAGTAAAAAGAACACACATGCAATGACACTGGTTGATCCATGTGTGGTCTCTGAAGAGAACACACATTTCAATGGCACTGGTGGATCCATATGTGGTATGCGAAAATAACACACATGCAATGACTCTAGTTGTTGTTAGTAAAAAGAACACACATGCAATGACACTGGTGGATCCATGTGTGGTCTCTGAAGAGAACACACATGCAATGACTCTAGCTGTGGTTAATGATAAGAACACACATTTCAATGACACTGGTGGATCCATATGCGGTATGTGAAAAGAATAGTCATGAAATGACTCTAGTTGTTGTTAGTAAAAAGAGCACACATGCAATTACACTGGTGGATCCATGTGTGGTCTCTTAAGAGAACACACATGCAATGAATATATCTGTGGTTAATGAGAAGAACACACATGAAATGACACTGGTTATTGTTAGTAAAAAGAGCACACATGCAATGACATCAGGTGGATCTGTGTGGTCTGAAGAGAACACACATTTCAATGACACTCGTGGATCCATATGTGGTGTGTGAAAAGAACACACATGCAATGACTCCAGTTGTTGTTAGTAAAAAGAACACACATGCAATGACACTGGTGGATCCATGTGTGGTCTCTAAAGAGAACACACATTCAATGACTGTAGTTGTTGTTAGTAAAAAGAACACACATGCAATGACACTGGTGGATCCATGTCTGTCTCAAAGAACACACATGCAATCACTCTAGCTGTGGTTAATGAGAAGAACACACAATTCAATGACACTAGTGGATCCATATGTGGTATGTGAAAAGAATAGTCATGAAATGACTCCAGTTATTGTTAGTAAAAAGAGCACACATGCAATTACATTGGTGGATCCATGTGTGGTATCTGAAGAGAACACGCATGCAATGACACTAGTGGATCCATATGTGGTATGTGAAAAGAACACATGCAATGACTCCAGTTGTTGTTAGTAAAAGAACACACATGCAATTACACTGGTTGATCCATGTGTGGTCTCCGAAGAGAACACACATTTCAATGACACTGGTGGATCCATATGTGGTATGTGATAATAACACACATGCTATGACTCCAGTTGTTGTTAGTAAAAAGAACACACGTGCAATGACACTGGTGGATCCATGTGTGGTCTCTGAAGAGAACACACATGCAATGACTCTAGCCGTGGTTAATGAGAAGAACACACATTTCAATGACACTGGTGGATCCATATGTTGTATGTGAAAAGAATAGTCATCAAATGACTCCAGTTATTGTTAGTAAAAATGCACACATGCAATTACATTGGTGGATCCATGTGTGGTATCTGAAGAGAACACACCTGCAATGACACTAGTGGATCCATATGTGGTATGTGAAAAGAACACACATGCAATGACTCTAGTTGTCGTTAGTAAAAATAACACACATGCAATGACACTGGTGGATCCATGTGTGGTCTCTGAAGAGAACACACATTTCTATAACACTGGTGGATCCAAATGTGGTATGTGAAAAGAACACACATGCAATGACTCCAGTTGTTGTTAGTAAAAAGAAAGAGAACACACATGCAATTACTCTAGCTGTGGTTAATGAGAAGAACACACATTTCAATGACACTGGTGGATCCATATGTGGTATGTGAAAAGAATAGTCATGAAATGACTCTAGTTGTTGTTAGTAAAAAGAGCACACATGCAATTACACTGGTGGATCCATGTGTGGTCTCTTAAGAGAACACACATGCAATGAATATATCTGTGGTTAATGAGAAGAACACACATGAAATGACACTGGTTATTGTTAGTAAAAAGAGCACACATGCAATGACACTGGTGGATCCAGGTGTGGTCTCTGAAGAGAACACACATTTCAATGACACTCGTGGATCCATATGTGGTGTGTGAAAAGAACACACATGCAATGACTCCAGTTGTTGTTAGTAAAAAGAACACACATGCAATGACACTGGTGGATCCATGTGTGGTCTCTAAAGAGAACACACATTCAATGACTGTAGTTGTTGTTAGTAAAAAGAACACACATGCAATGACACTGGTGGATCCATGTCTGGTCTCTGTAAAGAACACACATGCAATCACTCTAGCTGTGGTTAATGAGAAGAACACACATTTCAATGACACTAGTGGATCCATATGTGGTATGTGAAAAGAATAGTCATGAAATGACTCCAGTTATTGTTAGTAAAAAGAGCACACATGCAATTACATTGGTGGATCCATGTGTGGTATCTGAAGAGAACACGCATGCAATGACACTAGTGGATCCATATGTGGTATGTGAAAAGAACACACATGCAATGACTCCAGTTGTTGTTAGTAAAAAGAACACACATGCAATTACACTGGTTGATCCATGTGTTGTCTCTGAAGAGAACACACATTTCAATGACACTGGTGGATCCATATGTGGTATGTGAAAATAACACACATGCTATGACTCCAGTAGTTGTTAGTAAAAAGAACACACATGCAATGACACTGGTGGATCCATGTGTGGTCTCTGAAGAGCACACATATTCAATGACTCTAGCTGTGGTTACCGAAGAGAACACACATTTCAATGACACTGGTGGATCCATATGTGGTATGTGAAAAGAACACATATGCAATGACTATAGTTGTTGTTAGTAAAAAGAACACACATGCAATGACACTATTGGATCCATGTGTGGTCTCTGAAGAGAACACACATTTCAATGGCACTGGTGGATCCATATGTGGTATGCGAAAATAACACACATGCAATGACTCTAGTTGTTGTTAGTAAAAAGAACACACATGCAATGACACCGGTGGATCCATGTGTGGTCTCTGAAGAGAACACACATGCAATGACTCTAGCTGTGGTTAATGATAAGAACACACATTTCAATGACACTGGTGGATCCATATGCGGTATGTGAAAAGAATAGTCATGAAATGACTCTAGTTGTTGTTAGTAAAAAGAGCACACATGCAATTACACTGGTGGATCCATGTGTGGTCTCTTAAGAGAACACACATGCAATGAATATATCTGTGGTTAATGAGAAGAACACACATGAAATGACACTGGTTATTGTTAGTAAAAAGAGCACACATGCAATGGCACTGGTGGATCCAGGTGTGGTCTCTGAAGAGAACACACATTTCAATGACACTCGTGGATCCATATGTGGTGTGTGAAAAGAACACACATGCAATGACTCCAGTTGTTGTTAGTAAAAAGAACACACATGCAATGACACTGGTGGATCCATGTGTGGTCTCTAAAGAGAACACACATTCAATGACTGTAGTTGTTGTTAGTAAAAAGAACACACATGCAATGACACTGGTGGATCCATGTCTGGACTCTGTAAAGAACACACATGCAATCACTCTAGCTGTGGTTAATGAGAAGAACACACATTTCAATGACACTAGTGGATCCATATGTGTTATGTGAAAAGAATAGTGATGAAATGACTCCAGTTATTATTAGTAAAAAGAGCACACATGCAATTACATTGGTGGATCCATGTGTGGTATCTGAAGAGAACACGCATGCAATGACACTAGTGGATCCATATATGGTATGTGAAAAGAACACACATGCAATGACTCCAGTTGTTGTTAGTAAAAAGAACACACATGCAATTACACTGGTTGATCCATGTGTGGTCTCCGAAGAGAACACACATTTCAATGACACTGGTGGATCCATATGTGGTATGTGATAATAACACACATGCTATGACTCCAGTTGTTTTTAGCAAAAAGAACACACGTGCAATGACACTGGTGGATCCATGTGTGGTCTCTGAAGAGAACACACATGCAATGACTCTAGCCGTGGTTAATGAGAAGAACACACATTTCAATGACACTGGTGGATCCATATGTTGTATGTGAAAAGAATAGTCATCAAATGACTCCAGTTATTGTTAGTAAAAATGCACACATGCAATTACATTGGTGGATCCATGTGTGGTATCTGAAGAGAACACACATGCAATGACACTGGTGGATCCATATGTGGTATGTGAAAAGAACACATATGCAATGACTCTAGTTGTTGTTAGTAAAAAGAACACACATGCAATGACACTGGTTGATCCATGTGTGGTCTCTAAAGAGAACACACATTTCAATGGCACTGGTGGATCCATATGTGGTATGTGAAAATAACACACATGCAATGACTCTAGTTGTTGTTAGTAAAAAGAACACACATGCAATGACACTGGTGGATCCATGTGTGGTCTCTGAAGAGAACACACATGCAATGACTCTAGCTGTGGTTAATGAGAAGAACACACATTTCAATGACACTGGTGGATCCATATGTGGTATGTGAAAAGAATAGTCATGAAATGACTCTAGTTGTTGTTAGTAAAAAGAGCACACATGCAATTACACTGGTGGATCCATGTGTGGTCTCTTAAGAGAACACACATGCAATGAATATATCTGTGGTTAATGAGAAGAACACACATGAAATGACACTGGTTATTGTTAGTAAAAAGAGCACACATGCAATGACACTGGTGGATCCAGGTGTGGTCTCTGAAGAGAACACACATTTCAATGACACTCGTGGATCCATATGTGGTGTGTGAAAAGAACACACATGCAATGACTCCAGTTGTTGTTAGTAAAAAGAACACACATGCAATGACACTGGTGGATCCATGTGTGGTCTCTAAAGAGAACACACATTCAATGATTGTAGTTGTTGTTAGTAAAAAGAACACACATGCAATGACACTGGTGGATCCATGTGTGGTCTCTGTAAAGAACACACATGCAATCACTCTAGCTGTGGTTATTGAGAAGAACACACATTTCAATGACACTAGTGGATCCATATGTGGTATGTGAAAAGAATAGTCATGAAATGACTCCAGTTATTGTTAGTAAAAAGAGCACACATGCAATTACATTGGTGGATCCATGTGTGGTATCTGAAGAGAACACGCATGCAATGACACTAGTGGATCCATATGTGGTATGTGAAAAGAACACACATGCAATGACTCCAGTTGTTGTTAGTAAAAAGAACACACATGCAATTACACTGGTTGATCCATGTGTGGTCTCTGAAGAGAACACACATTTCAATGACACTGGTGGATCCATATGTGGTATGTGAAAATAACACACATGCTATGACTCCAGTAGTTGTTAGTAAAAAGAACACACATGCAATGACACTGGTGGATCCATGTGTGGTCTCTGAAGAGCACACATATTCAATGACTCTAGCTGTGGTTACCGAAGAGAACACACATTTCAATGACACTGGTGGATCCATATGTGGTATGTGAAAAGAACACATATGCAATGACTATAGTTGTTGTTAGTAAAAAGAACACACATGCAATGACACTATTGGATCCATGTGTGGTCTCTGAAGAGAACACACATTTCAATGACACTGGTGGATCCATATTTGGTGTGTGAAAACAACACACATGCAATGACTCTAGTTGTTGTTAGTAAAAAGAACACACGTGCAATGACACTGGTGGATCCATGTGTGGTCTCTGAAGAGAACACACATGCAATGACTCTAGCTGTGGTTAATGAGAAGAACACACATTTCAATGACACTGGTGGATCCATATGTTGTATGTGAAAAGAATAGTCATCAAATGACTCCAGTTATTGTTAGTAAAAATGCACACATGCAATTACATTGGTGGATCCATGTGTGCTATCTGAAGAGAACACACATGCAATGACACTGGTGGATCCATATGTGGTATGTGAAAAGAACACATATGCAATGACTCTAGTTGTTGTTAGTAAAAAGAACACACATGCAATGACACTGGTTGATCCATGTGTGGTCTATGAAGAGAACACACATTTCAATGGCACTGGTGGATCCATATGTGGTATGTGAAAATAACACACATGCAATGACTCTAGTTGTTACTAAAAAGAACACACATGCAATGACACTGGTGGATCCATGTGTGGTCTCTGAAGAGAACACACATGCAATGACTCTAGCTGTGGTTAATGAGAAGAACACACATTTCAATGACACTTGTGGATCCATATATGGCATGTGAAAAGAATAGTCATGAAATGACTCCAGTTGTTGTTAGTAAAAAGAGCACACATGCAATTACACTGGTGGATCCATGTGTGGTCTCTTAAGAGAACACACATGCAATGAATCTAGCTGTGGTTAATGAGAAGAACACACATGAAATGACACTGGTTGTTGTTAGTAAAAAGAGCACACATGCAATGACACCGGTGGATCTAGGTGTGGTCTCTGAAGAGAACACACATTTCAATGACACTGGTGGATCCATATGTGGTGTGTGAAAAGAACACACATGCAATGTCTCTAGTTGTTGTTAGTAAAAAGAACGCACATGCAATGACTCTAGCTGTCGTTACTAAAGAGAACACACATTTCAATGACACTGGTGGATCCATATGTGGTATGTGAAAAGAACACACATGCAATGACTCTAGTTGTTGGTAGTAAAAAGAAAACACATGCAATGACACTGGTGAATCCATGTGTGGTCTCTGAAGAGAACACACATTTCAATGACACTGGTGGATCCATATGTGGTATGTGAAAAGGACACATTTCAATGTCATTGGTGGATCCATATGTGGTGTGTGAAAAGAGCACACATGGAATGACTCCAGTTGTTGTTAGTAAAAAGAACACACATGCAATGACACTAGTCGATCCATGTGTGGTCTCTGAAGAGAACACACATGCAATGACTCTAGCTATGGTTAATGAGAAGAACACACATTTAAATGACACTGATGGATCCATATGTGGTATGTGAAAAGAATAGTCATGAAATGACTCTACTTGTTGTTAGTAAAAAGAGCACACATGCAATTACACTGGTGGATCCATGTGTGGTCTCTAAAGAGAACACACATGCAATGAATCTAGTCGTGGTTAATCAGAAGAACACACATGCAATGACTCCAGTTGTTGTTAGTAAAAAGAACACACATGCAATGAAACTGGTGGGTCCATGTGTGGTCTCTTAAGAGAACACACATTTCAATGACACTGGTGGTTCCATATGTGGTGTGTGAAAATAACACACATGCAATGACTCCAGTAGTTGTTATTAAAAAGAACACACATGCAATGACACTGGTGGATCCATGTGTGGTCTCTGAAGAGCACACATATTCAATGACTCTAGCTGTGGTTACCGAAGAGAACACACATTTCAATGACACTGGTGGATCCATATGTGGTATGTGAAAAGAACACATATGCAATGACTATAGTTGTTGTTAGTAAAAAGAACACACATGCAATGACACTATTGGATCCATGTGTGGTCTCTGTAGAGAACACACATTTCAATGACACTGGTGGATCCATATGTGGTGTGTGAAAACAACACACATGCAATGACTCTAGTTGTTGTTAGTAAAAAGTAAACACATGCAATGACACTGGTGCATCCATGTGTGGTCTCTGAAGAGAACACACATGCAATGACTCTAGCTGTGGTTAATGAGAAGAACACACATTTCAATGACACTGGTGGATCCATATGTGGTATGTGAAAAGAATAGTCATGAAATGACTCCAGTTGTTGTTAGTAAAAAGAGCACACATGCAATTACATTGGTGGATCCATGTGTGGTCTCTGAAGAGAACACACATGCAATTACATTGGTGGATCCATATGTGGTATGTGAAATGAACACACATGCAATGACTCTAGTTGTTGTTAGTAAAAATAACCCACATGCAATAACATTGGTGGATCCATGTGTGGTCTATGAAGAGAACACAGATTTCAATGACACTTGTGGATCCATATGTGGTATGTGAAAATAACACACATGCAATGACTCTAGTTGTTGGTAGTAAAAAGAAATCACATGCAATGACACTGGTGAATCCATGTGTGGTCTCTGAAGAGAACACACATTTCAATGACACTGGTGGATCCATATGTGGTATGTGAAAAGAACACATTTCAATGACACTGGTGGATCCATATGTGGTGTGTGAAAAGAACACACATGGAATGACTCCAGTTGTTGTTAGTAAAAAGAACACACATGCAATGACACTGGTGGATCCATGTCTGGTCTCTGTAAAGAACACACATGCAATCACTCTAGCTGTGGTTAATGAGAAGAACACACATTTCAATGACACTAGTGGATCCATATGTGGTATGTGAAAAGAATAGTCATGAAATGACTCCAGTTATTGTTAGTAAAAAGAGCACACATGCAATTACATTGGTGGATCCATGTGTGGTATCTGAAGAGAACACGCATGCAATGACACTAGTGGATCCATATGTGGTATGTGAAAAGAACACACATGCAATGACTCCAGTTGTTGTTAGTAAAAAGAACACACATGCAATTACACTGGTTGATCCATGTGTGGTCTCCGAAGAGAACACACATTTCAATGACACTGGTGGATCCATATGTGGTATGTGATAATAACACACATGCTATGACTCCAGTTGTTTTTAGCAAAAAGAACACACGTGCAATGACACTGGTGGATCCATGTGTGGTCTCTGAAGAGAACACACATGCAATGACTCTAGTCGTGGTTAATGAGAAGAACACACATTTCAATGACACTGGTGGATCCATATGTTGTATGTGAAAAGAATAGTCATCAAATGACTCCAGTTATAGTTAGTAAAAATGCACACATGCAATTACATTGGTGGATCCATGTGTGGTATCTGAAGATAACACACATGCAATGACACTGGTGGATCCATATGTGGTATGTGAAAAGAACACATATGCAATGACTCTAGTTGTTGTTAGTAAAAAGAACACACATGCAATGACACTGGTTGATCCATGTGTGGTCTCTAAAGAGAACACACATTTCAATGGCACTGGTGGATCCATATGTGGTATGTGAAAATAACACACATGCAATGACTCTAGTTGTTGTTAGTATAAAGAACACACATGCAATGACACTGGTGGATCCATGTGTGGTCTCTGAAGAGAACACACATGCAATGACTCTAGCTGTGGTTAATGAGAAGAACACACATTTCAATGACACTGGTGGATCCATATGTGGTATGTGAAAAGAATAGTCATGAAATGACTCTAGTTGTTGTTAGTAAAAAGAGCACACATGCAATTACACTGGTGGATCCATGTGTGGTCTCTTAAGAGAACACACATGCAATGAATATATCTGTGGTTAATGAGAAGAACACACATGAAATGACACTGGTTATTGTTAGTAAAAAGAGCACACATGCAATGACATCAGGATCTGTGGTCTCTGAAGAGAACACACATTTCAATGACACTGTGGATCCATATGTGGTGTGAAAAGAACACACATGCAATGACTCCAGTTGTTGTTAGTAAAAGAACACACATGCAATGACATCAGGATCCATGTGTGGTCTCTAAAGAGAACACACATTCAATGACTGTAGTTGTTAGTAAAAAGAACACACATGCAATGACACTGGTGGATCCATGTGTGGTCTCTGTAAAGAACACACATGCAATCACTCTAGCTGTGGTTATTGAGAAGAACACACATTTCAATGACACTAGTGGATCCATATGTGGTATGTGAAAAGAATAGTCATGAAATGACTCCAGTTATTGTTAGTAAAAAGAGCACACATGCAATTACATTGGTGGATCCATGTGTGGTATCTGAAGAGAACACGCATGCAATGACACTAGTGGATCCATATGTGGTATGTGAAAAGAACACACATGCAATGACTCCAGTTGTTGTTAGTAAAAAGAACACACATGCAATTACACTGGTTGATCCATGTGTGGTCTCTGAAGAGAACACACATTTCAATGACACTGGTGGATCCATATGTGGTATGTGAAAATAACACACATGCTATGACTCCAGTAGTTGTTAGTAAAAAGAACACACATGCAATGACACTGGTGGATCCATGTGTGGTCTCTGAAGACCACACATATTCAATGACTCTAGCTGTGGTTACCGAAGAGAACACACATTTCAATGACACTGGTGGATCCATGTGTGGTATGTGAAAAGAACACATATGCAATGACTATAGTTGTTGTTAGTAAAAAGAACACACATGCAATGACACTATTGGATCCATGTGTGGTCTCTGAAGAGAACACACATTTCAATGGCACTGATGGATCCATATATGGTATGCGAAAATAACACACATGCAATGACTCTAGTTGTTGTTTGTAAAAAGAACACACATGCAATGACACTAGTGGATCCATGTGTGGTCTCTGAAGAGAACACACATGCAATGACTCTAGCTGTGGTTAATGATAAGAACACACATTTCAATGACACTGGTGGATCCATATGCGGTATGTGAAAAGAATAGTCATGAAATGACTCTAGTTGTTGTTAGTAAAAAGAGCACACATGCAATTACACTGGTGGATCCATGTGTGGTCTCTTAAGAGAACACACATGCAATGAATATATCTGTGGTTAATGAGAAGAACACACATGAAATGACACTGGTTATTGTTAGTAAAAAGAGCACACATGCAATGACACTGGTGGATCCAGGTGTGGTCTCTGAAGAGAACACACATTTCAATGACACTCGTGGATCCATATGTGGTGTGTGAAAAGAACACACATGCAATGACTCCAGTTGTTGTTAGTAAAAAGAACACACATGCAATGACACTGGTGGATCCATGTGTGGTCTCTAAAGAGAACACACATTCAATGACTGTAGTTGTTGTTAGTAAAAAGAACACACATGCAATGACACTGGTGGATCCATGTCTGGTCTCTGTAAAGAACACACATGCAATCACTCTAGCTGTGGTTAATGAGAAGAACACGCATGCAATGACACTAGTGGATCCATATGTGGTATGTGAAAAGAACACACATGCAATGACTCCAGTTGTTGTTAGTAAAAAGAACACACATGCAATTACACTGGTTGATCCATGTGTGGTCTCCGAAGAGAACACACATTTCAATGACACTGGTGGATCCATATGTGGTATGTGATAATAACACACATGCTATGACTCCAGTTGTTGTTAGTAAAAAGAACACACGTGCAATGACACTGGTGGATCCATGTGTGGTCTCTGAAGAGAACACACATGCAATGACTCTAGCCGTGGTTAATGAGAAGAACACACATTTCAATGACACTGGTGGATCCATATGTTGTATGTGAAAAGAATAGTCATCAAATGACTCCAGTTATTGTTAGTAAAAATGCACACATGCAATTACATTGGTGGATCCATGTGTGGTATCTGAAGAGAACACACATGCAATGACACTGGTGGATCCATATGTGGTATGTGAAAAGAACACATATGCAATGACTCTAGTTGTTGTTAGTAAAAAGAACACACATGCAATGACACTGGTTGATCCATGTGTGGTCTCTAAAGAGAACACACATTTCAATGGCACTGGTGGATCCATATGTGGTATGTGAAAATAACACACATGCAATGACTCTAGTTGTTGTTAGTAAAAAGAACACACATGCAATGACACTGGTGGATCCATGTGTGGTCTCTGAAGAGAACACACATGCAATGACTCTAGCTGTGGTTAATGAGAAGAACACACATTTCAATGACACTGGTGGATCCATATGTGGTATGTGAAAAGAATAGTCATGAAATGACTCTAGTTGTTGTTAGTAAAAAGAGCACACATGCAATTACATTGGTGGATCCATGTGTGGTATCTTAAGAGAACACACATGCAATGAATATATCTATGATTAATGAGAAGAACACACATGAAATGACACTGGTTATTGTTAGTAAAAAGAGCACACATGCAATGACACTGGAGGATCCAGGTGTGGTCTCTGAAGAGAACACACATTTCAATGACACTCGTGGATCCATATGTGGTGTGTGAAAAGAACACACATGCAATGACTCCAGTTGTTGTTAGTAAAAAGAACACACATGCAATGACATCAGGATCCATGTGTGGTCTCTAAAGAGAACACACATTCAATGATTGTAGTTGTTGTTAGTAAAAAGAACACACATGCAATGACACTGGTGGATCCATGTGTGGTCTCTGTAAAGAACACACATGCAATCACTCTAGCTGTGGTTATTGAGAAGAACACACATTTCAATGACACTAGTGGATCCATATGTGGTATGTGAAAAGAATAGTCATGAAATGACTCCAGTTATTGTTAGTAAAAAGAGCACACATGCAATTACATTGGTGGATCCATGTGGTATCCAAGAGAACGCATGCAATGACACTAGTGGATCCATATGTGGTATGTGAAAAGAACACACATGCAATGACTCCAGTTGTTGTTAGTAAAAAGAACACACATGCAATTACACTGGTTGATGCATGTGTGGTCTCTGAAGAGAACACACATTTCAATGACACTGGTGGATCCATATGTGGTATGTGAAAATAACACACATGCTATGACTCCAGTAGTTGTTAGTAAAAACAACACACATGCAACGACACTGGTGGATCCATGTGTGGTCTCTGAAGAGCACACATATTCAATGACTCTAGCTGTGGTTACCGAAGAGAACACACATTTCAATGACACTGGTGGATCCATATGTGGTATGTGAAAAGAACACATATGCAATGACTATAGTTGTTGTTAGTAAAAAGAACACACATGCAATGACACTATTGGATCCATGTGTGGTCTCTGAAGAGAACACACATTTCAATGACACTGGTGGATCCATATGTGGTGTGTGAAAACAACACACATGCAATGACTCTAGTTGTTGTTAGTAAAAAGAACACACGTGCAATGACACTGGTGGATCCATGTGTGGTCTCTGAAGAGAACACACATGCAATGACTCTAGCTGTGGTTAATGAGAAGAACACACATTTCAATGACACTGGTGGATCCATATGTTGTATGTGAAAAGAATAGTCATCAAATGACTCCAGTTATTGTTAGTAAAAATGCACACATGCAATTACATTGGTGGATCCATGTGTGCTATCTGAAGAGAACACACATGCAATGACACTGGTGGATCCATATGTGGTATGTGAAAAGAACACATATGCAATGACTCTAGTTGTTGTTAGTAAAAAGAACACACATGCAATGACACTGGTTGATCCATGTGTGGTCTATGAAGAGAACACACATTTCAATGGCACTGGTGGATCCATATGTGGTATGTGAAAATAACACACATGCAATGACTCTAGTTGTTACTAAAAAGAACACACATGCAATGACACTGGTGGATCCATGTGTGGTCTCTGAAGAGAACACACATGCAATGACTCTAGCTGTGGTTAATGAGAAGAACACACATTTCAATGACACTTGTGGATCCATATATGGCATGTGAAAAGAATAGTCATGAAATGACTCCAGTTGTTGTTAGTAAAAAGAGCACACATGCAATTACACTGGTGGATCCATGTGTGGTCTCTTAAGAGAACACACATGCAATGAATCTAGCTGTGGTTAATGAGAAGAACACACATGAAATGACACTGGTTGTTGTTAGTAAAAAGAGCACACATGCAATGACACCGGTGGATCTAGGTGTGGTCTCTGAAGAGAACACACATTTCAATGACACTGGTGGATCCATATGTGGTGTGTGAAAAGAACACACATGCAATGACTCTAGTTGTTGTTAGTAAAAAGAACGCACATGCAATGACTCTAGCTGTCGTTACTAAAGAGAACACACATTTCAATGACACTGGTGGATCCATATGTGGTATGTGAAAAGAACACACATGCAATGACTCTAGTTGTTGGTAGTAAAAAGAAAACACATGCAATGACACTGGTGAATCCATGTGTGGTCTCTGAAGAGAACACACATTTCAATGACACTGGTGGATCCATATGTGGTATGTGAAAAGGACACATTTCAATGTCATTGGTGGATCCATATGTGGTGTGTGAAAAGAGCACACATGGAATGACTCCAGTTGTTGTTAGTAAAAAGAACACACATGCAATGACACTAGTCGATCCATGTGTGGTCTCTGAAGAGAACACACATGCAATGACTCTAGCTATGGTTAATGAGAAGAACACACATTTAAATGACACTGATGGATCCATATGTGGTATGTGAAAAGAATAGTCATGAAATGACTCTACTTGTTGTTAGTAAAAAGAGCACACATGCAATTACACTGGTGGATCCATGTGTGGTCTCTAAAGAGAACACACATGCAATGAATCTAGTCGTGGTTAATCAGAAGAACACACATGCAATGACTCCAGTTGTTGTTAGTAAAAAGAACACACATGCAATGAAATCAGGGTCCATGTGTGGTCTCTAAGAGAACACACATTTCAATGACACTGGTGGTTCCATATGTGGTGTGAAAATAACACACATGCAATGACTCAGAGTTGTTATTAAAAAGAACACACATGCACATCAGGTGGATCCATGTGTGGTCTCTGAAGAGCACACATATTCAATGACTCTAGCTGTGGTTACCGAAGAGAACACACATTTCAATGACACTGGTGGATCCATATGTGGTATGTG